>QLTV01003780.1:1177930-1199335 GCA_003457575.1 Thermophis baileyi
GCTAGTCACAGTTCTCCCGGCCCAAGCCCTCGTCGCCACTGTTGGATAGTGGGTAGAGATGACAGGAGACAGACTTCCAAAACAGCTCGTTATTTCAGCTCTTGTATCAGCAACCAGCAAAGAGCAGTCTGACAGCTTGTCCTTTTATAGGGAGCTGTCAGACAGACCAGCCGATAGCGTTTGAGCTTTTTCCCGCTCAAGCGCTGGACCTGGTTGGAACCATGTAACACAGTTTAAACAGTTGGAACATAACAAGATGGATCTTTAAGAATGTTTTGAACTTTCTTAAGGCAGCGGGAGCTATAAAGTTCTTCCAAGGAGGGGAGAGGGCAACCAATGATCCTCTGGGCAATGATGTTAACCCTCTGGAGCGCTGTCCTATCTGCCACTGTGCAATTGGCAAACCATACACAGGTGCAGTAAGTTAAAATACTCTCTATGGTGCAGCGGTAGAAGGTCACCAGCAGTTTTTCATTCAGTTGTTTCCTGAGAAGTCTCAGGTAGTATAATCAAGGCAGGGTAGCTCTTCCAAAGAGGGGAGAGGGCAACCAATGATCCTCTGGGCAATGATGTTTACCCTCTGGAGCGCTGTCCTATCTGCCACTGTGCAATTGGCAAACCATACACAGGTGCAGTAAGTTAAAATACTCTCTATGGTGCAGCGGTAGAAGGTCACCAGCAGTTTTTCATTCAGTTGTTTCCTGAGAAGTCTCAGGTAGTATAATCAAGGCAGGGTAGAGCATGTTTCTCGTTTTTGTCTTTTCAATAGATTGAGGAAAGAGATTACACTGAAAATAAAAGAGGTCCAAATTCGCCTAGCAAGCCATATATCTGAGTAGGGATGCCAGACTTCACTCTTAACCTGAGTAGGGATGCAATACTTCATTCTTACATTTTACAGACAAGATCTATCCTAATAATGCCACCAGATAGGAATGACTGGAATATTTTTTTTAACATCATAGAAGCTTCAAACATCTCACTATACATTTGATAACATAAATAGGAGGGGAGGGAAGTGATGCCCTATCTCCTGAATTCCATTCCATGTTGTTTATGCAAATGAAAGCAACAACAGTGTAATTGCTATTTTCTCCGAATTCTACAGGCAGGACTAGTTCATTCAACAGATATCCAAAATCGTATCTGTTGTAAGCAATATAAGCCACCCAGAGTATTGGGATGGGCAGCAATAGAAATTGAATAAATGAATGAATGAATAAATATTTCATTGAAAGGAAGAAGGATCATCCTAGTCTAAGATGTTGGAAACCACTACCAGTCCCATGCTAAAGTCTTGTTCTTTATGCATTCCTAATTCTGCCAAGATCTTACAAAAGCCTCTTCTGTGGAAAACACCTCTCTACTAAGTTCTTGTTTCACATAGTTTATGTTTGCATGTGGATAATGCTATGCTGTTCACCAAGAACCAAAACAATGTGCAACAAATACCAGAAAGACTATGTGAAAATTAATGTATCAGAGACAGACATTTTTTAAATAGAAAAATAGAGCATAGGTAAGCCTCGACTTTCGATCATTTGTTTAGTGACCATTCAAAGTTTTGACAGTGTTGAAAAAAGCACTTACGCTTACACTTGTACGCCTGTTCTCGCACTTAACGACCGTCACCCCTCCCACGATCACATCATCACAATCTGGGCACTTGGCAAACAGCTCACAGTCACAACTGGTTGCAGTGTTCTGCAGTCAATTGCAATCTGCAAACTTTTTTTGCCAGTTTCCAATTAAAAAATGCCAATTTGTAAGGATGGGTTCACACTTACAACTGTGACGTTTGCTTAATGACCTTGGTGTTTTGCTTAATGACCATCATAAAATTGGGCCCAACTTGACTTACGACCACAACAATTTATAACAGAAATTCTGGTCCTAATTGTAATCCTAAACTGAGGACTAGCTGTAAACAACGGTGTAAGTGGTAAACTGGCAAAGCAGGAATCAGTGATTTCTAGGATAGAAATATATCAGCTACCTCCCAAGATCACCAACCAACATGCTATCCATCATCTATTATTCTGGAAGAATGGGAGGTTTTCACTCTGGAACCTAGATATATAAAGTCTCTAAGTCCTTTGTGTAGCAGTGGATAAATAATTATTGTGTTGAGGTTTGTTCTAGTTAAATAATGTCTGGAAGTCTTCTGTCTAGACTAGTCAAAAAGTATTTAGAGAGCTGTGATTCATAAACAGATAAGAAGATTGGCAGATTGCAAGCTATGCCTAAATGGCAAAAAACTAGAGCAACTAGATGTATTTGTATATTTAGGTAGAATGTTTACTAAAGATGGAAAATGGAGATACTTGAAGGCACGTAAATGCTAATAGAAAATATGATCTTTTGTGAGGAACATATATTGGTTGAAAAAAAGCTAAAACATTTGTGTATTAAGAGCATTTTCCTGCCATTTTGTTATATAGATATGAAAGGTGGTTTATGTATTAAGAAGAAATGTGGACTCGAGTCAGAAGCACCAAGGTGCTTCTGGGTTGAAAGGATTAACCGGGACCTTTCATGTCCCCAGCAGGAGCTGGAGTGATGGACAAGAGCTCAACCCCACTCCATGGCAGCTATTGGGTCTCAAACAGGGGCTTGCTAACCTCCTGCCCAGGTTCCAACCACTATAACCATCGTGCTCCTTATTAAGAAGAAATGCACATGTTAGATGCAATAGGAATGGGGTACTATACTTAAAAAGCAGGTATGGTTGTTAGGAAAGAAATCTTATTTTTGAGCTGAGAATAAAAAACACAAGTAGTTACTTGAATCAGAGGTGAAGTTTATTCCAAGAGTGCAATATACAAAAATCAGCCATGGTTTAAGTCTCTATCAAGAGGTCCTTATTTATTATTATTTATTTGGTTTTCATCTCACCTTTATTACTTTAGAAATAACTCAAGACAGCAAACATACAATAATGCTTCTTCCTCCTCCTCCTATTTTCCCCTTGGTAATCTCTTTTTTTCTTATTTGATGAAAGAGATCTCAAGTTAGGTTTCAAACAGGGAGGAATTGTTCACCTATTACATTTGTTGTTTCCCATTACACTTCGATCTTTCTCTAGAGCTTATTCTAATCTATGACTTGGAATTACAGAATTACAAGATGTGAAAATAGGACTTAATTTCCTTCTTGTGGTAAAACAAGAAGCAGTAAGTTTGAGAATCAGCAGGTGTTGAATGAATGTGAATTGGACAGAAATGTGAGGTAGCCACATGAAAGAAGCACAGTGATGGCAGGGGTGGGTTCTAACTTACCTCACTTCCTCCCGCGCCGCGCCAAAAAATCCAAAAAAAAAACAAACTCAAAAAGAAGATGGCGACGCATGCGCAGTGCTGGAAACTCGGCTTCTGCGCATGCGCAGAAGAAAAAAAAACTGGAAAAAATCCCCCCCCCCAATCCAAACAAAAAAAAAATCCAAAAAAAAGATGGCGGCACCCACGGACCGGCACCGACAGAACCGGTTCTGTGATGTCACCGTGATGTCACCAGCAGGTCGCTACCGGTTCGGGAGAACCGGTGCAAACTGGGAGGAACCCACCTCTGAGTGATGGTCATACAAACATAATGAATAAAGATTGAATTGCAAAAGAGATTTATGAAAGAAGAATGAACGTGTGAAAAGGAAAGCTCGAGAAAGTTGATGGAACTGATATCTTCAAAAAGAGAGGGGAGATATTTAGTGAACTAACAGCAATGTTGATCAGGCAGTGTATGAACATGATGAAAAAGAGGATGGTTTGTAAGAAGAGAGAAGCACGGAGAATTATAATGAATAATGTATACAAGTAGTCCTCGACTTACAACTATTCAGTTAGTGACTGCCCAAAGTTACAATGGCACTGAAAAAAGTGTTTTATGACTGTTTTTCACATTTACCTCTATTGCAGCATCCCTATGGTCACGTGATCAAAATTCTGGCACTTGGCCACTGGCATTTGCACTGTCCAGGGTCATGTAATCACCATTTGTGATTATGAGCCGCAGTGGCGCAGTGGTTAGAATGCAGTACTGCAGGCTACTTCTGCTGGCTGCCTGCAATTTGGCAGTTCGAATCTCACCAGGCTCAAGGTTGACTCAGCCTTCCATCCTTCCGAGGTCGGTAAAATGAGGACCCAGATTGTTGGGGGCAATATGCTGACTCTGTAAAATGCTTAGAGAGGGCTGTAAAGCACTGTGAAGTGGTATATAAGTCTAAGTGCTATTACTATTTGTAACCTTCCCAGCTGGCTTGATACAATGGGAGAAGCCAGATTCATTTAACAACCTCAGGATTCATTAACAACGGCACTGATTCACTTACCCACCATGGCAGAAAAGGTTGCAATGGGGTGCAACTCACTTAGCAACTGCCTTGCTTAAGCAATGGAAATTTTGGCCTCAATTGTGGTTATAAGTCAAGGATTTCCTGTTATTTCCCATGCCTTATATTTCCTTGGTTTACTTTTTCTTACCCCTGGAACTTTGCACAATAATTTGAGCTTGGTCATTTGTGACTTGAGTGAATGCACTTGATGGATTTATTTGATAATCCATTTTTATTATTATTAAAATTTATATGCTGCCCAACTCCCAACAACCCTGGGCAGTTGTTGTTTTCTTACTGCCCTTTAAAAAAAATCCCTACTAACTCATGTTAGTTGCCCTTACATAACTCTGAGTTATAGTAAGTATGTATATGGTTGGGAGGTACTGTAATAGGTGTATATCTGAAACATTGTAGCTTTGCTCAAACTATATAGGTAGTCCTCAATGTACAACAACAATTGAGCCCAAACACCTTATGTTGTTAAGTGAGAAATTTGTTAAGTGAGCTTCGCCCCATTTTACAACTTTTCTTACCACAGTTCTTAAATTAGTAACCCGGTTGTTAAGTGAATTCCCCATCGATTTGCTTGTCAGAAGTTCGCAAAAGGGGATCATGTGACTCCGGGACACTAAAACTGTCATAAATGTGAGTCAGTTGTCAAGCATCCAAATGTAAATCACGTGACCGAGGGGATGCTGCAACTGTCATAGGTGTGAAAAATGGTCATACAGTAAGTCACTTTTTTCAGTGCCATTGTAACTTCCAACGGTCGCTAAATGAACTGTTGTTAAGTCGAGGATTACCTATACTGTAAAATTTCTGGCTGTGTATTTTGTGGTGGAATAATTTATTTAAAATGTGTGAGGGATACTTAGAGTAGGAACTTTGGGGAATGAGATAATGATAGCTTTAAATACAAGATAGCTAAGGGACTATCTTTCCTGACACTCAATTCTCTTCAAACTCAGTAGCTGGGTCTTATTTATTGATCTGGTTTGATGTGTTAAATCAGGGCTGTCAAACTCCCGGCCCGTGGGCCGGATGCATCACGCCCTGGCCACGCCCACGCCCTGTTTAGCGAAGGGGGAAAAAGTCCCAATTGTCACGTGACGCCGCCGTGACGACGTGAGTTTGACACACCTGTGTTAAATAAGGCCTGATTCCAAAAAAGACAAAGGGCATGTGCTGTGTAACATGGGGGAGAGGGAAGGATTCCTTTCTGATTTACTGAGAACTAGCCCTGACACCATTTGAGAAGTAGCAAAGGTTTTGTTGGTTTGAAGAAAATGCATCTGTCCCAACATTTGCATATTAAAACAGCAGCCCTAAAAATACTTATTATTTGCAACTCAGTCTCCAGCGGGCATTTTTGCTTCAGCCAATTCTACTGAAATTTGCACAGTTAACCTGGAAAACAGGCTGTTAATCCATGTAGTACTTAATGATGTACTTAATAGTACAGATAGTTCTCGACTTATGACAACTGAACCCCAAATTTCTGTTGCTAAGGAAGACAGTTGTTAAGTGACATGGTTATTAAGTGACTCTGGCTTCCCCATTGACTTTGCTTGTCAGAAGTTCGCAAAAGGTGATCACGTGACTCAGGGACACTGAAACTGTCATAAATATGAGTCAGTTGCCAAGCATCTGAATTTTGATCACATGACCATGGGATGCTGCAATGGTCCTAAGTGTAAAAAATGGTCATAAGTCACTTTTTTTTCAGTGCCAGTGTAACTTTGAACGGTTACTAAATCAATTATTGTAAATCAAGGACTACCTGTACCTAACTCTAACTTAATCTATAGCTGGTACAGAAATGGATTGGTCTATGCCATCTTTCTAGCCTGACTGCCAACCTGAGAATCTGCTTAATTCTACGGTACTTCCTAAATTTCAGTGTATTCATGGTTTGGAGGCTACAACAGTTTCCAGTAACTGCTTCCCATAACTTAAATCTATCAGAATTTGTTACCCTTTCCATGTCTACACACATAAAATGAAACCTCAGCGTACAGAAGGTGAAGGCTTTGTTAATTGAACAAATACCCAACTGCTCTTTGGAGTACAGCTTCGATATGCTGTGCTAGTGATTTCCACTTGAAGGCAACATGTTTCTATGCACATACGCCCAGAAAGACAGAGCCAAGTGTTGACTGTGAGTAACCTCTCCTAAAACCTGATAAAAGAAAATTATTAACATTATTTTCTGATTCAGTTATATAAACCAGCGTTGGAAGAAATATCCATCTGGTTCAGTTCCAAGCCGAGAAAAAAACACTGGAAACATGGAGGCTGATTGGAAAGATGGTTTAATGGTGAAGCAGAAGCACATGGGTGGTTCTGGGCAGCTGACCACATGGGGTTGAGAGTGGGTGGCTTTTATACCTTCTCTTGGGCTTTGAACTTGAGCTTCCTGTTCCTGTGCAAGAACATGTATTCTATTGGCTGTTGTCAGACTCCCATGGGGCCATGTGGGGTCATGTTTGTCTGAGATAAGTTTGGTTGAAGCTTGGACTCTGATGCAATGTCCTTAGGAGATTGTGCAATGTAGTGAGCTCTGTCTCTGCTAAATGGTCCTATTATGTCCTGAAGGGCCATGTCTTAATCCCATCACCCTGGAGCCCAAAAGACAAAAGGTCTTTTGTCTTGTAGATAGGCTGTCCCAGTCTAATATTCTGCCTTTTTTTTAATTATTTCCCAAAATATTTCATTCTTCTAGGAGAGGGGTGGGTGCTAACTTTGTACATCAGGATATATTTGTGTATTTTTCATTTTATTCCAGAAATGAATGGTTTTAAGTTGGGGGCTACCTGCATATCCAAATGTGATTAAGAAATGAGAATCGGTTAATTCTTATCTCTGTTGGTTGCACCACAGCTGTGAACCCTTGCGCCTCCTCATTGCTCAACTCCCAAGCAAGCTGAAAAAGTTTCTGTTTTTGTAATTAACTCATGGGGAGCAGCCATCCAGAGATTATATGGGTTATTTCATGTTCCCTTTGTCTATAGGAAGTTGGGCATCCAGCTTTAGCAGAAAAATACTGTTTCAGAAATGATATTTGAGACCTGAGAACGTAAAAAAAACCCACACATGACAAAGAAACTTAAGACAACTCCTACTTGAATTGAGGTAGATATTTGTTGATATAGAGAGGGGCTTTGATAAGCTTTCAAGATTCTGTTATAATGCCCTATCTATATTATATTCTAAGAATACTAATTCATGTTTCCCAACTTTCCCTATCTCTAAGGGCTGAAAATGTTACAGGTACCTACAAAGACTGAGCTTAAGCATTCTGCTAAATTGAGATAAGCTTAACAAGGTTTGTTGAATAAAGAATAATTAGCTGAGTTTACACCTGGCTTAAATCAAGATGTTCCTTAATAAATCTACGTTTTCAATGCAATGAAAGAATAATTTGGAAAACTCATAGGTACAAGTGTACCAATTTTGTTGAATGTAAGGAGTTATGAATCAGATATTTTATTGACTTCAGCAACAACTTGGTCTCGATTCTTTCTTGTCAAAGCTTATTAGATTTAGAAATATCTAACTACAGTAAAAAGTGATCTAAAATTGATAAGAACTAATTCTACTACAGAAAAACATTGTGCAACTTTTAGAAATCCAAAAATTTCTATATGGCAGGGTTGTTTATAGAATAAGACACTATAGTACTCCAGAAATGCCTTCCCCGTTTCTTTCCAAAAAATGATAACTGGGTAACTTCTGAAGAAAGCTTATTTGGATCAAGAATAACTCAAAATGGCTAACGGCCAACATTATGTTCCTGAACAAGATAACTCAACAGAGTGACAGCCAATCTCTCTTGGATTACTTTCTGAATTCATGTCCACTGGGCTTCAGGCCTGGCTTTGAGACAAGCATCATCTTGGCTATCTTATCAAAGGAAGGAAACCTCCAAATGTTTCAGCCTTCTATAAATCTTGACTTCTGATTTCAGAATTAAAATGAAGCAGGATCGACCAGCTGTTCTTGTTATGTTTTAATCTGTGGAGATATCAGCACATTATGTGAACTTATAGAGTATCAAGATGGCTTGAAGGAGGAATGCAACAATTGTTTTAACTACATCAGTGTAGCTGGGAAACATAGGATGAGTAAAAAGGAAACCCAAGATTCCCCATGTTTGATGTAATCGAGAAGCTCAGACAGGCTTTCAGGATGTTATGATTGACTGGTTGATTGTGTGTCATAATTTTTGACTCCTAACTACTACATAGTAGTATGTAGTAGTTCAATGAACTTTTCCTCCATATAACAATAGTCAAAATAGTTCTTGTGATGTCTGTTTCCTAACCTAGTTTTTCTCAAAGGACAGACAGTAAATGTTTACTTCTGTAAATTATAACATTCTCAGGCAACCATTATCAGCAGCTCAGCAATTGGCCTTTCAGTTCAATAGATGAAGAACATAGCTGATTTATTCAGTATTTATCATCAGTGTGTTGCCACCTGGTGGCCAGTTAGAAGCCAGCAGGTTCATTCAGATACAGGAAGTAGTTCAAACCAGAGGGAAATGCCAAAAAGGATTTTATTGAATAAATATTAAGAGAATTACTGAAAAAGAAACATTTACTAATTTATGTCTTTTCTTTCACTAGGAATTCCTTAAATAGCCCAGCATGGGCCTTTTGGAGCAACTGGTTATGTAGCACTCTTTCTTTCCTGAACTTTAAAGTTCAAACTATCTGGTATCACTTATTTATATACATAATCCTTGATGTGTTGCTATGAACATATGCTTTGGCATACATATTTAAATATAAAAATAATTTTTAATTTTTTTATAATACAGGTAGTCCTCAACTTACGACCACAATTGAGCCACACATTTATGTTGCCAAGTGAGACATTTGTTAAGTGAGTTTTGTCCCATTTTACGACTTTTCTTACCATATTTGTTAAGTGAATCACTGCAGATGTTAAGTTGTTAACATGGTTGTTAAGTGACTCTGGCAACCCTTGCCAGAAGGTTGTCAAAAGTGATCACATGACCCCAGGACATGGCAACTGTCATAAATATGAACCAGTTGTCAAGCATTTGAATTTTGATCACGTGACCATGGGAATGCTGCAATGATCGTGAATGTGAAAAACCATTGTAAGTCACTTTTTTCAAGTGCCGTAACTTTGAAAGGTCCTTAAACAAATGATTATAATTTGAGCACTAGACTACCTGTGTTTCAGAGATACCGTAATAACACCTAGAAATGGCCTGATAAGTTTATCTTATCAGCAACATGGTCATTTCAGCCAGCAGACCCTCCAGCAGAGATATTTTTAAGTGGGACAGGTAGGGCAATGTTTAGCAACTTTGAGATATGTTGACTTCAATTCCCAGCATGCCGGCTGGGGAATTCTGAGAGTGGAAATCCGCCTATTTTAAAGCTGCCAAGGTTGAGAAACACTGCCTAATGACATTTCGTCAATAGCTTGGCAATCCAGATAATAACTCTCTGTCAAAGATATGTTGAAAAAGATATCATCTCTAGGAGATAATATCTAGGGATGGTGTGGTGACATTTCTGGTAAATTCTGAATTGGCTCTTTGCTAAGAATATTTTTATGGGAAGTGTTTCTTGTGTGTAACCCTGCTCCAGAGGTGGGTTCCTCCTGGTTCGGACTGGTTCGGCCGAACCAGTAGCAACCTGCTGGTAGCAACGGAGCCGGTTCTGTTGGTGCCGGTCTGTGGACGCCGCCATCTTTTTTTTGAATTTTTAATTTTTTTTTTCTTGTGCGCATGCACAGAAGCTGAGTTTCCGGCACTGCGCATGCGTCACCATCTTGTTTTTGGCTTNNNGTTCCAGCACTGCGCATGTATCACCGTCTTCTTTTCAACTTTTTTTTCCCACGAGGTGGCCACGCGGCACGGGAGGAAGCAACCGGCAGCGAGGTAAGTTAGAACCCACCCCTGCCCTGCTCCCCTCTCTTTAGTAGGTGTTAGAGTCCGATGCTCATGCTCTCTTCCTTATCTCAATTGTTAGATGTAGGAATACAGATAAAACGCTCAAAGGTGAGAATGAGCTGGCTACTGGGAGGGTCTGTTAGCAATCTCATGTGTCTGGCATGGCCCTCAGACGGGATTTCTAACTTCTTTTGGGTTATTCCAGCTCACCTTTACATGGTTTTACTGTGCCAATCAGAAATGCCAAAAGTATGGTCTAGAGTTGTGTTTCTCGAAGTACGGGTCCAAGGATCCTTGGGGGTCTCCCAAGTCCCTCTCAGGAGTCTGCAACATCAAAATTATTTGTCAATTATTATGCTGTGTTGGAAGAAATATCGAGGTCCAGTTCCAAGCCAGAAGAAAGGCACTGGAAATAAAATGGAGGCGGGAGGCTGATTGGAAAGAAAGGCTCAATTTATTGATGAAGCAGAACCACCAACCACATGTGATTCTGGGACAGCTGACCATTAGCTAGATGAGTGCCAGGATTTTTATACAGGTCCTGAAATGCTGCGGGGGAGGGGGGGCAGGTTTGCAATGTCTGAAATGCCCTTATGAAATTGTGCAATGTAGTGAGCTCTGTGTCTTCTGCTAAATGGTAGTGGGTTAATCTCATTATGTCCTAAATCAGTGGTTCTCAACCTGTGGGTCGAATGACCCTTTCACAGGGGTGTCTAAGACCATCGGAAAACACATATTTCCGATGGTCTTAGGAACCGAGACACCGCTCCTCTATCCGTCCACATATGAGTACCCGGGGACGGTGCGACGCACGGGCGGCCCTCGAATGCGCAGGCGCCGACGGAAGGGCTGCGCACGCTAGCTCGCCATCTTGGTGCCACGCCCCCTTTGTCACCTCATCGCTTCTCACCTGGGGAGGAGGCGGGGGTCGCGGTGGGGGGGGCGGGGGTTGCGGCATTAGGAAGGTTGAGAACCACTGTCCTAAATGGTCATGTCCTGTTCTTAGAATTTTGGATGGAGGAGAATGTAAATTTTAATCCCATCGCTGGAGGTAAAGATCTTTTGTTTCTGAATAGGCTGGCACAATCTTTCTTAATGGGCACAAAATATCTGCTGGGAGCTATTAAAGAAAGACTGAGTCTGCTTTCTGCCTCTAAAACATGTTTCTCCATTTCTCCTTTTGGGGAAATATAATATTCTGCCCTTTTTTAATATTCCCCAAAATATTTCATTCTGAGGAAGACCACAGCCTCGGCAACCAAATATACTTGGAATTTTGTAAGATTGGTGTCAACCTTGTGGAGTAGTCCAGACAAGAAGCACCCCCAGATGAACTAATCCTACTTTATTGTAAGGTTACATTAACAGAGTCTTGCAAAACTGAACGTATTTTTCCCTTCCCCTTTTTGGTCTCCAGAAAACTAGGGAGGGTCCCTTCTGAAATTCCTTCCATGCTTTTCTCCCTCCGATATTTAGATCAAGTTAATGTAATAAGATTGGATTAGATTAGAATTGGTATTTGTGCTGGTTCTATCACCTCCTTTATCCTGCCAGCTTCAACTTTTTGCAACGTATCCTTCCAGCATATCCAGAGTCAAACATACTGCTAAACCTGACGAAGTCAAGCATCCGTGAACTACCGAAATATATTGTTTTGAGCAAGTTCAGTCCAGTAATTGTAAGAGGAAATAAACTGGTACAGACGAATCTGTCCCTAGATTTCTGTTACCAAAATAGAGTAAAGGAATTGTTTTGCACCAAGGTTAAAAAAAAATTGTAATCTACAGTGAAAATAAAGAGCATGTCTGTGCATTAGCTACATGCTGTATTTGAAAAATGTTCTCTGTGGGAAGGTAACACCAGCAAGCTCAGTGAAAAGCCACTGCAGGGTTCTCCATCAACCCTCAGCTTGATGGAGCATGTAATAGAGATCTGAGCAACAACTGTACTTTGCCATGTGAGTCACTGCTAGAGAAATGCCATGCAGGCAAGAATAGTAATAAATCATTGCCCTTTCTATAAAGAGTCTAAAAGATCTATATGCTCATTATAAAATTATCTGGAAGACTTGCAAGTGGGAACAGCTCCCTAATCAAGCAAGAATGCTTGCTGTAAGAATGATAAGATTAGATTAAATCCATGTTCAAAAGTAAAAGGAAAATCTGTATTGATCAGGGGAAAAAAAGGGGAGGGGAGACAGGGGTGAAATCCAGCAGGTTCTAACAGGTTCTGAAGAACCGGTAGCGGAAATTTTGAGTAGTTCGGAGAACCGGCAAATACCACCTCTGGCTGGCCCCAGAGTGGGGAGGGAATGGGGATTTTGCAATATCCTTCCCCAGGAGTGGGGAGGGAATGGGGATTTTGCAATATCCTTTCCCCCAGGAGTGGGGAGGGAATGGGGATTTTGCAGTATCCTTCCCCTGCCACGCCCACCAAGCCATGCCCACCAAGCCACACCACGCCCACCAAGCCACGCCCACAGAACCGGTAGTAAAAAAAATGGATTTCACCACTGGGGAGAGAGTTTTAATTCAACACACTAGAAAAGACCAGTTACATTTTTAAAAAGTGTTGAACTTTTCACATTTCCATGAATTCTTCATCAAGCGAGATGATAAGATTTTTATCCTGCCTTTATATATGTATATTTGTGTACACACACACACACACACACACACACACACACACACACACACACAGTCAACACAAGATGATGAACAGACTTAATATCTCTGCCTTTTATTATCTCCACAACAACAGCTGTGTGAGGTGAGAGAGTGTGAATGGCCAAAGTCACCCAAGCGGCGTTCATGCCTAAGATGATATCTAGAATTCACAGTCTCCTGGTTTCAAGGCCAGCACATTAATCCCTACACCAAATTGACTAGAATTTATTTTTATGTTTAAATTTTGATTTTGAAAAGTTTGTTGGAATTTTTTATTTAAAAAGTGGGGGGAGGGGGGGAGGAAGAAAAATACCACTTTTGTTTAAGTTGTATTATACATCATATTATAGTCCTAATACTGAATGGAGTTGAGTGCAGATGGATCTGTACCCAGGACTTTTCAAGGAATTTATTGTTTCCGTCTATTTTTGGAAATATAAAATTAAGCTCTTCAAATCAGAACTACTTCCATCCTTAGTAAAATACAAAGATTCTTCGCAGGTTACAAAAGATAAATTATACAGTCTTTGTTCTAAGAGATATGAAATAATTTAAGATATAAGATGAATTTCATATATTTTGAGAAGTATGGATGTACTTTTGTTATTTATTAGAAAATAACCTAACCTAATTACCAATAAGAACTCACACTGACTTATTCTTTTCTTTAAACATGTAAATTTTGTACATACATATTATTGCTGTTTTGAAAAGAAAATGATAATGATGTTATCCATTCATTGTGTCTGATTCTTGCCGATTCTATGGGCCAGGTCTCTCCACATCTTCCAATCTTGCATCTTCTTTTTTATGCTCCGTCAGGTGTCAGCTTTGATGATACGAAAAGAAAATATCCTAACTATTACGTCTTTAACAAATTTCTCAAAGAGACATTTAGTGAAAAGAAAGCAACAAAACCCAAGAATTCCTATCATCATCTTTTAATGACCCCATAATCCCTTGCGGGCTTACTGGGCAACTGACTGGAGCTGAGTGTTTACTGGCCGGATGCCCTTCCTGTCGCCAATATGGAGTTATATTCAGAAGATATATACTCATTGTACCCAGAGAGAGAAATATCTGCCTCTACCTAGGATACCACCTCTAGGCCACCGCACCACTCAAAACCCAAGAATTCCTATAGGTTCCATAAAATATAACTTTCCTCTATTCCATTAGTTGAAATGAATGGTACAAAGCTGTCAGAGTATGAATATTCATGGACTGGAATAGACCAGCCAATGGAGACATAGTAACAAGGTCAGCCAATGAATAGACATAGCAACTACATCAGCCAATGGGAGCTAAAACAGATCTGAATCTGTGCAGAAGCTGCACACAAGTCTGGGCTAGTCTGCTCTGCAACTCTGAACTAAAATGAAACTGAAACTAGTCTGTCTGCAACTCTAAACTAAAAACTCCTCTCTGCTGTATGCTGCTTGTTTTGCTTGTAACTGCTACCACGAATCTACCTTTGGTATTGTACATTTATTGTATCTGTTATTATGTATATAAAGAAGTTAATGAATCCTGCTGAATCAGTTACCTGTGTGTGTGCTTTCTGGATTTAATTTTGCAACAAACTCTGATAAAAGCCCAGATAGATATATTTATAAAATGTTGCATAAATGATTCCATAGAAAGATTGCACTGACTGGTTTAGATTTAATGTAAAAACAACCATATCCTAATCTATCAACTTTCAAAAAACCTCCAAATCCACCTGCCTGTTAAAACAATGCCTCTAAGATAACAATAGTTTATAATTTCAGTCCAGAACATGATAAACTGTATTTTTCATATGTATAGATGGGAAGCAAACCCAGCAGGCTTGTATTCATCTATGAATAACAGTAATTAAAGTCTATGCTGGTCAATTTGGATAGTAACCATGGTCTAATAAAGTGAGCAAATCTGAAATGATTTTTAATATGGCTCTGATCTCAAACCATTTTAAGGAAGAGCTATGATATTTTTCTTTCCTGTTTATCTTCATGAACATGTGATGCCATCTTCAGCATGCAATATTTTGTATTTAATTGGAAACAATACACCCACAGCCACAGTCATCATTTGAAAACACAGCTGTGTCCATAAAAAAAGGTCCAAAATATTGTAAAGTAAAGGTAAAGGTTCCCCCTGTCCAATCGTATCTGACTCTAGGGGCTGGTGCTCATCTCATTTCCTATCAAAGAGAGGCAGTGTTGTCTGAACACACTTCTGTGGTCATGTAACTGGCATGACTGTATGCCAAGGGGCACGGAACGCTGTTACCTTCCTGCCGAAGTGGTATCTATTTATCTATTCGCATGCTTTCGAACTGCTAAGTTGGCAGGAGCTGGGGAAAGAACAGGAACTCAACCCATCACATGGTGCTTGGATCTTGAACTGTGAACCTTCTGGTTCACAAACCCAGCATCTTAACCACTAGGCCACTATGCCCTTGCCTGGGTCCACACACTGTACTAAATAGTTTCTTCTGACGATCTGTGGTTTCCTGAACAAATAAGAATGGTACGTGCCAAGATTTGCAAATGACAACAGCTGATAGCTTGGGTTAATTTTTGTGCTACACCAAAGGTGAGTAAATCATACTATGGCTCAGTGTGCAATGCATGAATGCAACCACCACAGAATCTAGCATGAATTTCAACTGACGAACAAGTATGAAGTAGTTCATATTTTCATTTAGTTGTTTAGAAAATAGCTGGCTTTAAAAAAGAGAGAAATCAAGTCTGTGTAGGCAAATTAAATTTGGGCTAGAAATTTCAGACACTAGTTAGATGGCACCAAAGAATAAAGAAAGACATTATATCTACATTTCTTTGCTGCCATCTAGTGGTCATCTGGATGCCTGGAGCTGAGATATGAGAGGCTTAAGCCAACTGCTTTAACAACTACCCTGAGGAGCATGTTCTAAAAACAAAAGGGAAATGGTTAGGAAAGGTTCAGGAGTTTCAAAGAGTTTGTGCATCTTCAAGACCTAAAAAGCACTCAGTTTACTCTTTCAAAGCCCACAAAATATTAAAAAATTACCAAAAATAAAATAAAATCCCAAAGCCAACACACTTTGGGAATCATAAATGGGATGTCCCAAAGGTGCTTGAAAATTTCAAGAGGCAACTGGACTTTCTGGTTTTTCTTTGAAGGCATTTCGCTTCCAGAGTTGAAGAAGCTTCTTGGATGAGGAGCGAAACATCTTCAAAGAAAACCAAGAAAGTCCAGTTGCCTCTTGAAAAAGCACCTTTGGGACAACCATGACCTGGATGACTGAGAATCTCCATGGACATAACTAGGATGTTAATGGGCCAACTATGATCCTGAATCATGTTTTAGTCTTTGGGGGAGGTAGAACTACAACATGCTGTGTGCAAAGAATGTATTTTTGAAATCTCAAGCATACTAATTCTAACCCCCATGCCATCAGCTCTAAATACACTTAGGAAAATGTTTTCCCTGTATGTAAAAGGTAAAGGAGTCCCTGTGGATTTTACTCCGCTAGTTGTTGCCTTATATAGGGGGCGCTGCTCATTTCCGTTTCAAGGCCATCGATCCAGCGTTGTCCAAAGACATTTTCGCGCTCATGTGGCCAGCATGGCATCACGGAGTGCTGTTACCTTCCCATCGAAGTGGTACCTATTAATCTACTCACATTTGCATGCTTTCAAACTGGTAGGTTGGCAGGAGCCGAGGTGAGGACAGGAGCTCACCCCGTCGCATGGCGCTTGGGTCTCGAACCTGGGCTGCCGACTTTTCAGCCGACAAGCCCAGCGTCTTAACTGCTGAGCCACCACGCCACCCTTTTCCTTGTCATGCTGTCCACCCAAAATTATATTGGTTTTTTTCAAGTTTGCAGAAGCCAAGAAGTCCAATGCAACCTTTGTGGAAAAAATAACAGCTTTATGATTACAAATGATGAGGAAGCTGATTAGGGTTAAAAATACATGTGAGGCTGCTATGGCCTTTGATCTATAAATTAATCATCTAAAAACTTTATTCATTCACCTTTCTTGTAGCTCTCCATTTCAATATTGACCTTGCATTTTACTGAAATGTGACATACTAATCTTTAATCCTTTTTCTGCTAACTCAATCCCAATTGGTATATAAAAAAAATCTGAGTAAGACAAAAATGTAAAAAGAAAACAGAAATTAACTTTACAAAGCAAATTAGAGGAATGAAGAGTTACTTACGTTATTATTACAACTGAAAAAGCACCCTCAAGGCTGAAACTTAATGTCCTTAATTGCTTGTGTAGAAATTGTAAGAGTCGGGGGGGGGGGGGGGGAAGGTTTAAAAGAATTTGCTTTGTTGCGAGATTGCCAGAGCTTGACATTTCCAATCAGAACTGCAAACAAAAGCTATGAAATTCCTCAAATGAGACTACTACAAACCAACAAAGAAACCAAACTATAAATTTCTAGAAAGAACAATTACATTATATTTGCTTATTTCCCCAAATTGGTCCATAGAAAAGTCAGGTGCAATAAAGCAGAAAAATTATTTGCAGAATGATCATGGTGGCAGATATCTGTAAGATGCCTGTGAAGATTTGATTCAAAATCCAAATTTGTACTTCTGGGGGGGGGGGGAGGAGCTTTTTAAGTAGCACACATATTTTATACAGAAAAGATCCCAGATTCTGTTTCTGGCATCTGCAATTACAAGGGTTCCATATCCTAGACACACTTTCCTGATGATCTGGATAGCCAAACTTGACAGTATTAGGCCAGAGGGACCAATAATCTATAATAGCACTATAGCAATAGCACTTAGATTTATATACCGCTTCATAGTGCTTTACAGCACTCTCTAAGCAGTTTACAGAGTCAGCATATTGCCCCCAACAATCTGGGTCCTCATTTTACCGACCTCGGAAGGATGGAAGGCTGAGTCAACCTTGAGCCTGGTGAGATTCGATCTGCCAAACTGCTGGCAGCCGGTGATCAGCAGAAGTAGCCTGCAGTACTGCACTCTAACCACTGCGCCACCGCGGCTCTTGGATAATGGATAATGGTGTTTTATTACAATGATTCATTTACGTTGCATTACAGTTTAATGCAAGGTAATGTGCCCTCCTCGTTCATAGCATCTCTTTCATCTTCAGTCTAGTTTCAGTACACTGGAATCTTCATCATGCCATTGCTATAATGAGAGCGCAGTTGAAGTATTGGTTAAAGCATCAGGCTAGAAATTGGAAAAGTAGAAATTGAGTATTAGTCCCGGCTTAGGCACAAAGCCACCTGGATGGCCTTCGGCCCATCTCTTTCTCTCAACCCTAGGAGGAAGGAGGTAATGGCAAACCACTTCCAAAAAACCTTGTCAAAAAAGCTGTAGGGAGTGGCCTAGTCAATACTAACTTGAGGACACAAAAAGAAAGGCACTATATTGAAAACCTTCATTAGGTTTTCTGCTGCTAAGGAGATGTTTAGCTGGATTGTTTAATACATTTAAAGGAGTTACAGATCCATTTTTTCATAAGCATACTGAGGCAGGATTACTGAGGGCACTAATCCATCACTTCATGTTTTATAGTTGGGTGTGGAATGTTGCCAGTGCACTGGACAGTTGAAGAAGAAAAAAGGGAATTAGAAAAATATTTAAAGGACAATGAAAAAAACATGTATTGAAGTTAGTACACCACGAAGGCTCACTCAATACTGGAGAGACCAAGCTAGCTGACAAGAATAGACCAACTGAAGAATAGAAATGAGACACAGTAAGTGTATATGGCCAGTACATTAAAAAAAAAAGTAGACAAAGCAGATAATAACAAGACCTGACAGTGGCCAAGAGCATTGAATAAAGAGACAGAATGGCTAATTCTGGTTGTACAAGACCAAGCTTTAAGAACAAATGCATACAAAACCAGAATTGAGAAGAAAAGCAACATCCAGCAAGTGCCACCTCTACAAAGAAGCTGAAGAAATAGTGGACCACCTGGTTAGCTGCAGCAAGAAGATCGCATAAACTGACTACAAACAACGGCATGAAAAAGTAGCAACAATGGTGCATTGGAAGATCTGCAAGAAATACCAATTGCCTGCAAACAAGAACTAATGGGGTCATAAAATAGAGAAAGTAATCAAAATTAAGACACTAAAGTGCTCTGGGACTTTAGCATTCAAACCAACAGGAACCTGCCACAAAACACCCCAGACTTAACAATTTTCAATAACAACAAAAACGTCTGGAGAGTGGTTGTGGCAGTATCTGGAGACAGCAGAATAGAAGAGAAAGAACTGGAAAAAATAACAAGATACAAAGACCCTCAAAAGGAATAGAATGACTATGGCAAAAGAAAGCAAAGGTAGTACCAATAGTAATAGCTGCCTTGGGTGCAATCCCAAAACAACTGGATCACCACTTGAATACTCTCGGCACTGACAAAATCACCATCAGTCAACTGCAAAAGGCAGCTTTATTCAGAACAGCTTACATCTTGTGACGATAGTTTTAACACCGTCAAAGAACAACATGAGCCTATTCCAGATCCTTGGAGGATTCTATAGGTTGATATAAATGTCAAATCCAGCCTAAACATCTGGCTTACGCCTTATGCAACCAACCATAATAATAAATAATCTGTTCTCACAGTGGCTTCCAGTTTATTGCCTAGATTTCTTAACACAGAATCAGATCCTTGCGTACACCTATTTCTTGGACAGATTTTCAAGGTCTTGAATGATCAGCACAATGAAAAGCTTTGGACTGGCATAGAATATTGAAGTAGAGCTGTTTTTAATATTCTCTTTTCACCATCCAGCTAATATCAATTGCATAATCTCATGTTCCCATTCCTTCTGAAGCCTTTGGTTCAACTGCCATTCTTTTCTCCATGGAGGATTCTTTTATATCTTCCTGAAGAATCTTTAACTGAAACATAGCCAGCATAAAATGTTAGGGCTCTTTTCTGGTAATTAAAACATTACTCCAAACCTTTTCTTTTTTTTAGGAATTGGTATAGGGATACAGGTAGTCCTCGACTTACAGCCATTCGTTTAGTGACCGTTTGAAGTTGCAATGGCACTAAAAAAGTGACTTATGACTATTTTTCACACGACCTTTGCAGGTGATCAAAATTTGGATGCTTGGCAACTGGTTCATATTTGCAATAGTGGCAAATATCTGTAGCTCTGGTGTAGGCTGAAGGTGAAGGTGTCAGAGTTCCAAATAGCATCTAAAATAAAATCAGAGTCTGAGGCAAAGCATTCCTCAAAGTTCCAATTTATTAACAGAGCCATGTTGGCACCGCTGGGAGAAACCTGGATCTGACGCTCCCAGGGTTTCTCCACCCAGTTGAAAGATCAAGCCCTTTGTCCCCACACCCACAAGTTCATGATGTTAGCCAGTCTCCTTCTGTCGACATGTCAGTTACTCCCCTCATCTTCCGGGCAGGTGCTGGACAAAGGATGACCTTGAGAATCTAAAGGAATTTGTTATGGCTACATGTCTACATCCCTCATTCTCAAACGTAAAGTGTGGGAGGCCAAAGTCTCTAATAAAATATGGCTTCGGCCTGACAGAAGGTTCATTCTCTGAGTTTGTGGGTTGGTTTCCGAACATTTCGTTACCAGGCTAGGTAACATCTTCAGCGGAGTTTAGGGGATGTCAGCGTTCTTCTGTTTGTAAGGGCTTCCGGTGGTCAGTATGTCTTTTGATGGGTCAGGTGTGGGTGGGTCAAGGGGGGGGTGTCTTGTGATGGATCTTGTGATGAGTCAGGTGGGGGTCATCAATGGGAATGTGATGGGTCTTGTGATGGGGAGATTGCATCAGGTGAGGGTCATTGGGGAGGTGAAGTGCTGGTTCCTATTTATGATGGCTGCAGTGTCCTAAGGTGATCACCTTTTGAGACCTTTCGACTAACAAAGTCAAGGGGGAAGCCAGATTCACTTAACAACCATGCTACTAACTGAACAGCAACGATTTACTTAACAACTGTGGCAAGAAAGATTGCAAAATGGGGCTAAACGTACTTAAAAACTGTCTCGCTTAACAACAGAAATTTTGGGCTCAATTGTGGTTTGTAAGCCGAGGACTATCTGTATATGTTTTCTAATCTTTGAACCATGCTGCTTTTCCCCATATTTGTTGGCAGAGGGGCTGTCCTAATTTTCCACGTTGATCTTCTTTAAAACTGTATGGAGATTTTCCTACCCCGGGGGTTTCCCTATTTAGCAATTGGTCTCAAGCAGGGGTTCCCAAACTTTTTCAGTCCACCGCCCCCTTGGTGCTACAAACTCATCCTCAGTGCCCCCCCACCCCTTCAGGTGGGCGTGGCTTGGTGGTCAGGTGACCAGGTGGGCGTGGCCAACTTGTAAAATGTGGTGAAACTCACTTAACAACGCTCTTGCTTAGCAACCAAACTTTTGGGCTCAATTGTGGTCGTAAGTCTGTCTTTCTTTCTTTCTTTCTTTCTTTCTTTCTTTCTTTCTTTCTTTCTTACTTTCTTTCTTTCTTTCTTTCTTTTTCTTTC
>QLTV01003780.1:1221968-1262709 GCA_003457575.1 Thermophis baileyi
GCATGTTCCAGGGACAAGGATATATATATGTTTTTTTTTTCTCTGTTAAATCACCTGGTATACCCAAATATGGGAGAAAGCATACTGCTTCCTTTTTGCCTTTCGGCCCCTCCAGGGGCCATCCAGACAGTTAATTATAAACGACAGTCCGTTTCTATATGTTATATTTTTTTTACATAAATAAAGGGAGACTAGTATAGATCTATTTCAAGCTATTTAGCTCTCATCAGCTAGCCACACCCTTATGGGATTAGAACCCGAATATATATATCTATATATCTATATAATACAACTCCTCAGAGTTCTGACTATTTCTGATTCTCTCTCTCTCTCTCTCTCTCTCTCTCTCTCTCTCTCTCTCTCTCTCTCTCTCTCTCCTCTCTCTTTCCTCTAATCTAATCTAATCTAATCTATATCTATCTATCTATCTATCTATCTATCTATCTATCTATCTATCTATCTATCTATCTATCTATCTATCTATCTATCTATCAGAAATAGTCAGAACTCTGAGGAGTTGTACTTTAAAGCACTTGGAGGATTTGAAGTAATGTTAGCTTCTCTTGTCTTTACCTAAAGACAAAGCTGAATATCCAGTAATTATATCTTCCAGGTGTATTTGAAACAATAAATCTGAAGCAAATATATGATTTATCACCGGCATGAGGGACATTGTGATTCCCATCTACTTACATTATCCGCCCTAAGAGGGGGGTCACAAAGCAGATCCTGTTCTCTGCTCAACATTTTTGCATAAATGTTGTGACAAGCGGGTTCTGCATGATTGGTTGGCATGTAGAACTTGTTCTGCAAGGTGTTAATAGCTTACTATTTCTCTGCTACCTCCAAGATATTAAAAGCAAAGTGGAATAATTACACTTATAATATATGCCTTCAGTTTGAGCTCATTGGAGAAATCCTGGCAACATTAATAGAAAAATTAGTATGTGGAATGAGAGCTCTGTTCCCCAAAACTATTTTAGTATTAAATCTTTTAATCTATTGTTTAGCAGGTTGAAGTGATGTGAGTTAAGGAGGAAAATATCAATTGCCTTCTTCTTCTTCTTGTGCCATATCCGTCATCGGACGTTGGCGATCATGTTGGCGATCCTATTTTTATCAACAGCCGCACGAAAAAGTGCTGTTGAGTTTTGTCCAAACCAGTCCCTTAGATTTTGAAGCCATGATGTTCTTCTTCTTCCTGGACCTCATTTGCCTTCAATTTTTCCTTGGAGGATTAAGTGATTTTCTGGGTGTCACATCACATGTCCAAAATATTCTAACTTTTGCTTTTTTATGGTTTTGATGATTTCCCTTGGCTTTCCCAGGCGGCTTATCAGCACCTCGTTTCTGATTTTGTCAACCCAACTTGACAAAACTTTACAGTAACAGCCGCCTGTAAATCCACAGTTGCCTTTATTGAGACAAAAATGCATGTGTGTGGAGTGTGTCTACAGAGATCACAGGTTTTATCTCTGTTGGTTGTGTGACTCTTAATTTTGCCACACTGTGTAATGTGACTAATTTCTTCTGCCACTCCTAACACTATTAGTGGCAAAGAAGAGATAATTCCAAGTATTTGGGAAAGCTAGACCAAATGTTGAAAAATGAGGAGTTGAAAATGCAACACAAATATACACCGGCTACCTTCTTATCAACATTACTGTGTCTACTCTTACAAGAGAACTTAACATCAAAATATAAAAGGGATTTCTAACTATAGTATAAGTCCCTGCTACTAAATTTGGTTCAGAATATCTCCTCCCAAAAAATACTCTATTTGTCATACTTTTTTCCCCCGAAGAACAAAAAACAAAGCTTTAAAAAAGTAGAATTAGAAATAAAATAAACCAATGACAGTAATCAATAATAAAAAGTTAAATGCCTACAATTCTTTTTTAATCCTAAATTTATTGCCTCAATAATGTTAATTTAATAATTTCTAACTCAGCTCCCAGACAGAAGCATTTTGAGGTACTGTGCCCTTTGGGATGGAGCACTAGGAAGTCAGAGCACTTTCAAACATTAACTTTACCCATATATTCAAGCTATTGTAGTTTTGCTTCTTCATAAAGAGGTAGAGGATTTTGCTTAAGGTTCAACAGATTGGACAAGAGCCCAAGTTTGGCCTGCAGATCTGAGCGTCCCATAACTTGTAACTTAGTATGTAATATTGTACTATTTGATAGATTCATGAAATTTATTTATGAACATTCTATTTATTTTTTTAAGCTGGATTGTAAAAGATAAAATCCTTTTCAAGGCAACATATACAGATAGTCTGTGACTTACAATCATTCATTTAGTCACTGTTTGAAGTTGCAAACAGCTGAAAAAATGACTTACAATTATTTTTCACACTTAACGGCCATTGCAGCATCCCCATGAGCACGTGATCAAAATTTGGATGCTTCACAGGGTTCATATTTATGATGAACCCTGGGTTCATATGATCACATGGTGCAACTTTCTGACAAGCAAAGTCAATGGGGAAGACACTAACAACTGTGTTACTAACTTGAGAACTGCAGTGATGCATTTAACAACTGTGGCAAGAAAGGTTGTAAAATGAGGCAAAATTCACTTAACAACTGTCTCGCCGAGCAACAGACATTTTGGGCTCAGTTGTGGTTGTAAGTCAAGACCTACCTATATAAGAGAGTCTTAGGCTATCAGAAGTAAGCAGTGCTCAGTTCAGTTGTATCTTCTCTCAAGTAAGAGAACACAGAATTGCAATCTAAAAAAATGTAAATTTTTGTAAGAGGGGGCAATCTGAAAAATTGTTGGCATTTGAAAAATAGAAAATAAAACTCTCATACTTGGTAATACACATTTATTTAGATAGAAAGGCCGTTGTCATAATATTAAATGAAAAAAATAGCACACATAGATAATAATTAAGATCACTTTGGACAGAAGTGCAAAGGTTACACTTTTGACGTGAGCAGTTTCTTTCGTTATCAGTGGCACTTTCAGCTTTCTGAGTCAAGCCATGGGTGCCCTACTCAGAAGTGACTGTAGCTTAATAGCACTTAGCAAAAGCACTTAGACTTATATACCACTTCACGGTGCTTTACAGTCCTCTCTAAGCGGTTTACAGAGTCAGCATATTGTCCCCCAACAATTTGGGTCCTCATTTTACCCACCTCGGAAGGATGCAAGGCTGAGTCAACCTTGAGCCTGGTGAGATTTGAACTGCCAAATTGCAGGCAGCCAGCAGGCAGCAGAAGTAGCTGCAGTACCGCACTCTAACCACTGCGCCACCATGGCTCTTATATAATAAAAATAAAAATAATATTATTATATTAAATAATAAAAAGCTATGGAGCCCCAATCAGTTCTGCCAAGATCTGTAAATTACTCAGTTCAAATATACATTTGTTTCATAATGGTTCATCAACATTAGGCCTGTTTCACTGTCCCCGTTGTTCATTAATATAATCATTGTTGTTATCATTATTTTCCTACAAAGTTAATTCAGTGATGCCTTAGAAAAAGCTCTCTTTGTTTCAGCCTGACAGTTACAGCTCTGTTTTTTTTCAGCTGCAGTGTGCTGTGTCTGGCAGCCATAGAGACTGTAGCCTCCAAGAACCAGAGTGTCACTGGAGGACATTCATCTATCTTTTCCAGATGGTAAGGCACAGGAAGGAGAGAGCAATGCATCACTTTTGATTGTGTGTTGCAAACATCTTTCCTAGCAAGTGGAAGACTAAAACTGAGTTTATGAACTGCTGGGGAGGCTTGCAAAGTCTGTAGCTACATCGGGAAGACATATATTTATCGTGGCAGTTTGTTGTTAGAACTAAGATATAGTTCTAGCTGGGCAAGGGTTTGGGAAACCGAGGAAGTCTGATGGACACGTGGACTGATTTTTGATAGAAAATCTGCAGGAATTTGCAAAATGGCTCCAGTTTCTGCATAAAGGACAGATCCTTCTTGAGAAGGTGCACTTCAGCGGTGGGTTGCTCCCGGTTCAGCCCGGTTCTCCGAACTGGTAGTGGCGGCGGCGAGAGGCTCCGCCCACCTGCCCGGGACACTTCTGTGCATGCGCAGAAGCGTGTATGCGTGAACCGGTAGCAAAAGCATTTATAACCCACCACTGGTGTACTTGCATAGTCATTAAAAGTTGATACTGATTTGATGGTAAAAAAAATCAAATCAATCTGAAGCACAGGGCCACAGTAACTTTTATTCGTGAAGATTGACAAATGTAGTAATTATACAGTGCATTCTGAGTTCAGGTTTTTCCCCCTCAAGGGATATATTTCATAGGAGTTTCCCCCCCCCCCCAACTTTTCCAATGTTTCCAATGTAAAAAAAAAAAGAAGAATTATTTTGCTCTCATTCACTCTCTGTGATTGTGTGTGTGTGTGTGTGTGTGTGTGTGTGTGTGTGTGTGTGTGTGTGTAAATTCCAGGCCTTCACAATTCAAGTCATGCATAGAAGAGTTTGCAGGCTTCTTGACTTTTTAGTGTCTCTGAACTGTGGAGCAACTGGTTATAGCACATATTTGAGAGCCAGTTTGGTCTAGTGGATAAGGCACCAGCTAGAAAGCTGGAGAATTCTAGTCTCACCTTAGCCATGAAAACCAGCTGAATGACCCTTAGGCCAGTCACTCTTTCTCAGTCCAACTCACCTCACAGGGTAATTATTGTGGAGAAAATAAGTGTAGAAAGTTGTGTTGGATATGTTCGCCGCCTTGAATTATTTGCAAAAAATGATTAAGTTGCTATTTTGGAATATTGCTATTCAAGTATTATGCATAATATGAGAACTAATCAGTTCTTTTATCAGTGGCAGCGTAAAATCTGGGAGTCTTGTAGTAATTCATAAATGGGGAAATGGAAAGAAAAAAATCTAATAGTTTTATGTTTGTATCTCAGTAAAATTAGTTGGGAAAGAAGTTTTTGCTTTATATTTGAAAACTAAGAATTTTTATCTTCAGCATTATTTTCAAAGTCTGATATGACACTTGCTTATTGCTTTTTCCTGATTGTATCTGGATGAGAAATGTGTCTTATATTGGCAATTAAAAATACATTATTTTGGTATTTAGTTATGGAATTCTTTTAGTAATATTTATACTGTTCTGGCTAAGAGTTTGTGAATTCAAAGAAATGCGCAAGTTATTTTCATCCTTCTCAGCAGCCTCTTAGCTGTTTATTATGTTCTTGATTTTTAATTTAATTATTCCAGTCAATATTCCTAATACTGACATTGACTAATAAGGTAAAAAGGCATCTTTCTGAATCATAACATAAAATAAAAATAAAATACTTGTCAACTCACAAAGCACCCCTGGCCTGCTCTCGAGTTGCCATAGGCAAGGGGGATGAGAAAATGAACTTTACAGTTGCATCAAGGAGCTGGTATCTCAGTCAAAATAGAGCACATTCCAACTGATAAGCCGTCTCCACGGAAACCCACAGTGGCCGGAGGGGAGTGATCTCTACAACCCGTGAAATTGGTTCGTTGGAGAATGTGACTGATGACACACCTTGGGGGGAGGGGGGAAACAGGGTCAGAGCCAGGACGTAAATTAAGTGAGGTCAGAGTTGGCTTCATTTGGTCCGTGCCGACATGAAGCTCCTAATATATAACTGGATTTCTTTTGAAGCCTGGCGTGAGGCTCATGATTTAATTAGGGCGGTTGGAACCCTGATAATACTTTTAGAAGAATTTTAGCTGCAAAAAGCTTACTAAAAACTTTGATCTGCTTTTCTTCCAAGACTTAAAGATCTTGCCAAGTTCTCCACTTATGTAAAATACTAACAATAGAATTTATTCTCTTCTCTTGGTAACCACAGAGACCAGAACCCTGTGAATTAAAAAAAACCTTGTTCTTTATTTTTTCTACTGTAATATACTAGGAATATTTTTTATCAGTTAATTAATGTGCTTTCAGTGTGCTGAACATGCAACTGAGTGTGAGTGACACATTTCTGTCCTAGGAAATGAAAAGTGTTGGCAGCTATTCCTGTTTTTGAGTGCTCTTAGCACATTCTTACAAAGAAATATCTTGCTGCAATAGAAAAGTTGGGTTAGATGGTTGCAAATTACATAGATGCTGTACATTTGAACTTTGGGGGGTATCGGAGCCTATAAATAAAATTTTCCTCACTTTTAATGGCAACATATAGTCATGTTAATGTAAGTATTGCGCTGCTACACAGAAAGATTTTTTTGACGACGGATTGTAATTACTGTATAATGTCAGGCCTTCTGGGTAAATCAGACAGGAAACTATATATGACTAGATGAGCTAATTCTACTTTATCAGAAAGGATAAACAGAAGCTTGCATGTCTGAAGGTACAAACTTCCTGCCATCACTTTTAATCTGATTCATTAGGGCAGGTCCTTCCTAAGTTTCTTCTTCTGAATGTTAAGTCCCTGGGGGCTTCCCCTTCTCTTAACTGATTGTTTCCTAAGTATATATTCTATTTGTATTCTTCCAAGTTCTTTAGTTACCATTTGGAACTATTTAGGTCAGGGGTGTCAAACTCAATTTAATTGAGGGCCGCATCAGGGTTGTGTTTGACCTCGGGGGGCCGGGATGGGCATGGCCAGGGTGGGCATGGCCAGCTCGACCTGTGGTGGCCCGGGCAGGGCTGGGGGGATCCATTGTGTCCTGCGGAGGAAGGCAAGACCAGGGAGAGTGCCAAACCCTTGTCCTCCAGAGAAACCTTGCCGTCTGCTGGTGGCCAACTGCTAAGGCAGGACCTTCCTTCCTTCCTTCCTTCCTTCCTTCCTTCCTTCCTTCCTTCCTTCCTTCCTTCCTTCCTTCCTTCCTTCCTTCCTTCCTTCCTTCTCTTCTTTTTCCTTCCTTCCTTCCTTCCTTCCTTCCTTCCTTCCTTCCTTCCTTCCTTCCTTCCTTCCTTCCTTCCTTCCTTCTCTTCTTTTTCCTTCCTTGCTATTTTCCCATCTTTTTCTTTTCTCTTTCCCTTTCTCCTTTCCTGTCCCTTCTTACATGCTCAAATGCAAAAGGGGAAACATTTCTCCTTTTGTTTTGTTTTTAGTTTGTTTTGCTAGCCCTCTGCCAGTGAAAACGGAGCTCGGGGATGGTGGCCCTTTGCTGTTTCCAGGGTGGCCCCACGGGCCAGATCAAAGCACCCCGGGGCTGGATCAGGCCCCCGGGGCCTTGAGTTTGACACCCCGATTTAGATTATTTAGTTACTGGAATTAGTTTTATATTTTATCTATGAATGATTTATTTATTTAAATGAAATTATATTCCAACTTTCTAGGACTTATGGACAATGAGGCAGCTTGAAACAGATATAAACTTTTAAAAAAAACAACCAATGGAATTTGGTCATCCAAGTAGCAGGGAGAACTATAGTAAATAACACAGGTAATCCTCGAGTTATGACCACAAATTTCTGTTGCTAACATTTGAAACATTGGTTAAGTGAGTTTGGCCCTATTTTACTACCTTTCTTGTCACAGTTGCTAAGTGAATCACTCCAGTGGTTAATTTAGTAACACGGTTGTAAAATGAAACTTGTTTCCGAATTGACTTTGCTTCTCAGAAGGGTGCAAATGGTAATCACATGACCCCAAGGCACTGCAACTGTCATAAGTATGAGTTAAATATAAATATGAGTTAATTGCCAAGCGTCTGAATTTTGATCACATGATCACAGGGATGCTGCAATGGTTGTAAGTGTGAAAACAGTCATAAGTCTCTTTTTTCAGTGCTGTTGTAACTTCAAACAGTCACTAAACGAACTGTTGTAGGTCAAGGACTACCTGTATCCAGGAAAAAGGTGCATGTGGAAAAAATACCTTTCTAAATAGGAAAGTCTTAAACCAGCTGATAAAGGCTCCTATGGAGGGTGTTTAGAGGTCTTCTAAAGCCTGGAATTCCTCAGTTCATTTTGTTATTGTTGAGTTCTTTTCTTTTGTTTCCAGGAATTATCTATGGAAAGTCTCAATCATCCAGGTCATGTTTGTCCCAAAGTGCTTTTTCCAAAAGGCAACTGGGCTTTCTTGGTTTTTTTCTTTGAAAACATTTTGCTTCTAATCGAAGAAGCTTCTTCAGTTCTGAAGAAGAAGAGAACTCAAGAAACTTCTTGGATGAGAAGCAAAACATTTTCAAAGAAAAAAAAAAACACACCAAGAAAGTCCAATTGCTTTTTGGAAAAAACACCTTGGTTTCCAGGAGTTATGCCCCTTGCCACTGGTGGGATATCACAATGGGACATCAGATCTGAAGGGGTGGGCAGGCAAGTCAGGTGACAATTTTAAAGATGTTTGGTCATCAGTTTTGGTTCCTAGGTCTGAAAACATAGGAATGGGTCTGAAAACCTTGGTATGGTTTTCATTCCATACAACTATTAGGAACACAGGTGCTTTTTCAGGAGGCAACTGGACTTTGTTGGTTTTTCTTTGAAGACGTTTCGCTTCTCATCCAAGAAGCTTCTTCAGCTTTGCCAGGATAGTGGGGAATAGAAGGATTTATATTCCTTGCAGACAGCTGGTAATATGCATCCTTTTAGAGAGTTGTTGAAGCACTTGGAGGTTTATCTGTGTCCTCAGGGTCACCCGAGTAGTGCTCCTGGTTCCTGTAGTCTGTAATTTTTCCATTTTTCCACTGTAATGGTGAAAATAGGAGGAGAAAGTAGTATTGAATATATTTGCTGCCTTGAGTTAGTTATAAAAATAATAAAGTGAGGATTTAAAAAAAACCAAACAAAATCTAAATTAAAATGACACAACTCAAATTTAAGGAAGCATGTTACATTTTTCTGTATCACTTCTCCTTGGGTACAGTCTGTTTTTTTTAGCTTGCTTAAAATAACCAAGCTCTTACTTAACAGTTAAAGAAGTTAATCTGTGTTGAATTATAATACCTGGAATAGTAAAGACCATGGGATAATAGTATTTAAAGGGATGGCAAGGCAGAACTTCCCCTGTTTGGATATATGACTCTTGAGTACCTGCCACAGGAGTTACATTATCGGTCTATTGCCATTTTGAGATAATGACCACTAGCCTCTGAAAGTTGTAACTCCAATTGCAGAAAAAAGAAATAATTATGAAAGAAATGAAGCCCATTTCTAACATTAATTTCCCAAAAATGAGAAAAAATAGCATAAGAAAATGATGATCCTGCACCCTCCTTAAATCCAAATACTCAAGTTCAAGAACAAATCAAATGAATGACTTATCTATTAGGAAAGCCTAGTTCAAAACTAAAATAATTAAATCAGCTGGATAAATTAATAAAATATATTTTAGCATATAAGCCAGGTAATCCAGAATCAAGCAGTAAAATAAATTTGAAATACTGCCAAACCATAAAAGAAGTAAAATAATTCCAAGAACTTATAATGAAAGAAGATACAGGATCATAAGAATGAAATATTTGGCTTTGAAATGAAGCTGAATAATGAAAACTAATAATTGCATTATCGAACACTTTTTAATAGAATTACATGCTAAGGAAAATATATTACAAATTATAATTCATATTAATAAACTAAATTTCCTAGTGTGCTGGAAGGATTATATTCCTAGAGATGCTGAATAGTCACCACAGATATATCAAATAGGATTAAATTCTATTTGAACTATTTTTAATGTCTCAATCTGCATGTCCTGAACTAACAGCCTTCCAAATTTTGCTGAATTATAGTATACTACAGTATTGGACATAGTGGGTAAGGCTTTTAGGGAGTTATTTTTAGCAAAATCTGGAGAACATTATATTTCATCCTATTGTCTATATAATAAATTAATTGCCATAATAATTAGCTACTTATTGGTCTATACTTCCTCTATTGGGTTTTTTACAAAGCATTGTTATGAAAAATCTTCTCATATTATTGGCTTTTATGCTGGTTTTCTCAAAGAAAGAAATGCCAAGCTTGAAAAGGTGTGATGGATATTCTACTCTCTAGTGTGAAATAAAGTATTATATGGGAAGTTAAACCACCAGAAGGGTGATGGGGAAAATTGATTTGAACAATTATATAGTATTGAGTATATAACGAAAAATAAAGAATAAAGCACAGTATTACCAACATAACAACCTACCTTTAGGGAAAAGGTGTTAAGGTTTACTGATTTTTTTTTACACCTTAAGACTGAAAGAGTAAATAAAATTTATAAAGGGCGTCGTATAATATAACTGCTGTTGTGTTAAGTGTTAATATGTTTTTGAGTTTGTTAAGTAAAACTTTAAAAATGAAGAAATGAATAATGATGGTATAGTTAGTATGTACATACAATTGCCACGTAATATGCCAAATTTTCTTCTCTTGAGACAACTCCCCATGGAAACATTTCTGATCAGCTTTGGGATTCCCCGTGTAATTTCTGAAGTATATTGAAAACAGCCTTGAATCCTTCAGTCATATACAGACAGTCCTTGTTCAGCAATCATTTGTTCAGTGACTATTCAAAGTTGCATATTTGGATTAGCCAAGGTCATAACCAGAATTCCGTTTTTAAAAAAAACAATTCAGTCTAACTTTTCAGTGTGTTCGGTGATATCAGAAAGCAGACAGCTAATAACACCATGTTTCTATCAGCCAATTCTAGTGACTAAGTGCCGGCTTGTTCTACTATAAAGAAATAGAAGACACCTCTGTGTGTGTATGCATGTCTTTCTTTACAATAGAACAGCCCCCACATGATACTGGATTTCATTAAACGACAGGCAACACTGTTAGCTTCCCAACTACTGCGCTATTTCCTGTAAGATTGATAATGATAAAACAGATCTACATCCATAATTTTTTAAATGCTTAAAAATTCAGCAATCCAAAACTATTTAGAAACACTTGTCCTTGCTTCTGTATTTTTGTTTCCAGGCAAACCTATTTGTTTTTTTTTTTAGTTAAAATCCTGAATTTCTTACATTGTGCTTTAAAATTGTGTTGCTCTGATGTAGGACAGTTAAAAAAAAGTCATTGTGCAAGATGAAAGAGGAGATTCTAAACTGCAATGACTTTTTTGACTAGATTCAAACTTCCACCAGGTTTGACCAAGTGAAGCTAGTTTCTTATCAAACCAATAAGTTTAGCTTCTAGACAATGAAACCTGGGAGTCTTGGAATTAAGGTTTATTATGGCAGGGCAGAACCATCCATTTGTCCCTTGTGCCAAATGGCAATAAGTGAATGACTACACAGGAAACAGAATTACAGAGTTGGAAAGGATTTTGAAGATCTTCTAATCCAGTGGTCTCAACCTTTCTGGCTCAGAGGATGGGCAGAGGGGAGGGGAGGGGATGGTTTCGTGCGTGTGCTCTGCTTTCACAAATATAACTTTGTGCGCATGCACGCCCACCACTACCGCAGCCCAGTTCCAAATGGCTGCGGCCCGGGCGATTGGGAACACCTGTTATGGTCCAGCCCCCTGCTCAAGAATAGCAATAGCAATAGCACTTAGACTTATATACCGCTTTACAGTGCTTTACAGCCCTCTCTAAGCGGTTCACAGAGTCAGCATATTGCCCCCCAACAATCTGGGTTCTCATTTTACCCACCTCGGAAGGATGGAAGGCTGAGTCAAAAAGGAAGCCATATACCATTTCAGACAAATGGAAAGAAGTAACACTGACTAAAAATAGTATTGATAGCCCATGGAACCTATTATTCTCAGCCCAAATATTGAATGCAGATCTGGAATTTATCTAAGGGTTTTAGGGACAAGAATTAAGAGTTTTAAACAAGTCTCAGTTCTTGTGGCTGTTGAGGAAGCACTACAACCAAACTGCTGGTTTTAAAGCAGTTGTGAATTATTTGTCTCATTCACAAATCAGACTATAAAAAATAGTTCTTTCCATGAAATAGTCATATACTGAATTGGTAGAGTTGGCAACAGTCCAGATTCTCCTCTCTTCCCTCCCCCCCCCTTTATAAAATAGGAAAGGAACTAAGGGGTGGGTTTTTTTGGTATGCATTGGACATATTAATTCATTTTAATTAATTAATTGATTCAAAATGTCTGGGAACATGACAAAAATATTCAGTTAATATTCAGTATTAGGTGTTGGCTGCTTTTATTTAACTATTCTGCAAATATCCAGCTGGAAAAACAGGTGTGGAAGTGAAATCTTAAAATCTTGGTGTCAACTGAATGAAAATAAAACTTACTGGATGCAGAACAAAAAATTAGGCTGAATGCTGTACATTTGTTGAAATAGAAGACTTGTTAATAATATAGCAGTTCATTACAGTTACAGCAACAGATAAATAACTATTACGGCCACATAAATAACATCCTCCTGGATTAGATCCAGCCCAATACAGGACACCATCCTGTTTCCCAATAAGCTGATTAAACACTCCTGGAAAATAAAGAATTTACTGTAGGTCAATAACAATGTCTTGCTATTGCTTGTAATTATCTGGTTTTGGAACTATGCTGTTTTTCTTCCTGGAAATCCTAGGTAGCCATTACGACTAGTTGCCAATGGTGCTTTCTTCCTTGAAATGTATCTAATTCTGTATTAAAGTGTGAATTGCTGTGATTGTCATCTCATTTTTCAGAAACGGTTTCAGTACATAGTGTGTGAATAAGTATTCTTTCTCACTTAACTCAAGTTGTTAGACATTCACCTTTGGTGGGAAGATTCGGGGTTTTTTATACAGGTAGTCCTCGACTTACAACAGTTCGCTTAGTCACTGTTCAAAGTTACAACGGCACTGAAAAAAGGCAGTTATGACCGTTTTTCACACTTACAACTGTTGCAGCATCCCCATGGACACATGATCAAAATTCAGATGCTTGGCTACTGACTCACATTTATGATGGTGTCGCTGGGTCATGTGATCCCCTTTTGCGATCTTCTGATAAGCGAAGTCAATGGGGAAACCAGATTCACTTTACAACCGTGTTACTAATTTAGCAACTGCAGTGATTCACTTAACAAATGTGGCAAGAAAAGTCGTAAAATGGGGCAAAACTCACTTAACAAATTTCGCACTTAGCAATGAAATTTTGGGGTCAAATGTGGTCATAAGTTGAGGAGTACCTGTATTTTATCTGGGTTGAGAATCATTCTTCGTATCAACCAATGTAATCAGCTTCAGTTTCCATGCCCTAAATAACTAAATAAACCCAGCTTCAGTCATACCTTCATCCATCTTCCTAAATCCAAAGCTTTTAACCTTTCCTTATACAAATAAGTGCTCTAACTGATGGGATCTTTAGTCACCCAATTGCTTATGTTCACCATCTGTGTAATGTACCTTTTGAAATGTTGTCATGGGAACAATAAAGCAATTAAATTTAATTGTAATGAGTTAATTGGGGGAAGTACATGAGTTAATTTGTTAAGAAAGTACAATATCATGTTAGTCTGTGGCAATAATAATATCTGCTGATGATACAGTTACTCCTCGACGTCCGACCACAATTGAGCCCAACATTTCTGTTGCTAAGTGAGGCATTTGTTAAGTAGCTTTGCCCCATTTTACAACTTTTCTTGCCCCAGTTCTTAAGTGAATCACTGCAATTTTAAATTAGTAACACGGTTGTTAAGTGAATTTAGCTTCCCCATTGAATTTGCTTGTCAGATGGTCGCAAAAGGTGATCACGTGACCCCAGGACCCTGCAACTGTCATAAATATGAGTCAGTTGCCAAGCGTCTGAATTTTGATCACATGACCATGGGGATGCGGCAATAGTTGTGTGAAAAACAGTCATGTCATTTTTTCAGTGCCGTTGTAACTTTGAACGGTCACTAAACAAACTGTTGTAAGTCAAGAACTACCTGTATTTGGTTGGTTACATGCAGTTGGTAGTACTGAAGCATAGTATGATTCTGTTGCATGGTTTCAAGGGTAAAATCCTGAAGTGAAAAGTGGAACAGACACAGGCCAGGGACAGAAGAGAGTTTGACCCTCTAAAATTTGTACTGGAGATTGGCAGTAATATGCATCTGATCCTTTGCCATTTACATTTGGGAAGAGGAAATGTGCTTATTGCAATGTACAGTCAGAAGCTTGCTTATTATGGATTTAATTCAGTGTTTAACTGTATCGTAGACTTATTAAAAGGTACAATACAAAAGGTATTATTTTTGGTCTACTTCCAAAAACCACATGGCTGGAATTTGCTATTTTCATAGTTGCCAAATTCTTCATTGAGCTTTTTGCTAGCATGAAAAATCTCTTTCCTGCTTAGTCCTGTTCGGCCATTGGCCATCTGTGTGAAATTAGAACATTGGCTTCTGTGTGAAATTAGAATATTTTGCGCAAATAAGTATATACTTGCTTGTGTTGACCTGTATTTGCCTATTCGGCTTGGAAGGAATTCTGTAGAACTCAAAAGTCAATCTGATCATTTATTATTCTTCCTGCTTCTAAAGTGCATACAGTAATTTTACATTGTTTGTCTTTATTTAATTAAATGATGTATAAGGGATAAAAACTTCTTTGTGTTCAGCGTGGAGTCGTACAGGTATGTGTAGCTTCTGAGTCTTTGCAGACAACATCTTCAAATTTGCGAAAGTTAGCCTTTCTATCTTCGGTCAGCCAAACGTGGAATTCCTCCCACCATAAAATGCCATTGGCTTCCTTAATTATGCTTATTCATCATAGGCCCATTTGATAGTGTTTTTTCCCTGGTCTGTGATGCAAGATTTTATTAGCATTGTAGGGAATTAGACTGGGGAGAGACTTGGATTTCATAGTAAGTGCTCTATGTTTGAAAATTCCCAAAACTAATATAGTAGTACACACCAAACCTTAAAAGCCCCCTAAAGGGAATAAAGCAATTGCCTGCATTGTTATGCTAACATCTAATGACTAATTTCCCCCCCTCATATTTGCCAGTAGAATTATACTTATTCAAAGTAAATCTATAGAGGGGCTTAGCATAACACAGTCTGTCCCAATGGAAATTGGCACATGGAATTTTCTCAAAGTAATCATTGTTGAGATAATGATTTGTATTTTACTGAATTCTCCTTCTCAACTTCTTTAATTTTATTGATCCAGATCTTGTTCAGTAGGCTTGCTGTCATAAGGGTTTTCAGATACCTTCCGTGGAGGATTCTTTCAAATGCAATCACACTTTCATCTTTTTATAGAGTGCTGCATTTCAGCAAGAGACGTAAAGTTGGCTTTATTTGAACTTGATGGATTTCCCTGTGACAACACTGGATTTGTGCATATATTTTTTGAGATTTTTTTTAAATCCTGCTTTTACTATTTTTATAAATAACTCAAAGCAGTGAACATGCTCAACACTACTTCCTCCTCCTATTTTTCCCCACAACAATAACCCTGCGAGGTGAGATGGGCTGAGCGTGAATGACAGCCCGAAGTCACCCAGCTGGTTTTCATTCCTGGTTTCTGTCCTTGTGCTTTAACCACTAGACCAAACTGTCATTCTTAGTTGTTGTTCTTAACTCTTGTGAAATGCCTTTTGCAGAAGAGCTCATGTTGAAAATATTGAGAAGTGGAGCTTCTGGTAGACCAGGGGTGTCAAACTCGATTTCATTGAGGGCTGCATCAGGGTTGTATCTGACCTTGGGGGGCCAGAGGGCGTGGCCAGGTGGGTGTGACCAGCTCGACGTCACTCACCAAGGCTCCGTTTTTGGCTGTGACGGCCTCCTGGAGCCATCTGCCAATGAAAATGGAGTCTGGCCTCCCCGGGCTCTGTTTTCACTGGCAAGAGGCCACAGCGGGCCGGTCCTTTGCTGTTTCCAGAGTGGGCCCGCGGGCCAGATCTAAGCACCCCGTGGGCCGGATTCGGCCCTCAGGCCTTGAGTTTGACATCCCTGTGGTAGACAAATCCTGTGATTCATGGTGGACTGTATTAATTTTGTGTGAACATCACTCTAATTTCCTTTGAATTTGGGCAGAATAGCATATGAAAAAATATCTAGCTATATTTTGTTTTTAATGGCCTTTTAAACTTGGCACAGTAGTCCTTGAGTTATGACCACAGTTGAGTCCAAAATTTATGTTGCTAAGGGAAACATTTGTTAAGTGAGTTTTGCCCCATTTTTACGACCTTTGTTGCCAAAGTTGTTAAGTGAATCACTGCAGTAGTTAAATTAGTAACACAGTTGTTAAGTGAATCTGGCTTCCCCACTGACTTTGCTTGTCAGAAGGTCGCAAAAGCTGATCACATGACCCCAGAACATTGCAGCCATCATAAATATGAAGCACTTGCCAAGCATCTAAATTTTGATCATGTGACCATGAGGATGCTGTAATGGTCATGTGTGAAAAATGGTCACTTTTTTCATCCCCATTGTAACTTTGAATGGTCACTAAATAAACTGTTGTAAGTTGAGGACTACCTGTATTTGGCTGTTTTGAGGAAGTTTAATTTAAAAACCACCCTCAAGCTTTTTAAAGCCGAGACATTATCCTAACTCTTACATAGAGCATAATTTAACCAAAGTATTAATCACCAGATCTTGGAAAGGACACAGTCAAAATTGCTAGGAAAGCTATTTCAAGAAGTGAAATTAATGTTCAGTGTTGCTCTGCAGGTAGAGGCTTACAAAAGTCACAACAAGGGCAAGGCTCTGTGTGTTCAAATGCTGACTAATGTTTCATTTTCATCTTCAAGATTTGACATAGTTAATATTAATAACTAGGATTCCTCCTGGAATCTCCAAATCGAGAAAAATGATTTTGGCTGTTTTTTGAGGGAGATACCCATGCTCTTGTATCAAGATCAAGCATAAGAAAATATCTTTGATATAGAATTTGAATGCAATCAGAATATAATAAATTCTCACTCATTTGGTTCATAGCAATGCACACTTCAAAATAGCATTGTATTAGACCAGCTTATAAGCAATAAATGTTGGTAAGTACTTACATTATTGCAATACACCATCAACAGAACTGGATGGAAAATGTACTGCAATTCCTTACGTGGCAAGGTTCAGCCCATGTAGCTATGGTAGCATTAAATTCTATTGCATTGCAACTTCTGTCAATACATATGTAAAGAGTTACTCATCCCCCTTCTAATCTCATTTCCGGGATGGACTGGGGAATTTTATGGTCCATTTTTACTGGCAGGTAATTCTTACCTTTGCAAAATTTGTTTTTGCAGCTTGTAAAACTTGCAGACGACTCAAGTGTGGTGTAGTGGTTAAGACAACCAGCCCAAAATTGGGAGACTTGAGTTCTAATCCTGCCTGAGGCACAAAGCCAGCTGGGTGACTTTAGACCAGTCACTTTCTCACTTCTAGGAAGAAGGCAGTGGTAAACCACTTCTGAAAAATCTTGCCAAGAAAACTGGAGGGACTTGTAATGGCAGTCTCTGAGGATCGGACATGTCTGAACATAATTTTTAAAAAGCTTGCACACTGTTGATAGCAAGCATTTGTATATTACTTTTGTAGGTTTTAGTAAGTTTTATTTAATCTGGGTCACTGATGTGTAATACAGATTTTGATGTAGAAATCAAGAAACTACCGGTATTTAATTCATATAATTGATAATTGAAATAAAGCAGCATCTTGTTGATTGGATGAGCAAGGTGTCTTAAAACCACAGTATTATAGCAAAATAATTATGCAGTAGATGGAAAGTGTGCCTTTCCTTGTAGTGCAGGGGTGTCAAACTCGATTTCATTGAGGGCTGCATCAGGGTTGTGTTTGACCTCAGGGGACGGGGGGGCATGGCCAGTGGGGGCATGGCCAGCTCAACGACACTCGGGTCGGGGGCACCTGTGATGACCCGAGCGCTCTGCCAGCGAAAATGGGTTCCCGAGCTCCATTTTCACCTGTGACGGTCTCCTGCAACCCTCTGCCAGCGAAAACAGAGCTCGGGAGGGCCACGTTTTCACTGGCAGAGGCACCACGGGCCGGTCCTTTGCTGTTTCCAGCACCTCACGGGCCAGATCCGGCCCCCGGGCCTTGAGTTTGACACCCCTGTTGTAGTGTGTAAGTAGTGTAGTGTATAAATAAACAGTGTACTATTTGAAACAGTTCTAGGAAAGAAATCATGATAACCTCCTTTTCTTTTTCCTTTTCCTTTTCCTTTTCCTTTTCCTTTTCCTTTTCCTTTTCCTTTTCCTTTTGCTTTTGCTTTTGCTTTTCCTTTTCCTTTTCCTTTTCCTTTTCCTTTTGCTTTTGCTTTTCCTTTTCCTTTTCCTTTTCCTTTTCCTTTTCCTTTTCCTTTTCCTTTTCCTTTTCCTTTTCCTTTTCCTTTTCCTTTTCCTTTTCCTTTTCCTTTTCCTTCTCCTTCTCCTTCTCCTCCTTCTCCTTCTCCTTCTCCTTCTCCTTCTCCTTCTCCTTCTCCTTCTCCTTCTCCTTCTCCTCTTCCTCCTCCTCCTCCATCCTATAACAAAAACTGCTGAAATAATGGGCTCTTTCAGTATTCACCATATTGTCAGAAGCTGAATCGCAAATATGTGAAATGCTCCTGTAAACTGGTTGCATGTATGTAGCATCTGTCCTGATGTCTAACAGAGCAACTACATTTATTCTGAAACCAAAAATACCCTAATGGTATTATCAGCATTCACTTCCATTTTTCCGCGTGCTTTTAAGAATGGAGAACTGATTTGTCATAATCTAGTCAATAAAATCTCTAGATTATTTAATCCACAGTGAGAATAACAGTGAAATCATAAAGTAAAATAGTGGTACTTTCTTAAGGATAAAACAGTACCCTGGACCCAGGCTCTGTAAATCATGCCATATAGGTTAAACCTCTACTTTTCTTAGTTAAAGAGAGTAACTCTGAGAGTTCAGTTTCAGAATAAACTGAAAGCAAACAAGATTGTTGTCACAAGGAAAAAACTATTTTAGTCTCCTAGGAACTTAATTCAGATGGTCGCTATGCAAAGGCCATGAGAGAAATAATACTTGGGGAATATTTTTAAATAGCATCCTGAATTCAAGGCCCTTTCTAACCATTCTTAGTTTCTGAATTCAAAAAGTAATTAATCTCGTGGCTTTGTATGAGCAAACTAGCATTTAAGTGTTAGCAAGTGCAGTATTGCGAATTTTCATTTTAGTTGTGGTCCAAGAACATTGTGAAGGGGTTATACTTTGAATGATTTAAGTTTTCATTTAACTGAATGATGGAAAAGAGAAATGAAATACCTTTTTTCTTCTCTTACTTGTTTTGTAGACAAGAAAAAAAACACGAAGCAAAGATGATTAATCTGGGAACAGAATTATAATGGTAAATATTCTCCTATTTTATGTAATTTTTCCATTTAGAAGAATGTTTATCTTCTTAACTTATTATTGGAATAATTTTCTTATGTATCTGGGTTAATAAAGGATGGAAGAAAATCTGTTGAGCCAGAAGATTTTAAGAGCAGTGCATTACAGAAAAAGGAATCATATTTTAAAAGCATTCTAATTAATCAGCTATTTGTGTCACATATCCTCTCTAAAATTTGCTTTTCACTTTTATATTTACTACATACTTATTTGCACAGTTATATAAACTAGATTAACTTTCAGCTAAGGTTAGATTTTTCAGGTGTGGCTGTTGGGATAGTATCCATCCATTTATTTATCTAAGTACTGGACTCCCACTGACATTTTTAAGGATAGAGAGAGAAAAGTACACTATAAAACTTCCTTCCGATAGAGAGCAATTCAATTCAATTTGTCTCTCTCAGTATAATATAATTTGGAAGTCAGGAGGACCAAACTGCTGAGAGGGGATGTATGTTGCTTCTAAATACGGTTATCTTAAAAGAATATTTGTTTCATATGTGAGGGAGGAAGGAAATACCACTTCCTTAAAAGAAAACACATACAGTAGGTTAGTGTATACGTCTGTATTCAAATATTATTTAAAGTTTTTAAATGTGTTGCCAGATTAATTGGGGAAACCCTTAATCTGGCAAAATATTTTCGTGTTTGTCTGTGTGTGTGTGTTACAAATGATGTATGATCCTGAAGTAACATATTTTAAACTATAACGGAGAAGCAGCGATGAATCAGCATGAATGGTATGAAAAATTCAGTATGTCTAAAAATAGACTAAGATATGAATTCCTGTCCTGTAAGCCAATGATATGCAAATGTTTTCTCTCTGATCTCCCTTAGATAACTGATATAGCACAATAGATGACAGGATGGCGGGCTTCCTATTTGATCTAGCTAGGAGAACAATAGCTTGAAAGTGGTTAACATAGAAGCTAAGAAGATAGAGGGGCTGAACCAGTGAATAGGTAGTCTTCGCTTAACTATGTTACTTGGAACTGAAATTTCCATTACTAAGCAATTCAGTTGTTAAGTGTGAGGTCACATGACCACATTGCTTAGCGGCAGCAATCCTGGCTCACTCTATTGCTGTTGTTAAGTGAGAATTGCAAGTCATTAAGCAAGGATCTCCTTGCAACTTGCTGCTGGGTTCCAACAAGGAAAGTCAGTGGTAAAGCCGGCTGGAAGTCAAAAGTCCTGGTTGGCTCACAAGCACTGAAACACATGGCTGCCACTGGGTGGGGGAGGATGTTCAGGTGGCCAGGATAAGCGTGGCAGGGCTAGGTTGGCTGCTACTGGGTGAGGGAGGGCATGAGAATGACTGGTGAGGCATAGTATGGGTGTGGCAGGGCTGAAGTGGTTGCTGCCAGGGTACATGTGACCAACACGGTTGCTGCGGGGGGGGGGAGGATGAAAGTGATTTATTGCAGTGACTTGTGACCTTCCCTACCAGGTTCCCCATTGACTTTGCTTGTGGGAAGCTGGCAGAGAACGTCTCAAATGGTGATCACATGACAGGATGCTTCAACTGTCATAAATGAGGACTGGTAAATGTCTGCTGGTTGTTGAAGGGCCTGAATCTTGATCACATGACCATGGGGATGCTGTGACAGTCATAAGAACAAGGACTGGCCATAAAGTTACTTTTTCAACAGTGTTGTATCTTCGACTGTTTGCTAAGCACGGCAGTCTTTAAGCGAGAACTATATTTAAAGAAGAAAGGATATGACTTTACTTACGGTAGTAAACCTTAATTGTTTGTGACTGGATGGATAGATAGCCTGGATGCAACAGAGTCAAAAAACCTATTTATCAAAAAGGAGTCTCTGGACAAATATATTTTTTGATTCTTGTTTTTTTTAAAAAAATCTTCATTAATGATTTAACTGTTCATCAACCTGACCCCAGAAAAAAAGTTGCATAAAAGGAGACAAAAAAGAACCAAATAGGGCCACAATTTGGAAGCATATACAGTTGCAAGAAAAAGTATGTGAACCCCTTGGGATTACGTGGAGTTTTGCATGAATTGGTCATAAAATGTGCTTTTTCTGTATAAATCTGTCTAGAATCTGAAACAGAGCTTTAAAGTTGTAAATATTTAATTTCAGTATGTTTGCCCGAAGAGAAATTAAGTTATTGAGAACAACTACTTTGTTGATGTTGATGTGCCAATATGACATCTCTAATAAATTTATACTTTGAGGAAGATACTTGCCTCAGAGTTTTAATTCTGTTGTGGGGGTGTTACTTGGGCCTTTTTCGCCCTCCCCAGGCTCCTAGAAAGCCTCTGGAGCCTGGGGAGGGCGAAAAATGGGCCCACCCTCCCATCGCGTGCCAAAAGCGGGGGGAGCGCGGGGGGTGTTATAAGCATAAGAACTTATTAAACTTCTCTTACTAAAAACCAGGATGGAATATCCTTCATCTTCTAGATATATTTAACAAAAACAGGGGTTTGAGCAATAATCAAATGCTAATCATATAAATTTTATAAAATAAAATAAAATAAATAAATAAATCTACAAATTCTCAATTTATCGATTGTGTGTTTGCTCTTACTAATTACAAGCACACATTTAAAAAAAAAACTTGTTCAAACTTGCATAATCTAAAGTAGGAGTGTTATCAAAACTCAGTTGTGTGTTTTGGTGCTCTGGCCAACAAAGCATAGAGTGACTTTTGACCATACTTTACTTTGCAAGTATATGCTTTTTTTGTACAAAGCAAGCAGTTAAACTTGGAACACATTTTATGAGAAGGTGACATAATTCTGTGACCCTCATCTTCTGTCTAAACCCTCTTACAATCACAGTTTTAATAAACCTTTATTAATTAGTTTTATTGGAGTTGAGGTTTATTATTTTAGTAGCTTAACAGTATGACAAGATTTTAGAATTCTCTTCTATTGAAAATTCTTGCTTTAATCCTCTAATTTCAATCCTATAAAGTTTACTGGCCTCCCTCATGTTAGACATATGTATTGAATTTAAAAGTTGGGTGATTTAGAATTTTGTCGTCAGGACAAAATAAAAATAAAATCAAGAGAACTGGTGGCAGAGGGATATAGTTGTCAGTGGTTTTCTTATCTACAGTTATTTGAAAGATTTAAGATGATGGCATTTATTGAGATGGCTAAATTGCTTCCTTTGATCAGAGAAAAGATAATACAGTATCTACGTTTATTGTTGACTAGAAATCCCTTATGGATTTTTGTGCAAAATAGAAAAAAAATAAACTTATGATGAGTTTTGATGAGTAAACAAGATGGATTATAGAAAGAAGACAGTCTTCTTTTTCTTTTTCTCCTATTTTGAGTGAAAATATTCTTTGGAATTTAAGCAATAGCACATATCCAGTTTCTAGTATCCCATGCTGTCCGATCTTAATTCAAAATTGCCTCAATGACATAAGGAAACATTATGCATTTTAAACTCTAAAATCACACTTATATACACACCAGAATTGATAAAGAGGAAAAAAATTATGTTCTTTAAAAATAAGTCTTTTGTGCACTATGTTGTAATATTTGTTGAGAGTTGTCTTAGAAGTGAATCTTTCTTTGAAAGACTTGACTCATCCATGTTGTTTTCTTAGCAATGTCATGGAACTTCTTTATCACTATCAACTTTTAGCATGAAGGACACACACACACACACACACACACACACACACACACACACACACACACACACACCACCACACAACCAAACAACCAAACCACCCACCAAAGAAAATATTCCAAAGTCACCCAATGTAACCTGCATGAAGTTACTACCAAGGGCCATCCTTGCTTATATTTTTGAAATCAAGCAAGTTAGGTTCTGCCACTTATCTGGAAAATAGTCTTGGGATAAGAAATATTAACAATAATGTAAATGGATATTTTTGGTGTGAGAAGGGAATATGCCCGTGATGGCGAACCTATGGCACGCATGTCACAGGTGGCATGCGGAGCCATATTGGAGGACACGCGAGGCGTTGCCCTAGGTCAGCTCCAGCGCGCATGCATGCGCTGGCCAGTTGATTTTCGGCCTTTTTCCCGGCCGTTTTTGCTCTCCCCAGGCTCTCCTCCTGAAGCCTGAGGACGGCAAAAAACGGCCAAACGGGCCAACTGGAAGTTTGGAAAAGAACTTCCGGTTGGCCCGTTCAGCCATTTTCGCTCTCCCCAGGCTTCAGGGAAGCCTCCTGAAGCCTGGGGATGGCGAAAAACGGCCCAACAGCCCAACCAGAAGTTTGTTTCCGAACTTCCGGTTGGCCTGTTTGGCTGTTTTTCACCACCCCCAGGCTTCAGGAGTCCGTTGTGAGGTCTATGCACATGCGCAGGGGGCAGCAGGAGGGTGCGCGCATGCGTGGAGGCAGGGGGGGTTGTGCGCATGCACGGGGGGGCATGGGTACGGGCGTGCGCATCCTTTTGGCATGCGAACCAAAAAAGGTTCGCCATCATTGGAATATGTTAATTTGGTATAAGAAACTAAAATACTGTATTTGTATTTCTTTTATGGTATAAACGTTTAAAAGGCAATTCTTTACTGGCAAATTGAATTAAGTTGGAGAACATAAATGTGAGGTTATTTCGGAGTAGTTTCCTAAACTATTTGAAATTGTTGAACGTTGGTACTTCAATTTTTACATACTAAATTGGATACCACATAATGATAGGTCAGTCCTGCTTTTAGCCAGCAGAAACCATCTCACTTCCCAATCTCACTTAAAGAGGAAACTGCTAATTTTCCATTGACCTTGCTCCAAGGCTTGAAGTTGAACAATACTTTTCAGAGTTCAGTTTTTTTTCTTTGCCATGCTTTTAATGCAGAAACTAGGCTTTCTTTCTCAACAGCCTACATTTTTGTAGGGTGATTTCCTCCTCCTCCTCCTCCTCCTCCTCCTCCTCCTCCTCCTCCTCCTCCTCCTCCTCCTCCTCCTCCTCCTCCTCTTTAAGAATTTAGTTAGACATAATAACAAGTATTAATACTTACCGGTAGAACATTATTATCTGTTATTATAGATAGGTGGATCTACTTATTATATTACATCAGGTCTTGTTCTTTGGTTCAGGAATAACAGATTTTTTAAAAAATCTTATGTTCCATAATAATGATGTTGATGGTGGTAGCAGAGCAGATCCACATGTGTGTGTATTTGCTTGCACGCACACATAAGGTATTTGAAGGAAGTTTGTTTTATACTACATAGCAAAATAGTTGCATGCAGAAATAAAATAGGAAGGCAGTGTTGTAAATGCATGTTTACGTATGTGGCCAATTTATCACATTTGATGTCAAGACTTAACGCTGCATGATGGTGTTTTAGTCTTGAACTAAATGGTTTAATAATTTCAGCAGTGGAAAGAAAGGGACTAAAAAGTCAAAGGAAAAGCTGACTTGTTGCACTGTTACCAGAAAGGAATTTGCATATTTTTTGCAATAAACTGAGCACTACTGGAGGTTGACTCAGCCTTCCATTCTTCTGAGGTCGGTAAAATGAGGACCCAGATTTTGGGGGGAATATGCTGACTCTGTAAACCGCTTAGAGAGGGCTGTAAAGCACTGTGAAGCGGTATATAAGTCTTAAGAGCTATTGCTATAAGACAGCGGTTCTCAACCTGTGGGTCGCGACCCCTTTGGGGGTCGAACGACCCTTTCACAGGGGTCTCCTAAGCATGCGCTAGCCCGCCATCTTGGTGCCACGCCCCCTTTGTCACCTCATCACGCGCGGGGAGGGGGCAGGGCGGGGGTTGTGGCGGCGGAGTGGGGGTCACGGCATTAGAACCACTGCTATAGGAGATGTAATGTGTAAGACTTCAGATTTTATATATACACTATATAACATTTGATCCACTATGCAATACATAGCAGCCTGCGCCTCTGCTTTTTCTTTGAGACAGCCATCTGTTTCTCTGCTTGGAAGCTTGTCAAATTCTTTTAGCATAGCTGTGTAAGGTTGGTCTTGTTACATCCTGGGACCTCATATCTCAATGGATCAAAGAACGTACTTGTTTGGCTTATAAACAAAGACATTGTAATCAAGAAAAATTTAACCTCAATAAGCAGATTTGGTTTTTTTCCATGGTTTATTCATTGTTGGGTTTTTGCTTAAAGCAGGGTATATCAATACAGCATTTTATACCCTGATTTCCCCCCCCCTTTATTGTAATTGCAGTTATGCAAATGTGTTGTGACAATTTGTTCTTAGGGTATTTTAAAACAGTGTAATGAAGCTTGATCTGTATCCGCTTATTGACGGGCGTCAGAATGATTACAGTAATTTATATTTGATGTAAGTGTAATTTTTAGATTTAGATCGTTTGCCTCCATCATCAAATTATTTAGACCAGGGGTGTCAAACTCAAGGCCCAGGGACCGGATCCGGCCCGTGGGGTGCTTAGATCTGGTCTGCGGGGCTGCCCTGAAAACAGCGAAGGACCGGCCCTCAGTGCCTCTGCCAGTGAAAACAGAGCTTGGGATGGCGAGCTCTGTTTTTGCTGGCAGAGGGTTGCAGGAGGCCGTCACAGCCGAAAACGGAGCTTGGGAGCCCGTTTTCACTGTCAGAGTGCTCGGGCCACCACAGGTGCCCCCGACACGAGTGACGTCAAGCTGGCCATGCCGGCCACGGCCACCCCAGCCTCCTGAGGTCAAACACAACCCTGATGCGGCCCTCAATGAAATTGAGTTTGACACTCCTGATTTAGACAAATACAGGTGTAGAAATACCACATGGCTAGTTCCACACCAGTGTTGTACTGAGGGCAGAGACATTTGCAATGATGCTCAGAGGTAGAATTGAATCCAGGCAGAATGTAGAATACTATAGTATAAAGCTAAAATTCCAGTTTTATACAACACAGCGCCTAAAAATAACTCAGGAATTTGAGAATATATTTGTAAGCAAGGACTTCCTATACTTGCAGTTAAAAGACTTTTAGTCTGGATAGGAAGCATCTTGAAGGCATGACATTGTGAAATTGAGAGAATGGGTGATAACAGTTATGACTTTAAAGAGCAATTAAGTAAGAAATTGAAAAAAATAAGTTTGTAAAGTGCTGAATCAATCAGCAGGACTTAAGGTTTCTGGCTTCTCACAATATCCTAAGCTTTAATTAAGTTATTTCCGTTCTAATGTGTGAACCCACCCATTATGGCTTAACATTGTATGGCAGTTTGTTTAAAAGCCTGATTTAACGTGATATGTGAATTGATTTCCTTCTCTTCCATCACCCACCTTGTCCCATATATTCACACCAGACATGAAGTCAAATTAGCTGTAAAAGTGGAGTTTATTGTTCCATACAAGCCTCTCTTTGTTAAGTGGAAAACATATCGGTATAGATAGAGGGATTTAGGTAAATCTTTTTGGGCTTGTGCCTATTGATTGATTGATCAGTGTTATCAATTTGCTATTAAGTCTTAGTGACCTCATGGATAGATTCTCTCCCAAGTGGTTTGTCTTCTGTTTGACCTTTTGAGTTTCTTGGTAGTGCATTCATTCGTGTCATAATTAATTCCATCCATCTTGTTGATGCCATCCTCTCTCCTTTTCCCTTCAACTTTTCCAAGTATCACGAGCATCTAAAGGAACTGGGTCCCCATATGACCAAAATATGATAGTCAGAGCCTGGTCATTATGGTAGCGCTTTGGATGAAAATGTGGGCTTGTTTTGTTTCGTGATATCCTTAAAAGTCTTCTACAACACCAAAATTGAAATGCGTTGAAGTCTTATTATTGCTTCTTGCAGATCAAACTTGCAACTGTAGTGCTATAGGAAAAACCATTGCCGCAACAATTGTAATTTTTGTTGGTGTAGACCAGGGTTGTCAAACTCAATTTAATTGAGGGCCGCATCAGGGTTGTGTTTGAGCTTGGGGGGCTGGGGTGGGTGTGGCCAGGGTGGGCATGGCCAGCTCAACGTCACTCGTGTCGTGGGCGCATGTGGTGACCTGAGCACTCTGCCAGCAAAAACAGGCTTCCGAGCTCTGTTTTCGGCTGCGACGGCCTCCTGCAACCCTCTGCCAGCGAAAACGGAGCTTGGGAGTGCCACCCGCGGCCCTCCCGAGCTCCGTTTTCGGTTGTAATAGCTTCCTGCAACCCTCTGCCAGCAAAAACGGAACTCGGGAGGGCCTTGAGCTCCATTTTCACTGGCAGAGGCACCACGGGCTGGTCCTTCTCTGTTTCCAGGGTGGCCCCATGGGCCAGATCTAAGCACCCAGCAGGCCGGATCCAGCCCCCGGGCCTTGTGTTTGACACCCCTGGTGTAGACCAACACACCTATTAGATCATTTCAAATTTATGTTAGTCTATGCCAGTGATGGCGAACCTATGGCACGCGTGCCACAGGTGGCACGCGGAGCCATATCAGAGGGCACGCGAGGCGTTGCCCTATGTCAGCTCCAGCGCGCATGCGCACCCTGGCCAGCTGATTTTCGGCCTTGGGGAAGGCCGTTTTGCCCTCCGGAGGCTTCAGGGAAGCTTCCTGAAGCCCCAGAGTGCGAAAAACAGCCCAACGGGCAAACCGGAAGTTCGGAAAAACGCACTTCCGGTTTGCCGTTGGGCCGTTTTTCGCACTCTGGAGGCTTCAGGGAAGCTTCCTGAAGCCCCGGAGTGCAAAAAACGGCCCAACGGGCAAACCGGGAGTTCGGAAAAATGCACTTCCGGTTTGCCGTTGGGCTGTTTTTCACACTCCGGAGGCTTCAGGGAAGCTTCCTGAAGCCCCGGAGTGCGAAAAACAGCCCAACGGGCAAACCGGAAGTGCGTTTTTCCAAACTTCCGGTTTGCCCATTTTTCACCGTCCTAGGCTTGCGTGGGGGGGGGAATGGGTGTGGGCACGTGCGCACGCGCTAGCGCGCGCACTCACCCCCTTTTGGCACGCGAACCAAAAAAGGTTCGCCATCACTGGTCTATGCTATCTTAATGATTGCCTGTTTGAATATCTTATGTTTCCTTTTAATAAGTTTTAATAGGTACTTTTTAAAAAGAAATGAAAAGTTGCATCCATGATTATTATGATCCTTACTGCTTACAGTATATGATGTTCTTCGGGAGTTGGGCGGCATAGAAATACAATTAATTAAATTAAATTAAATTAAATTAAATGTTTGGTTTACTTACCTTTTTGAATTTTTCTTGTGTCATAACTAAGAAACTGAGTGGATTGCTGTAAAAAGCATTCTTTTTCGTTTACTTTGCCATCACAATGTGAAATAGATATAAAGCTTTGCCAATAAGTTTTTAGTTGATAAAATATCAAATCACATTTTTAATTGAAATAGCAAATGATTCTACAGTATTTTTCCATAGGCTCTCATTAATGGGAGAATTACTGAAATGAATAGTTTTTTGAGCAACTGTGCTATAGTTTCATCTAAACTCAACTCTAGTTTTTCCGAAGTCCAATAATTCAAAGAATTACCTGTCTCTAAATTGAATAAAGTTAATAGTATTAATATTTAAATGGACTTATTCTACAAAGGAAATTAATTACATTTTTCTTTTGATTTGCATCAGATTCTTTTGTTTTTACTGTTCTTGTTTGGAGCATTATATAAAAGTTCTTTCGGTTTGCAGTGTATCGAATCTTCCTTTTTTTAAAAAAAAAACTTTCAGTTTTTGGGTTAAATGTTCTGCGTGTCTGTTCACTATTTATATCTCCCTTTTTATGTCTTTGCTATTCTTTGCTAGACCATAAAAGTATATGACTGTTTACACAGCTTCTATCTAGATAAGAAAGAATAACATCAGGTATTAAAAAAAGTCCATACAGGAAGTCCTTGACTTACGACCAGTCTTTTAGCAAACCTTCAAAGCTACAATGGACCTTCCCAGGGCGACTTATAACCCAGAAAAGAAATTCCAATGGCTGCCCCTCCCCAATCCCATGATCTCATTTTGAGTGTTTGGCAATTGGCCAACATTTACAACTGTTTGCATGAAATATGTGATTCTGTATTTATGACTTTTTTGCTGGAAACCAACATTCACTTTTACTTTCTGGCAAACAATACCCATTGAATTGCTTAATGACCGCAGCATTTGCTTAACAAAACCCTCAAAAAAGGTCGTAAAATCAGGTGTGGTCAGCACAATTTAAAACCATAATTCTAGGCTCAATTACACTTGTAACTTAACAGCTGCAGTGATTCACTTAACAACTATGGCTAGAAAGGGTGTGAAATGGGACAAAACTCACAACAGCTGTCTTGATTATCGGAAATTTTGGGCTTAATTGTGGTCATAAGTTGAGGATTACCTGTATTAACTTACTTGAAACTGCTATTTAGAAAGAAATTCTATTGGGGAAAAAAAGTCTTGGAGACTTGACAACCTATTAGTTAGATTGTTATTCGTCATACTGGAATAATCAAGCTTCCTGGAATCTTACAGCCTCGTAGCTTTATTAAATCAGGAATTCAAAGTTTCTATACTATCTCTTGCTTAAAGGAACAGTTCTTTTATTACTACTTATACAGTGGTTAGTTTTTACATATGGTACATTCTGACTGCAATAAAACCAAAAGTATGGTCTTTGCATACCTACCTTAACAACGGTAAGTATGCAGCATAACATACTTAATTAATCCATGGCCAGCAGAGCAATGCCATCTCTTTAAACACTTGTGTATACATTTCCAGAACTTTGTTGTCCTGGATAGTACATCTTAATCGGGTGAAATTAAAAATGTTTCTCTACCGGTTCTGTGGGCATGGCTTGGTGGGCGTGGCAGGGGAAGGATACTGCAAAATCTCCATTCCCACCCCACTCCAGGGGAAGGATACTGCAAAATCCCCATTCCCTCCCCACTCCTGGGGGAAGGATATTGCAAAATTTCCATTCCCACCCCACTCTAGGGCCAGCCAAAGGTGGTATTTGCCGGTTCTCTGAACTACTCAAAATTTCCGCTACCGGTTCTCCAGAACCTGTCAGAACCTGCTGAATTTCACCCCTGATCTTAATACAACTTTAATAACTGTCAAACACTAAATGGACATTAATGCTAAAGATTTATCTCAGAGAGAGATTCAGTTAACTCTTTCTGTATTCAAAGTATTCCATGGCAAAGTGTCACAGCTTTTATATGGGGCACAGATTTAGGTATGGATTGACAATACTGTTTACCCACATAGACATATACCATAAATAATATTTTTTAAAAAGAAAAACCTCCGTCTTCCATAGTTCATCCAGGCACACTGTCTCTGCCAGAGCCACCTAACACAGTGGTCCCCAACCTGTAGACCGTGGTCCACTACCAGTCCACGGCCTATTCGCAACCGGGCCACGTGAATGGCTGGCTGGTGCACGCGCGTGCACACTGTCCCACTCGCGCAAGTGTCATGGGCGATCCTGGCCTCACTCACGTGAGCATCTCAGGCGCTCTCGGCCCCATTTTCCCTCACATCGAAGGAAGAGTCCAGGATGGATTATTCTATCCCCATAGCTCTATGGCGTGGATTGAATTTTCTGAGGATCCGCCTCCCTGGTGACGTTCCCCAGTCGTTCAATCCAGTCTTCAGCTCTTGGACGGTTTTTTCCTTAGCTCTTGAGCTTAAGGATTGTTTTCTCTGTATTTTTCTCCTTTTTTTCTACCCATCCTGGACTTTTCCTAGTTACCTTTTTTATTTTCCTTTTCCCTGGACGACTATTTATTTGTGCCTTGTAGAGTCTTCTGGTACTCGTGAGTATTCGGCTCGCGCTGCCTTCGGGCGCCCGAGTGGCCTTTTTGTCTAGATTGGCTTTTTGCTGCTACTGAGGGGAGCAGAGCATTTGGATTTCTGGAGGCTTCCGATCGGTGCTGGTGCCCACTTAGCTCTTCAGCTGGCTAGCGGTGATAGCGGTTGCGATTCGCACCGTTTCCCCTTTATTCTGCCGATCCCTGCTCTAAGCCCTGAGGCTTTTCCTTGCAAGCCGTTCTACAGCTGATTGCCCGAACTACAGCTGATTGTGTTTATTCTGAGGCTCCGGTTTTTTTTGTTTGTTGAGCTTGCCACTGGCTCGCTTTTTGGCTCGCTTTCATTGAACTCTGGCTCCCCTTTTTTAACGCGATTAGTGCCTTGGGCGCGAAGAGTCATTTCGCGCCCCTGTTTGCGTGGGCAGTTTATTTTTGGCGCGAACCGCCATTTTGTGCTCCCTCCTCATGGCCGCCATTTTGTTTGCCGTTTTGAAGGACTCTTGATTTGCTGAGATCGGAGGAGGAGCTTTTGGGGAGCCGGGCCTGGAGGCTGTTTGGGGTTCACCCTTGGTCACCCCACAGTGCTCCAAGGGGGAGGGCAGAATCTCTGTCTGTGCAGAACCCCTCCTCCACCTTCAGCCTGCTGCTGGATGTTCCGGCCCTGTTGGATTGGGTACCTGGAGAAGGGGCCCCGCTTCGCGGCTTCTCCTTGCTCCATTTGCATAGCAGCGGCAGTTGGAGCGTAAGTCTGCTTGGTTCTTGAGACCTTACCAGCTATACCAGGTTTGCCTCCTTTAGCCTTGTGTTCCAGGCCTTCGGCCTGTGGGGCTTGGGTTGCCTGCCTTTTGTGAGTTGGCAGGGCTGTTGGGGTTTATTAATAGGTCTCATTTCTGATTATTTAGGATGGACAGAGAGATCGCCTCTCCTTCCCAACCTAAGGGGTCTTGGTCTCCCCCTACTTCGGCTGCCTCAGCCAGCGTTTCCACTCAGACTAGGCCTGCCAGCCTGGTGGCTGCTGAAAAGTTAAAAAGGTCAACCTCCAGCCATCGTAGAGGTTCGAAAGCGGAGTTGGAAGCAGCGCGCAAACGCCATAAGGCGTTGGACAGGGAGTTTGCCAGGGCTGAGGAGGCCTCTGAGCGATCTTCTGGTCATCAGCAAGGGCAGAGGCAGGTGCCTGCGGAGCCATCTGGCAGCCTTGTTTCCACTGAGGCCCGTCGGGTCATTCCTGCTGTGTTACCCTCCCTTCATTCTAGTCAGGTCATGGAGGTTGGCGTGGAAAATCAGGGGGAGGTGCTTCCCACTGCGGCCATGGAGGGTCCTCTCCCGGAGGTTTCTACAGTTTCTACTTGTTCCAGTGGTGCTCCTGCCGCAACATTTACCCCCACTGCAGCAGGCCTCCGACAAGAGGAGCACCTTCCCACAAAACCATCCCCTCTTTCCCCTCCTCCTCCCGCTCTGGGCCGTCAACCCGGAAAGGTTGGGGAACTCTGATCTAACAGTTCTAACATTTTAAGACAATTGCTAGCCTCCCATTATTTAATTTTGGTATAAACTTCCCTAGGAAAGAAATCAGCTGGAAAACACCTATTCACATTCTAGTCTCCAATAAACTTATATGTCCAAACAATGCCCTCGCTTGAACTTTGAAGGCAGATTCCAGATACTGTCCAAAGAACAGGATCATTGCCACTGTGTCAGAAATAGAGGAGAACATTTAACATTCTCTCCGACATGCTCCATTAATGCTCCATTAGGAATAAAATACAAGTCCCATTTAACAGGCTCTCAGGCTGAATGTTTCAAAGTGTTTTGCTGACTGAATCGTTCCATTACATTAGATATCAAGTGGCCATTTCTATTTCATTGTCTATTAACATTTGGATGAAATAGACACCTAGCAGACCTTTTTGACTTCTGGCCAATTATAATTTTAGAATTAGCCTCCCCTAATTTCTAGTCACGTAAGTGTTGTAACCCTGGGTAGATATCTAACGTTGTGTTATAATGTGTTTACTACAATAAACTTTTACCTAATGTTTATTTAAAATAGCAGATAGGAAAAGCTCTCTAGAAGTATACATTAATGTCATATAACAGCTCAGATAACATCGTTGTGTTGCATTTAATTTATTCTTCCAGCTGAAAACAGACTTCTCGGGCACCTGGAAAGTGAAATTGATACCAGTTTTATTTAAGTAAGAAATGGCTACTGTTAGCAGTTGGGGTAAAAGGGTCTGTGAAACTGGCTGGCTGCCCGGCCTGCTCATCCGCCATGGCTCCAAATCTGTCACACGTCACTGGAAACCAATGCACATTATGAAGGAAAAACTCATGGCAGTGACTGAATATATCCCACCAAAACCCCTGACTTCAGAGACCTGTATGAAGCCCCCTGTCATTCTTCCTAAGGAAGAGACTGGCTATGAAAGACTTTTGTGGCACCAAGTGAAACAAATATTTCTTGAGAATAAAATGATTATTGTGTGCCAATGCAATTATATTCCTGGAAATGATATGGTAATATTGAGGCATTGGCTGCGGAAGTATGATATCCATGTCATATTTTTCCCCAATAAGATCATGATTCCTTTTCTTTTGGAATCTAAATACAAGAATCTCCTCCCTCTCTTTGTGGAACACAACCTTCTACTTGTCAGTATGGAAACAAGGGCCTGGGAAACACTACAAATCCTGAAGTGTGTGCCACAGATTAACATACTAGGACAGGGGTATCAAACTGAACCTGGCCCACGGGGTGCTTAAATCTGGCCCGTGGGGCTGGCCTGGAAATAGCAAAGGACTGGCCTGTGGTGCCTCTGACAGCCAAAACTGAGCACGGTGTGTGTGTGTGTGTGTCTGCGTGCGGCCCCCCCCGCACCCCATTTTCGGCCTGGACGGCTTCCTGCAGTACTCTGCCAGCCAGAACACGCCCCGTTTGGGCCGACAGGGTGCTTCAGGAGGTGTCCATCCTGTCTCCCGCCCCCCAAGCTGGCCCACAGAGGAGAACTACAATACTGATCCGGCTCTCGAAGAAATCCAGTTTGAAACCCCTGTGCTAGGAGCTTGCATGGACAATGTGATCCTAAGCCAACAAGGCTTCGTAAATCTTGCTAAGGTGCCGTCCATAATATGGTAACTGCCCACGGGGAAACTGCAGGTTTGTTCTTGGTCATGACATCCCACACTAGCAGGCTTCTGCAGCGTGGCTCTGTTCATCTCTGTTCTTTGCTGGACCTGTATGTTCAACAGGAAAATGAAAAAGTTGAAGAAAAAGCAGATGGGAACATCAGCTAAACTGGAAGCAGTTTAATTCTTCAATGTAAAAACATCACCATGTTTACTTCGCTGCATGCCCTTTGGTTGATGAGAGAGGTTAGTTAGTGTGATGGATAAAAGTTCTGGATATCAATTAAACTACATGGAGAAAAAAAAATACTGTCCGAATTTAGTTATCTGGATGGGGATTCTAATTATCAATATCAATGAAACTGTACAGTGCAATTAGAATTAGAAAATAGAGTTAGAAAAAATTAAAATTAAATGGTTGAAATAATACACTGGGTGAGGCAATCTTTTTGATATGAGCATCTTGAATATGTAAAAAAAGAAAACAGGAAGAAGATACACAACCTTTTGTTATAATACACAATGTGTTTGGATGGAAAGTACTCAGGATAAATAATGGCATTGTATGTATGATCAGAAAAAAAATATTACCTGATAAACTGCCTCATCTCGCTAGGACAAACAGGTTCTACTCATGCCGGAAGAGAGGGCTTACTTCAGATTCCATTAGTCAAAAAAATCTGACTGTCGGGATCCAGAAAAATAGCCTTTTCTTCTGCAGGGCCTGCCCTTTGGAACCAGAGCCTAGAGTAGCAGTAGGGCAAGATATAGGCGGTGTAGGGCTTTAAAAGTGATAACCAACACCTTGAATTGCACCCGGAAGCAGCTTGGCAGCCAGTGCAGCTCATGGAGCAGTGGTGTAACATGGGTCATCCTAGGGACCCCAAGAATTGCCCATGCCTCCCCACACTGCACCATTTGCTCTGTTAGGGTTTTTTGATTTGATACTCTCAAAGTCAGGGGATGATAGTAACCAAATGGTGCCATGCATGAAAAGGTCAAAGGAAGTCTGCCATAGGACGATAGTAATAGCACTTAGACTTATATACTGCTTCATAGAACCTTCTCTAAGTGATTCACAGAATCAGTATATTGCCCCCAACAGTCTGGGTCCTCATCTTACTGACCTCAGAAGGATAGAAGGTGAGTCAAACTTGAACCGGTCAGGATTGAACTCCAAGCAGTGAGCAGAGTCAGCCTGCAATATGCTTTCTAACGATCCCATATATACCCTCTACTTCAGGGATAAACTTGGGGGGGGAACAACCTTAGGCGCCTTTAAAAAAATTTGGGGGAAAGGGTTGCCTTTTTGGAGGAGCAGTTTTAAAGATACAAATAGTTTTAAGTCTCTGAGTCTTATTACAGGTAGTCCTTGACTTACAATAGTTCATTTAGTGACCGTTCAAAGTTATAATGGCACTGAAAAACTTATGACCATTTTTACAGTTTAAAAAGATCATTTAATCATGGTCACATGATCAAAATTCAGATGCTTGACAACTGGTTCATACTTATGACCATTGCAGTGTTCTGGAGTCATGTGATCACCTTTTGCAACCTTCTGACAAGCAGAGTCAATGGAGAAGCCAGATTTACTTAACAACCTTGTTAACTAACTTAACAGCTGGAGTGATTTGCTTAATAACTATGGCAAGAAAGATTGTAACATGGGGCAAAAGTCACTTAACAACTGTCTTACTTAGCAGTAAACTTTTGGCCTTAGTTGTGGTCGTACGTCAAAGACCACCCGTACACTATAGACAATTCAAGGTTTTAAAATCTAATTCGGCAGGATTACGTGTTAGGTAGACATCAACATGTTTGGAGCTGTGAATATTTAGTGGCTCCCTAGAAGGGGATCACGCAGCAGAACTTGCTTATTGGGTGTCAGAGAGAAGATCAACAGTTGGTTACTGGATCACATCATGTACGCTCCTAAATCCCCTACATCAGTGATGGCAAACCTTTTTTGGTTCGTGTGCCAAAAGGGGGTGTGTGCGCGCGCGCTAGCCCACGTGCCCACACCCATTCCCTCCCCCCCACGAATGCGCACAACCCCCCCCCCCGCGCATGCACAAAGGCCTCACTGAAGCCTGGGACGGTGAAAAACGGCCCAACGGGCAAACCGGAAGTTCGGAAAAACGGCCTTCCGGTTTGCCCGTTGGGCTGTTTTTCGCACTCCGGGGCTTCAGGAAGCTTCCCTGAAGCCTCCGGAGGGCAAAACGTCCTTCCCCAAGGCCAAAAATCAGCTGGCCAGCGCGCGCATGCGCGCTAGAGCTGGCATAGGGCAACGTCTCGCGTGCCCTCTGATATGGCTCCGCGTGCCACCTGTGGCACGCGTGCCACAAGTTCACCATCACTGCCCTACATGATTCATAATTAGATAGCGATGACTAGTCCTAACTATGACATCTCTCTAGGAATCAGTAAGATCAGAAACAATTCATGCCCTAATGCTGGAAAATAACAACACAGAGGTACAAACTAGATGAAATGAAAATTGTGCGAAAGCAGTTATTAAATGGCTGGCAGGTCCAGAAACTGTAGAACAGTGTGTACACCTGCTAGATGAATAAAATCGTCCCCAAAACCATACTTAGACCTTTATGATCTGTTAATTTTTAATCTGAAGTTTGAAATGTTTTAATCTGTTGGAAAAAAAGCAACATTCCAGTAACTGGGGTATAAAAAGCGTAAAAATGGTTTGATCAGGATTGTGCACTGCAGAAAAAGTCATTTCAAGCAGTGTATGGAAAGAATAAACATTCTCGTCCCAAAGGTGCTTTTCTAAAAGGCAACTGGACTTTCTTGATCTTTTTTCTTTGAAAACATTTTACTTTTCATTCCAGAAACTTCTTCAGTTCAGAACTGAAGAAACTTCTTGGTTGAGAAGTGAAATGTTTTCAACGAAAAAAACCAAGGAAGTCCAGTTGCTTTTTGGAAAAGCACCTTTGGGACAACCATGACCTGGATGATTCAAAATCTCCATAGGAAGTAAACATTCTCCTTCTGAGGACCAACTACTTTCCATATGGAATTTAAAGGCTCAAAACAAAGCCCTCCTAAAAAGAAAAGACTGGCAATGAAGGAGACCTGACAGAAATTAATTCAATCAGTCAGGAAGAGGGATTGTCCTTCTGCTTGCAAATTACCCAAAGATTAGGGAAACTGCTAACCTCTCTCCCCCACCAATTACCAGTTCAGGCTTGGGAGGAGTGTTTGAGAGAGTTGTACTTGCTAATAATATAAATTGAGAAGAAACAACCTGGACAAAGGTCAAAATAGTCCCCCTGTCTCTGTCCAAGAGGTAACTCATTTCTTAAGATGAACAAGGCTCCAGATGTTGATTGTGAATTATTGTGAAATAATTCCAAAGAATCCTAGCTGGTAGGCGCTTCTGTTATCATTTTTGTTTACATTCATAGTTAAGACTGGTTATATTTCAAAAGATTGGGGGGATGACAATAATAGTCCCAATTTATAAAAAGGGCAGTAGGAATGATCCATGCAGTAATAGACCTATCAGCCTTTTGAGGTTAGCAAATTATACACTATTATACACTATTATACAAATTATACACTAAATATTTAAATTACAAGCCCTGAACCTCGATAGAGACAAGAGAGCATAATCTGAGATGGCTAGGCTGGATTCAAAGACCGGAGGTCAATAGTAGACCACATTTGGTGCTCCACTATCGTCCATAAAAATACACCCGTGAAAAGAAATCCTTCCTCTTCATGGCCTTTCTAGATTTTAAACATGCCCTTGACTTGATTTCATGAAATGCCCTTTTTGGGGAAAAAACCCCCACAACTATTGATGGACGCCTCCTTTCTAACACCATCTTAAGAGTGAGTATAATCTCCAAAAGGTCTTTCTGGCACAATATTTGTTGTGAAAGCAATTCAACAAGGATGTATTTTTCCCTCTCTTTTTTTCAATTTGTACATCAATTCAGTGGTGGATCTTCTACATAATTTGGATTTCCATATACCTAAACTATCAGGGCACAAAATCCCTATATTCCTGTACGATGATGATGCCATCATAATTTCACTAACCCTGTTGGGTAAAAAAAAAAAAGGCAATAACAATAATATTATAGTTTTGCAGACAAAATCATGTGATTCTTAATTTTGAAAAATCTAATTTGGCTAAGAGAGCCAGCCAACAATCCTTGAGAGTAGAAGTGTACAATTTTCAGCAATTTATTGCATTTAAATATTTTTGGGTTTTCCACTCTAAAGGCAGCTGGAGCACTCACCAGAATCACACAGAATCACACAGAATCTTTTAGGTCCAGAAGTGCTATCAAGGGCTTCTTTTATACAAGCGGAGGCCAATTAATCCCCGCAGCATTATAACTCTCTGAGGCCAAATCACTGGCCCAAATCTTTTATGGTGCACAAGTAGGAATTTATTCAAAGAAGTACCGCAAACATTGTAAAAAATTTTTTTGAGACCTGTCTTCAATGTACCCAATAGAACTGCAAACACCCAGATAAGGTGGGAGGCAGGAATGCCTGCAATCCAGGTAAGGACCTAGAGGAGGAGGAGAAACTACCGGCTGAAAGTCCAATTCTTCCCAGTTGGAGTGATCCCTCTAGTTTTAAGACAATTTTACTTCTCCCTGGAAACATGCCATAGAGCAGAGTTCCCCAACCTTTTCGGCTTTGCGGACCGGCGGGGGGAGGGGATGGTTCCGTGTGAGCGTCAGGCAAGCGCATGTGCATGCACTCATCTGTTCGTGCAAGCGGGAATGCGTGTGCATGCACTTCCTCACCCGCCACTTGTGTGGCACAGTTTCAAATGGCTCAAGGCTCTGAGGTAGGCCGCGGCCTAGGGGTTGGGGACCCCTGCCATAGAGCATAAGTTAGCATTTCATGGGTTTCCTACATTCCTAGGGTTTTTTTTTTTTTTTACAATATAATCCCAAGCCAAACAACTGTAAAGGATATGAAGGTTCAGGCTGAAGTTAATAAACTGACCCAATAGGGCAGAAATTGGATAAATAAGGGCACTTTGGAAACCAGCAAGGTATCTACAAAATTGAACTTTCTCCAAGCTGAAGATAGCAGTTTTCAAAACCAGACATCTTACCATCTACATGGCTGTGTGGTGGATAAACCCAATTAATTAATCAAGTGTACCTGCCCCTCTGCATGTGGTGATGATGAGATTGAAACCATTTTGCATGTATTATTACTTTGTAAATTCTACAGGGATAAGGCTGCTTATTACATGTCTGTAATACATAAATTTCCAAGAAGGCAGATGTTTATGTGAACCATCTTCTAAAAGATTCAAAACTCTTTTTATCATTTGTGTAGTAGCCAAATTCTGGGTTGCTACAATGGAAATAAGGTATAACTGGTCAAGAATAGTCTCAGAAATAACCACGTGCTTTATTCATCAGTTAGGTTTAATACATGCTAGCTATCATGTATCTGTGTGTGTGTGTGTGTGTGTGTGTGTGTGTGTGTGTATGTTGGAACATTTTAGATTTATACATGCACACATATAAATTAACACACCATTATATAGCAGTGTATGTTATATTTTTGTTATCTTCATTAGCCTAGTATTTTCTTATTTATTTGGTTTTACTTTGATCTTTTTTTCCCACATTTTGCTGGTCATTGATAAAAAAAACAGGATTTCATTTCATTTCATCCAGTTTTTAACTTATACTTTCGCTATTGAAAAGATAAAAATCAGTATTGTTGAAAGTTAGTATTTTTTAAAAGGACATAGATTGGTGACTGGGGAGTTGCCCACCCATGGTCCATTGGCTAATCAGTGACATTTCATTGTAAACATTTTCTATATGTACAGTATGTGTAGATATTTTTTACTTCTCAGCCCTGTTTATCCTTTAACTGAAAGGTGTTTGTTGACACCTAGAATATACAAAACCACTGCTTTATTATATAGGTGAGGCAATAAAAAATAAAGCAAGGCAGTTGGTAAATAATAATGATATAATTAGCTGCCTGGAAAACAGTGCTAATGGAGGGTTTAAATAAATCAAAACTAGTTACAAAGACTTAATAAGAGGGTGAAATAAATTTGCTCACCTATGTTCTGATCCTATGACTAAGATCGATACTGGATAAATTGTTGCTCATATATAAACTTTGTCCTGCCTACACGTCATTTGCATGCAGTCCATTATCAGCATATAGATGGAAGTTATTTCTCCAAGGGAAAAAAATCATAACAATGAAAATGTAAAAATTACCATTTCTTTGTATTCAGTTCTGCACTGGTAGTTAATACTTTATTATTTGTGCCTTTAAGTCAGTTTTTGACTCTTAGAAACTGCGTGAACTAGTCCCCGTAGTTTTCTTGGCATGGTTTTGGGGGGCGTGATTGCCATTCCAAGGGCTGAGTGAGAGTGACTGGCCCAAAGTTATCTAGCTAGCTTCATGCCTAAGGCATGACTAGGACAGTCACAGTAGTTGTGCCTTAACCACTACACCACACTGGCTCTCAGTTAATGCTTTATGGCAGTGGTTCCCAAACTTTTTCAGTCCACCGCCCCCTTGGTGCTACAAACTCATCCTCAGTGCCCCCCACCCCCTTCAGGTGGGCGTGGCTTGGTGGTCAGGTGACCGGGTGGGCGTGGCCAACTTGTAAAATGTGGTGAAACTCACTTAACAACGCTCTTGCTTAGCAACCAAACTTTTGGGCTCAATTGTGGTCGTAAGTCTGTCTTTCTTTCTTTCTTTCTTTCTTTCTTTCTTTCTTTCTTTCTTTCTTACTTTCTTTCTTTCTTTCTTTCTTTTTCTTTC
>QLTV01003780.1:1266320-1277042 GCA_003457575.1 Thermophis baileyi
TGATAGATAGATAGATAGATGATAGATGATAGATAGTTAGATAGTTTTGATAGATAGATAGATAGATGATAGATAGATAGATAGATAGATAGATAGATAGATGATAGATGATAGATGATAGATGATAGATGATAGATGATAGATGATAGATAGATATTCTTTGCTGAATTTATGATTTTGTGTTTTGACCATTCAACATGATTCCAGATATTATATGGATAACAGTGTGTTGAAATATCAGAAAATAGGTGAAAGGTTCTTTAGAGAATAGAGCTGGAAGGGACCTTGGAGGTCTTCTAGTCCAGCCCCCTTTTTAAGAAGAGACTGTCTAGTGCAGCGGTTCTCAACCTGTGGGTCGCGACCCCTTTGGGGGTCAAATGACCATTTCACAGGGGTCGCCGCGTGCGTTAGCCCGCCATCTTGGTGCCACCGTCACTGCAGGGGTGAAATGCTCCCGGTTCGGCCATGCCTGCGGGTCGCCGGATAGCCGGTAGCTACAGAAGCGGGAGACTTCGCCCACCCGCCCGGACGCCACCATTTGGGTTCTTTTACCCTCTGCGCCTGCGCAGCACACTTTGCGCATGCGCCGAGGGTAAAAGACCCCAAATGGCGGCGTCCGGGCGGTCACGGTGGCGGCGGGGGGTCGCGCCATTAGAAAGGTTGAGAACCACTGGTCTAGTGACTAGTCTCTTCTTAAAAACCTCCAGTGATGGAGCGCCCACGATTTCTGAAGGCAAGCTGTTCCACTGGTTACCGTATTTTTTGCATTATAAGACACCCCCCCCCAAAAGTGGGTGGAAATGTCTGTGCGTCTTATAGAGCGAATATTGCGGCGGGGGAGAGGGGTTGGTGCGGCGGCAGCATTTGCAGCTGCCTGTCACCGCTGCCACTGCTCGCCAGGCTGTTTGCTGCTTGCTGCAAGCATGCTAGCCAGATGAATACCGAATGGATGCTGGGAGGCAGAGGCAGATTTTTTTTTTCTTGTTTTCCTCCCCAAAAACTAGGTGCATCTTATGTTCCGGAGTGTCTTATAGTGCAAAAAATACAGTAATTGTTCTCACTGTTAGGAAGTTTCTCCTTAGTTCCAGGTTGCTTCTCTCTTTGATTAGTTCGATATAGAATGTCTTAAGGCTGATTTACAGTTGCCCGCAATTGCCCATAGCCATTGCTGCTCATTTATCCTGCTAAGGGGTTGACGGGTGAGTGGACATTGGAGAAGGCTGATTCAGACAGCTGATGTAAACGCCTCCCGAATCCCAACTGCACATTGGTGCCTGCATGCTGATTGGTTCCGGCTTCCTGCTGGGAGGTAGGGGAAGGGAATAAATAAAGTTTATTTCTACATTACTTCAATTTAATAGAAACAAAGATTTTATTGATGTTGTGTCCAAAGGCACCAACACGCACACTAAAATAGGGTATCCTAAACCCTATAGATTAATTTAAATTTCCTACTGAATTTACTAGAAAGCCTCAAAAGAGAAAATAGAGAAGAAAGTGAAATAGAAATATGAAACACTGGATTCTGAATAAATAATAAAAGCTGTCCAATATATACGTAGTAGAACCCCAAGAGAGCTTTATTATTTTGTGCACATTATTCCATAATAATGAATCATTATGTTTCCCAATGAAAGTTTCACTTCTGTATTTAGTTGTAATTTCATATGATTTATGGTTATTTTACCTTTTTCCATGTACCATATTTCCATAGTTTGGAAATAAAATGGAGCTTCTTGGGTATATTGAACCACAATCTCTATTATTCCCATTAAATGGGAGTATTTTGTAATTATCTCAGTGATACATGCGTGTTTCTTTGGTGTTGACATTTTAATCTGTTTACATTTTCCTTCACACCCTTGATTTGAATTAGGTGAGCCTAATTCTGGATAATGAGATGTCTTCAAATACTTCCTTCAATTTGACTAGCTGCCTTTTTTTCCAAGGCCATTTTTGTAAAATGGTTTTGTGCAAACTGAATAGGAAATAGAGACTATTGTTAGCAACTTAAGGTAATGTATTGCTCATCATAACATCTCTATCCTGCTATTCACTTTGTTGTCATTATCTTAAACAGGGTGACATATAATAGTCAACACACACTTTGTTATCTGATTTATATTACAGCTAAAAGGACTTTTTGGTAGAAGATCTTTTCTGACAGCTTTGTCTAGATCTCTTTTAAACATCCAACTTCATGCACTGAGGACCTCTAGTCTGGAAAAACAGAATAATCATATACTTCTTTCCTAAAAGTAGAGCACATCATTGAACAATTTACAAGAAAATAAAAGTTTTTAATAAATCAAGCTTTTAGTCTACACTTCTCCCAGTTTAATGCTCTTTAATCTTCTCAGAATTAACATGATACTAGCATTTTGTTATCTAAATTTAGGGTAGTTGGAATGTTTAAATAACTTAATTAATTTGTAATTAATTTGAATTTCATTTGAGCTAATTAGTGGATAGCAGCATCATTTAGGCATGTCAGATTTTTTTCCACATCAAATTACTATAGACTGATCATTTCTGAATATTCTACTTCGTTGCTCTGGAGTTTTGTAAATTGTTATTTCTTGGCTTGAACTTGGAAAATAAGCAGGGTCAGGCGTAATTAGTACTTGGATTGGGAATATCACAGCTGTTTTGACATAGCATAAGACATCCATCATGTTTTGATTATCAAAGCCTTTTTTTAACGAAACCATCTTTAATCTTAAAGAAAAGATATTAAAAAAGTAAATAAAATTACAAATTAAGAATACAAACAAGGAAGAACAAAAGGGGAAATTATCTTACATTTTATACTTCGCAATAGTCACTGGTTTAGCAAAGAATTCACTACAATATGAACAATGCAAGATATTACGTATTATAACATATCACAAAATCTCTTCTATATTGGGTATTTGCTTCACTTTCAACAACTGAGTGAAACAGTGAAAGGGTAAAAAATAAAACCAATCCTGAAATTGAGTCAACTGTATAAGAATGAAAATGTTATAACAGACCTCTTCAGTACTTGTGCACTTGGAGAAGTTACATATTCTTGGGTCTTCCTAATAATAACTTTTATAGACTACTTTATGCTTTTATGGTTTTAAGGATATACCTAAATTGCCAGATGGATTCCTGGCAGTTTATATATTTTATATATCCAGGGATATGTAAGGAAATATAATAAATAAATATCCTATTTATCATGTGCAAGCTGGGAATAATTGCAGCCTTGTTTCTTTAAAGGTAGATTTGGGGAATCTAAATGCTCCTTAGTTCTAAGGTGAGAAATGGTAATAGAGCAGGGATGTCAAACTCGATTTCATTGAGGGCCGCATCAGGGTTGTGTTTGACCTCAGTGGGCCAAGGGGGCATGGCCAGCCCGATGTCACTCGTGTCGGGGGCACCTGTGGTGGCCCGAGCGCTCTGCCAGTAAAAATGGAGCTCGGGAGGGATGCACATGGCCCTCCCCAGCTCCATTTTCGCTGGCATAGGCACCAAGGGCCGGTCCTTTGCTGTTTCCAGGGCAGCCTCGCGGGCCAGATCTAAGCACCCCGCAGGCCAGATATGGCCCCCAGCCTTGAGTTTGACACTCCTGGTATAGCAGTGGTTCTCAACCTTTTTAATGCCGTGACCCCCCACGACCCCTGCCCCGCTGCCGCGACCCCCGCCCCCTCCCCGTGCGCGATGAGGTGACAAAGGGGGCGTGGCACCAGGGGTGAAATGCTCCCAGTTCGGCCGTGCCTGCGGGTCACTGGACAGCCGGTAGCCACGGAAGCGGGAGACTTTGCCCACCCGCCCGGACGCCGCCATTTGAGTTCTTTTACCCTCTGCGCATGCGCAAAGCGTTCTGCGCATGCGCAGAGGGTAAAAGAACTCAAATGGCGGTGTCCGGGCGGGTGGGCGAAGTCTCCCGCTTCCGTGGCTACAGGCTGTCCGGCGACCCGCAGGCACGGCCGAACTAGGAGCATTTCCAAGATGGCGGGCTAGCGCGCGCGGCGACCCCTGTGGAAAGGTCGTTCGACCCCCAAAGGGGTCGCGACCCACAGGTTGAGAACCGCTGTGGTATATTGGAAGGGTTGTTTTTAATCTCATTTTCTTTTAAATAGTAATTTGATTTTTTTAGAAGTCCTGTTCCTCCAATAAGTTGGGTTTATGTACCGTATTTTTCGGAGTATAAGATGCACCGAAGTATAAGACGCACCTTAGTTTTGGGGAGGAAAACAAGGGGGGAAAAAATCTGCCTCTGCCTCCCAGCAAACAGCAAACAGTACAGATGACAGATGATATACACAGTTGGCTGTGTATTTCTGTGCATGTGTGCCTGACACATAGAAATAGCAAAATAATTGGAGAAATTTACATTATGGTTTTTCCTAAATGTAGTCACACTAACTTCTCCCAATTATTTAAATCGATCTACTCCAAACATGACTACGTTAGGGTTTAACTCAGCTGCCTTATTTTAATACTAAAACAGGACACTGTTACATTTCAGATTATTACTTGTACAGATGCTGTTAAAATTGATGTGGCTTTCTTGATGTATACATTATTCTCTGCTATTTAAAAGAAGATACAATAGCACTGGGCCTCTTCAGATCAAGCATTTATTTTAAAAAGCTTCTTCATTTTGTTAAGTTGTCTAGAACAATAATAAAGCAGTCTTTAAAAAATAAGTCTAATAATTTAAACATTCTATAGACATTTATAGTTATTGACTTACCTCCTTGCATCCAGTTTCAGCAGTCTGATTAGCACAAGAAAATAAAATTCTGCTTCTGCGTCTCCCTCCCAGCAATTTGCCTCCTTGCAGTTTTAGTTTCACTTTTATTTTAGCACCTGGGCCTGTCTGCAGCCTCTATCAGCTGATGGTTGGGAGGCGGATAATCAGTTGCTTCTGCTAATCAGGCTCTGCGCTGTTTGCTGCAAGGAGGTAAATTGCTGGGAGGCAGAGGCCAAAGGGTGGGGGTGGCTGGGTGGGGCTACATTCGGTGTATAAGACACACCCAAGTTTTCACCCTCTTTTTGGGAGTAAAAAGGTGCGTCTTATACTCCGAAAAATACGGGTTATAAAATCCATACAGCTGCCAATGTTATATAGTAATCCTAAATGGTTCACTTACAAAATCAGTAAAACAAACCAAGCAAAACTTCATAACTTTCTCCACCACACCCCAAAATAATCCATAATTCACATGCTCATCCCCATCCTAGCCCAGTGCTTAGGGGAACAACCAGTTCTTTACTTCCTTACAGAAGGCTAAAATCTCAGGCTGTCCAGAGGGAGGCAGTTCTAAGCAGTCAAAATACAGGGTTTTTTTGCTCTCTTCCTTTGTTCCTACTGATGGGTTTGTTAATGAAATGATTACTGCCCATCCACTGAGAATAAAAAGAGGGCGATCTTTGCATAGTTTCAATTTTCACATTTGGTTGATGCTTTAAATAGATCTGTGAAAAAGGTCTGTGGCAGGCTAATTCTTTCCATGCCCGTTCGGTTTTAATCTTCCCCAGTGCATTTTTGGAACATCATAACTTTTAAGTTGTGCGTTCTGTTCATTATGGAAAGCAGGCTTGGGCTAGAGTCAATTAATTCTCAAGGGCTTTTCTACTTGTTGGAGGGTGAGCACAGATAGGAACAAAGCCAGACATGTGCAACTAACCAGGGAATACGAAACTTTATTTCAATTCAAGTTAGTGCAAAATGTATTTACAATGATTCTAATAATAAGGATTTAGGTATGTATGTATGTTTAGTAATCAGACATAAGTGTAAGTATGTAAACTAGCAAAACCTAACTTACAAGTTACACTAGCAGAATTTTAATTAAACAACTCCAATCTCTACACTTTTACTTTATAAGCTGAAACATTCAACTACTAGTTTCTTCCCTGTTCCTACAGATAACTTATCTTTAGGAAAGCTAACCATTTTGCCTACCTGTCTGTCTGCCTGAAACTACAGGTAGTCCTCAACTTACAACAGTTCACTTAGTGACCGTTCAAATGGCACTGAAAAAAGTGACTTATGACCATTTTTCACACTTATGACCATTGCAGCATCCCCATGGTCATGTGATTTACATTCGGATGCTTGACAACTGACTCACATTTATGACAGTTACAGTGTCTCTGGGTCATATGATCACCTTTTGCAACCTTCTGACAAGCAAAGTCAAGGGGGAAACCAGATTCACTTAACAACCATGTTACTAATTTAGCAACTGCAGCAATTCACTTAACAAATGTGGCAAGAAAAGCCGTAAAATTGGGCAAAACTCACTTAACAAATTTCTCACTTAGCAGCACATGTTTTGGGCTCAATTGTGGTTGTAGGTTGAGGACTACCTGTATAGCAAAATTTACTATTCTTATTCCTTCTGAACTCACCCTTGCCTAGTTCTCCAGCACCTGAATCACCAAGCATTTGTTCTGCCACCATAGTACCAAGAGCTCTGTTTTACTGGCTACCACATCTTAACAGATTCCTCCTCTTGACTTCAGCTGCCTCCAGTACCTTCCTGGTTATTTCTTGGCTGTGAATGGTCTAGTTCCTAACTCATCCAGTTATTGTCTCTTCTGTTCCACATCCTGTGGGATTACTTTTTATTCCTAGGAGGTTAGTTTGCCTCCTCGTGGTGCACCCTGGATAGCATGGTAGTGTGAACCAAACGACTAGCAACAATCGGCAGCCAGACTACATTGAAGAATTGACAGTTAATGACAGTTGGCAGTCTGACATCTTTGTAGAACTCCTGGCTCTCTAAATACATGGCAACGGGTAAACAAAACGGGCCTTCTAAAGCCCCAAGGGTGAAAGAGCACTCAACTACCATCAAGAAAGCGCTCTCAGCCTTTCGACGGTTGGCTCCATCACACTCTGAATTCACCCACCCTGGACATTAACATCTAAACCACTATAAGTCCATGTATTTGCCATATGCTAAATAAATAAATAAACTTTTTATTCCAACAGCATCTCATGCCAAACCTAGAAACCTCTCCCATCCTCTCCATCCACCTGTTCCGGTTTTCTTTTTTTACTTCTTTCTTTGAAAACCTACTGCCAGCCTTCAGGTGATTCTAATGAGTTTAAATTTTTCCCTCACTTTTCTCTGAAACTGCCTACACCTGGAAGATCCCCACAGAGGAGGAAAGAAACTTGAGAGTAGCACATAACAATTATTTTTTTAAAAGTTTCGGGACAGGTTGTTCCTCCACACAATTTTATTTCTTCTGTCTGTGTTTGGTCTCTCTGCCTGCACTGTGATTTCTCTCTCTGTTTGGATTTTAGGATGATGTCTTTTCATTCTCACTGATCAGATTATGGTCATGGCTAGCTATAACAGTCTGAATGGCATTGAGTTATTGGGCATGTCTAGTGGTGATTTGTTACTCAGTCAAGCTATTTGTCAATATAAATTGATGGATGATTTGTAACATATTGTTTTGAAATCTGTGCATGATTCAGTGCTTCACAGCCTTTTTCCTTCATTACCCCAAATTGCTTATCAAAAAGGTTTTTTTAAACCACCTTATTTAAAGGTTCCTTTTGCGATTGGGTAATGGGTTCACATTACCCAAAGAAAAACACTCTTATCCAATTTGGGGTAATTTACCCAGGTTTGAAAAGCATTGATTTAACATAATACTTATCAGATGTTGAAATTTATATAGAGTGTCGTTTTGTGTTGTGTTTCTTTTTATACTCAAATGTTTCTGGAAACATGAATGAGAGACTTATATGTTTATGGCACAAGGGAGCTTCTATGTGATAGGAACCTGAGAAGAGAATATCCTTAATGTGATATAAACATGGAGAGAAAAAAGTCACCTTTAAATAACCCCAAAGCTGCATTAGATGAAATTTCTCATTAAAACCCTTAGTCTTTGAAGTAGCACATGATATGTGATGGCACTGTTGCAACAGACCAACAAAGCTATTTCCGTGGAAATCAGCATATATTTGTTTCTAAGTCAAGTCCGCATTACATTGGATATGTTTCAACCACACGTTTTGTGCTAGGCTATATTAATAACTACAGGGCTTTATGCGTGAGTGTTTATGTGTCCTTATATCCTTTAAGTTTTGTTTACTAGTTCTGATAAGTAGATTGTTGCTAAGGAAGCTTCTACCACACAATTAGCTCTCATGTTTACATTGCTTTTCTGCCTGGTATTTATAAGCAGTTCTGTAAGAATGAATCATTTCTTTGTGCTAAAATCTTAATTTCAAATGCTCATAAAATGGTTTGTTACTCATTCAATGTTGTGTCTAGGTTTTGGAGAGCAGTATGGTGGTGTTCTAATGTAGAAAGTAGAGGAAGAAAACAAAAACAGATTTGGCCAAAACAATGGTTGGAATTAGCAATTGGGTCACCCTTTCACTTGATTGAACTTACACTTGGTTCTTCCTCTTCAATTTCTCCTTTTTGAACTGAACATCATGTTTTGAAAAATCCAGGGGTTACTTGCTGGAATTCTGGTGATTTTTGTACTCTTTTGGTCCTTCCAATTCACATTTTAATGTGGGTATTAAATGTGATTATTTTCTAAATGGGGATGGTGATGGAAAGGATGGTGGAGGGAGGAGTATTTTTAAGTATCTTCCTGCTAACCACACCTCCTTCCCGTATGATGGCTCAGTATTGAAAGAAGTGAAAAATAAAGAAGAGCATTGTTGTGAGAAATGTATTCTTTATTATACCAAATTAGAAATGTATTTTTATCATGCCAAAAATGCTAACAAGTCTTTTTTTGAAGAAATACCTTTTTGTTGGGGATTGAAAAAAAGAAAAATGTAGAGTAGTGTAGCGATAACCACAAAGAAGGAATGCATGGACAAGTTGCATAAACATCAACTTAGCTCTGAATGAAAGGAGTGAGTGAGATAGAAACCGAAGATATGCCCCGCCTTAATTCTCAGCAGAGAAAATCTCCAGTAAACTTTCAAGAGTCTGTTATTATACCTTGCAACAATAGTTTCAATAGTCCTTGTAGAGTCTATTTCCTGACCTGGCCTACCTGAACAGACTGGCATGAAATGACATGTTTACAATTTGTGAAACCAATTTCAAATATAAGTAATTATATCTCTTCATATTATTGCTCTCTTTCTTTGGAGATACATGAAAATGTGCAGTGTGTGTGTGTGTGTGTGTGTGTGTGTGTATGTGTGTGTTTCCTGACTATTTTACTCTCTCTGTTATGTATTTGAAAGGACACGTTTCTCAAACTAATGTTTCCCTCATTTTCCACCTCTTTGGCCGGTATCAGGTATTTCCATATTTTAAATAGAGTTTCCTGCTCACATTTTTTTCATAGTTTTCTTGTGTTATGTAGCTTGCTGTGATTGTGGGAATGTAGGATATGCTCCATATAAAACAAGATAGGGAAACATACATACATACATACATACATACATACATACATACATACATACATACATGTCTGAAACTACCGTAGCTGGGAGTGATGGCAGTTACAGTGTGCTTAGGTGGGGGGTGTCTGGTTTAAATTATCAGAGCATCCATGTTATCAATTTTGATGGCAACCATTCCTCACTGCTTCCAATAATGAATGACTCATCCAACATAAATAAAGTATCACAGGAAGCAACAAGAGAAATACAACCTCTGGGAGTAGCTCTGGTGATAAAATAAAAGCAGTTATCTCAAATATGTTGGGTGTGGATGCTTAGTGGGTTTTTTTAAAAAAAGAAAACATATTTTAACTTCATATAGGAAACTTCTCACCCACTCAGGACCGCTATCTGTACAGTTAGCAAATTGTAGATTGCAAAAACAGCAGTTATAAAGGGAAGCACGAAAGATTTGTTCTTTTTTGGTGGCTTCCCATATTTGTGTAATTTCCTCCACCAGAATGTGCAAACAAATTCTGCTTGTAATCTTTTGAATAAGCAATTAACTTGTGTGCTTTTGGTGCCTGCCTTATGGAACATTACCCACTTCCCCCAAGTGAGGTTAGCTTACTTCCCTGTTGATATTTAGGAAGGTCCCTCAAGATCTGGTTATGCCAGCAGGCTTGGGGGTCCCAGGGGACCAGTGACATTTTAACGTTCCCCCCCTTTTTATGGCTAATATAGTTACTCTCTCCATTTGTGGTTTGTATACTTTACTTTTTAATAGTACTTTAATTTTAATAATGATTGTCATATTTTTGTAATGGCTGTTTTTATATTATTTCATTTGATTGTTGTATACTGCCCAGAGTCACTTCTGATAAGATGGGTGGCTATATAAATTTGATAGATAAATAAAACTGTAAATAATAGAAGACTATTTATTCAAAGTAGCTTTAGTCACCTTTCATAGTAAGATTTTTCCTTTCATTTGGCTGAAGTTTTTTCCTATATATTTCTCCAGTGAGGTTGCAGGATAGGCCAGGAATGGGTGATGACTTCATCCTTCTGCCTAGAGACTGAGTCATAATTTTCATAGCCACGCCCCGTTGCCTCTCTCTCTGCCCCAGTTATCGACTCAGTCCTTGCCAGAGAGAGACGCTTCGCTTAGTGGCTGCTCGCCCTAGGCAGAAGATTGAGTCATTTCCCATTCAGATCTACTAGGAGAATTTTTTTGTGCTGAGCAGGTTTGAATTTGGCGCTCTGAGCGCTTGGTCTCTGATTTGGCTGCATTGAATTGAGAGCTCTGTCCTGTCAGCTAACTTGGGTTTCTGGTAGCAGGCTACCCCGGGTCTTCTCGG
>QLTV01003780.1:1288628-1305270 GCA_003457575.1 Thermophis baileyi
GGTAGAGTCTGATCACCGATCGGTTGGCCAGGACAGGGCCCTCCCTTAGGGGACTACATGCTGTGGTATGTCCCATCCTGAATGCTGGCTCCGCCCCAGGATGGAGAATAGGCGTTGGACCTACCTGATACGCCTCTTCTCATCCGGGAGGAGCCAGCATTCAGTCCCGCCCTTACCTGTCCATTTATACCTACCATTAGTGGATGGGAGTCCGCCAGGTGCTTACCTGGGTTAGGAGTTGCCACGTCGAGTCTAGTCTTCGGGATTCGTCAAATCTGGAATTACAGGAGGCGGATCCAAATATAAATAAAAAAATAGACAGACTCAGTCCTTCACCGGATTGGACGAGGACAACCCATCCTGAATGCTGGCTCCCCCCGGATGAGAAGAGGCGTATCAGGTAGGTCCAACGCCTACTTAAAATCTGTAGTTGGCAGACACATAGTTACAGAAGTAACTCACTAAATTAAGTCCAAATCTCTAAATATATCTTGTTCCCTATTTGATTTATGGCAAAACTGGAAATAATCATTTTTCTATGAACTCCAATTTCTTCATTGGGCATTCTAATTTTTCTTTGTTTAGGAAACTTTTGAAAAAACAAAAAGACTATTCTTTTCTTTAAAGAGCTGTTTGTTTCCTTTATCTGTTCTTTCTGGGTGAAAAGAAGAATATCACCATGAGCTAATCTTCCTCCGCATCCAGACCTACTAAATGAGTTTTGTTTACTCAGAAATTAGCTGCACAGTCACTTAAACTAAAAGTCATGTGATAAACCAAGCAAACCCCATCTGTGCCCCAGGAGTGATTGCTGTATAAAGAATTTAATTGTCTTTTTCACAAGTGTAATCACTACTAGCTCTTTTCCCCAAGGTTGTATGTAGGCTGCTTTAGCATATCTCAAAAGATAGATTTAAGGCTGTCTTATCCTTCTACATTAGTTATAAACATAAAATAGAAATACATTTGCTCCCCTATGGACTCTATTTCTTGATCACCACTGTGGATCAGTGATTTTCTTTTCTTAGAACAAGACCAGGGATAGGAGCTCATTGGGGACAATATAAGTCTTCATACTTGCAACACCGAAAGGTATGCATGGAGTAAATATTAACTTTTAAAGCTTCTTTTAATTTCATGGTTCCTTTTCTCCCACTTTTTAAGAAATTGCTCTCAAGAATTAACCTATGCCAGGAAGAAAGAAAACAGCGGTCTTTGTATTGTAGAAATTTGCATAGTGAGAGAGACAACTCTATGCATTGTTGTTCTCCTGTTTCAGGCACATTAGAGCAAAAGTTCATCTCACAGAATTTACCTCAGGCTACAGTGCATTAATGGCAAACCTTTGACGTACATGTGAAAGGTGACATGCCATGATATTTTGAGTGACACACCAGAGTTCACCAGCTATTGTCCCTGTTTGAGCCATCTAAGAAACTTTAATTGAGCTCAAATACCAGAAATACATAATCCTGTATCCTCCAAAGCTTAAAATTGTCATCATCCATATCAGTATATGATCTGTTATCTTCAGAATTGTGATTTGTGGTGACATGAGAGACCAACTTGTAAAATGCGATAGGAACATGGCAGCTGCATAGTTCAGTTGTTTTCCAACCACTGTGCGGAGTCGCTGTTTGTGCAGCTAAGCTTAATTTCCCAGTGCAAGCACAGAAGTTATCTGCAACCACAATTTCCAACATGAACACATTATCAATGATTCTATGAAACGAGAAGAGCATTGAATTATAACTGAATATGTAAAGAATTATTTCTCTTTTGTTTGGGGGTAGGGAATTTTTTGCTAAATTACTTGAAAAACATATTCTCTGCCAGTTTATATTACTTTCATATTCTTTCCTTATCTTTACTCACTTTTCCAGGGATGTCAACTTTTTATTACAATATTTTGGCAACATAATGCTTTAGGAAGAAAATTAATGTTTCTGTTTTCATTGTGTCATGTCACTTTAACAGGAATGGTAAATACATGAATTTAATCATACTCAAGAAATCTGATTTTTGGTTATTTCTTCAAATAATAACCTGACTAAACATCATGCATTAACTTCATTTTCTCAACAATTGTCCTTCTAATCATTAAGGGCTTTTAATCATTTTTAAATTAGCTATTGAAAGAATAAATATGTAATATGTTTAGCTTGAAATGTGTTTTAGTAGAACTTGCCTTTAAGTTAATACACTTTATAGCATGGGTGTCAAACTGGTGTCAACACAGCGTCATCACATGATGTATCGCGACTTTCCCCCCTTCGCTAAATCGGGCGTGGGCGTGGGCAGCACGTGATGCATCTGGCCCGTGGACCGCAAGTTTGACACCCCCCACTTTATAGCATTCAGAAGTATCACACTCTTCTCTGTGTTGTTTATAGTTCAGAGGAGGAAGAGGAGAAAAATCCTTCATCACTAACTCTGAGTTTGAGCTCCTTACATGTATTTAACTAGAAATCCAATTTGGTTGGAAATTCAAACAAATTTATGTACTCAAAATCATGGTAGACATATTGTCACATGCTCTTTCTAGAAAGTTTATTTCTTCATTATGAATTCAGTGACAGTATTAGTTTTGATGAGTATCATTCCCATTGTAAGTAAGGTATGACCATGTCGTGCAAGATTGTGCATACTAGCACATTTTGGTAACTTCCTTGGTATCCTTGCAACTGCAGCAGTTATAAGGAAGGGTTGCCACAGGGTAGTAGATTCAGCGTTTTAAAGTCTTTCCTCATTTCTACCCCGGCTGATTGGAATACTGTAGGAAACTACTGGAGTTCAAGAAAGAGGAGAGGTGGACATAAATAGTTGTTACTCTGCTGAGCAACTCTCTATCCGGATTAATCTTCTTGAATAATATGTTGATGCTCTCTGAGCTTTATTGTTTTCTTGTAGATGTTTCATTACCCAATTAGGTAACATCATCAGTGCTAGTAAGGAGTCACCTCTTACTAGCACTGATCATATTATACCTAGTTTATATCTACAAGAAAACAACCAAGCTCAGAAAGCACCAAGGACCCCTCATTTCAACCTTGAGCTACAAATATTCTCCTTTATTGGTATGTAAGTATTCACAGATTACCTGCAAGTGTTCTCTTAGTTTTGTGTAGATCATTTTTTGTGTGGATTTGATTTAGTCTAAGAGAATTGGCCATAGCTGGATGATGTTTCATAAACATTCACCATCTACAAGGTGACTTTTTGCTTTGTGAACTGACAAGTGCTATGAAATTCCCATTTGAATTTCCAATTCCAATTCATTCCATCTACAAATCGGAAGATTTTGCATGTACTGTACAATTATTACAGAGAATTAAATCTTTAAAATTCCTGTGCATGAAATTTTAATGTTGCATTTTATGATTAGATATTATTTGAATGAAACCAGAACAAGATGGTATCAGGCTTGATTGTTGGGGAAGCAAAATTACTACTGTCGCCATATTTAAAAAAGATTAGAACAGAAAATATTTTGATCATTTTGATCAGTTTTTAAGTTCTCTGCCATCCTTATTGTCCTTGATAAATACTACATTCCTACAGTTGATCTTTTTCCTGGACCAAAAGGCTTGTTGGACTGCATAAAATAACAATTATTAGACTAGCTTGGTATATGAACAACAGAGGGGAAAATGGCTAAATGATATGCTAATATCTTAGTTATTTTTATTTATAATTCTGATTGGAATTGTTACTAATTATAAATGATAAGTTTTACATGTTTATATTCTTTATATATGTATGGTTTTGTTCTGTGCCATGTATTGGGCGGTATGGTGTTGGGATAATTTTTAGGAAATAACCATGTATATTTGTTTTAGGAATTGAAAACTGAATCCCAAAATGTCAGGCAGTACCTTCTATCAGGGAGGGAAAGGAGGGAGGGGGAGAGGGAGAGAGAAGAGTCTCATTAAAGGGACACAAGGCATTTCTGCTGAGACACCCTGCTCCAGTCACCCTTGTCCTGCTCAAAAGTTCATGCCCTGCTGTCTTGTCTAAGTAATCCTCAACTTACAACCACAATCACACAGAATTTCAGTTGCTAAGCAAGGTGGTTGTTAAGCGAGTTGCGCCTGATTTTGTGACCTTTTTGCCACGGTGGTTAAGTGAATAGCTGCCTTAAGTCAGTTAAGGGACTCACATGTTCATTAACTGACTCTGGCTTCCCCTACTAACTTTGACAGTCATAAACCAGCTGGGAAGGTCACACACGATGATCACGTGACCCTGGGATGCTGCATCCATTGTAAACATATGCCAGTTGTCAGACGCCCACATGTTGATCACATGATCGTGGGGATGTTGTAATGGCCGTAAGTGCAAAGGCCAATTGTAAATCACTTTTTTTTCAGTGCCATTGTAACTTGGAATGGTCACTAAATGGACGGTTGTAAGTCGAGGTACCACTTGGAAAGACTGCAATTAAGTGACAACCAGGAGGTAGCTATTCCAGACAGCATACTCCATCAGAGATAGACTTTAAGCAGATCAGGGTATGAGTAATGGTGAAGTTTTGCTTGCCCTGTCTTATCTCACCCAACAGTTTAGGTGCAATGAAGGATCGTCAGGATAAAAATAAAATCGGATTGCTTTATCACATAAGATTAAAATGAAGGTATTATCTTGTCCATCAGATCAGGTAGTAAAATACATGGATTAGCCCTGATTCAGATGGAATGGAATCAAGCTATTGATTAGCACTGTTAATAAATGGGGTGGGGATTTAAAAAAAAAAAAGAGAGAGAGAGAAGCAAAATGCAGTTGGTTACCTTCCAGTACAAATTGTCTAAACAGAGGCTGTTTGAGTAGAAAGTAATTTCTCTCCTAATCTTTTTCTTCATTCCCTAAATTACCAGGAAAACGGAAACTGCAGATGCAGAAGGAAGATACCCCATTTTCAAGCAATTTGAGGCTGTTTGGCATCAGCCTGCAGAACTGGTTTCTGCTGTGGCTTAAGCAGGATGAACAAACCAAAGAGGGATTTTCTCTTCTACAAAAATAGTGACAGTTGTCCTCCTTAAAGTAATTGAGAAGACTACATGCAAGCATTCTGAAGAAATGAAAGAAGTCGAGCTCTGGTCACGCAAGGAAGTGGCAGATTGGTTGTTGGAGAATGCGGTTCCCGAATACTGTGAACCGCTGAAGCATTTATCTGGGCGTGATTTGATCAACCTAACCAAGGCCGATTTTGAGAAACCCCCTTTGTCGCGAGTGACTTCTGACAGCGGGCAGCAGCTCTTAGACATGATAGAGACTTTGAAAATAGAACACCACATCGAGGCACACAAAAATGGGCACGCCAATGGCCACCTCAGCATCAGCACAGAAGCCCCGACCAACGAAAATGGCTTCAGCAAAGCCTCCAAACCAAACGGGGTGCCGAATGGCTACAGGAAAGAAATGATAAAAATCTCCATGCCAGATCTGGAACGTTCTCAGTATCCTGTGGAGTGGGAGAAGACGTTTCTGGCTTTCCTTTATGCACTCTGCTGTTTCTTCCTGACCACGGTGACAATCTCACTTGTCCACGAACGAGTGCCTCCCAAAGAGGAGGAGCCCCCCCTTCCAGATGCTTTCTTTGATTACTTTAACCGGGTTCAGTGGGCGTTTTCTATCTGTGAAATTAATGGTTTGATCCTTGTAGGACTTTGGTTAGTTCAGTGGCTGCTTTTAAAATACAAGTAAGTAGACAGGTGGTGGTTGCTCCTGATTTTATTTTTATAGATGCTTGCTTTAAATTGCGATTTTTCTGTGTCAGGGACTCTACTTAATGATAAATGTGGGTCAAAAAATACATGAAGGAAACTTGTGAGTAAAAATTAGAGCAACAACTGAATAAAATATGCTGCAGAATAATTATTTACACAATACAATGTGAACAATGCAATAATATTTATTTGATCAATAAATCAGCAAAATTTAGAAGAACAAAAATGGAGTGAAGGAAATACATACAATGCCACACTAGCAAAATAAATCACTTATTATAACATTCACTCCTCTATTACTATGTTGATATATTTGTTATCCAGATAATATGAATAGAAAACATTAATAGGTGTAAAGTAAAAACTATATATCCCTTAACAGTTTATTAAGTTAAGATGTATCAAATGGAAAGTAATGTTTTAAAACCAAGGTGAGTATGTCTTTAATCAGTTTTGTCTTACTTTTATTGTGGCCACCCAAAATTTAGCTATTGCACACGTAATGAATGGTTTCAGATCCTAAAGGAGAAGGTTCATATAAAATCCATCTGGACTTCCTGGGAATTTATCTATTAGGGTCAAAATATAGATTTGCCTAATATCTCTGTAAAACTGACAGCATAATTACTTGTGAGATCGTTTCAACTTCCTTGTCATCACATGGGCGGATATGCTCAGCTACATAGTAAAATTTACTATTTACCATTTTATTATACATGCTTTGAAGAAGTACAGATTGAAGAATATCGAATCTATCTTTAAAGGATGCAATTCTCAGTTTAGGGACGGTTAGATTTAGCAAGTAACTTGGATTCCCTAAGACAGGGGTGTCAAACTCTCGGCCCGCAGGCCAGATGCGTCATGTGCTGGCCATGTCCACCCACCCCCGTTTAGCGAAGGGGAAAAAAGTCCCGATACGTCACATGATGACATGAGTTTGACACCCCTGCCCTAAGATGAGAGAAGAACGGCATCAGTGATGCCTTCAAGTGTGCGAAGAAGAAAATAAAATGGAGATCCAATTAGATTCTCCTGCATGATGGAGAAATGTGTTGTCCAGAGAAGCATTATGACTCTTGTAATACTCCCTGCAATTCACGAGATTTGGGGAAACTTTTATAGTGTGGCATTTCTGAGATGTGGGGTGAGGATAGGATATATAAAGTAGAGGAGAGGGAAGATTATTATTATACAAGAATATTTCTCATCATAAGATTAGGACTTGGGCTTTAGCAATAGCAATAGCACTTAGACTTATATACCGCTTCATAGTGCTTTACAGCCCTCTCTAAGCGGTTTACAGAGTTAGCATATTGCCCTCAACAATCTGGGTCCTCATTTTACCCACCTCAGAAGGATGGAAGGCTGAGTCAACCTTGAGCCGGTGAGATTTGAACCACCGAACTGCAGCTAGCAGTCAGCTGAAGTAGCCTGCAGTGCTGCACTCTAACCACTGCGCCACCTCGGCTTTTTAAAAGAAACAAAATACATACAGACTGTCCATAATGTTATATCGGGATTTTTTTCCTTGTTGAAAGCTTTTTCAGGACAGTTGTGATAAAATATGAGATATTTGGCAGTTTCATATAAGTGATAAATGTGCCCTGAATGGGACAGGGCAGGTGATTTTACACCAGTTAAAAGGCTATAAAGTTGGGTAAAATAGTTCTCAAAACTGGTTTATATCCAGACGAAGACTTTCATAATCTTGTTGTATTGTATTTAGCATCTAAAGCAAGTATGTTGAAATTTGGAGTTTCACTCGTAAATAGGAATCAGTGGAGTTCATGATTGCAAAGACCCAAAATGAAGGTTTCAAAGACCCAAAATTAAGCCGGCAAGCATATCTATGGAAGAAAGATTGAAAGCAACATAAAGTTGTTAATCCCATTAATTTCAATTTCCTTCGGTTCGTCTTGTGCTGAAAAATATTTCTCCTGGTTGTAAAAGAGAAATTTTGACAAAATGATTGAGAATGTTGGATTACTGCCTTCACTCTGACATAATATTGTGTAATAAAAGTTGCATTATGTGATTTGTGAAAAAGCCAAATATATTTGTTATGCAATCTCCAACTCAAAAAACATTTTGGAGTGCTTGCTTTTGAAATATGACAATGTTTTGAGGGAGAGCATTCATTAATATTTCATATAATGGTCTGGATCCAAGAAAACTGTATTAGTAGTTTTGTACACTAAATGGAGGATTGGATAACAGCTTCCCTACATATTAGAGCCAAGCATTTTAGAGTCTTGCACAAAATGTTTGTAAAATAGCATTAGTGGTGAATTGTACATTGCCCTTTCCGTGGAAAGCATCTAAAAAGCTTTCCCAAAGTAAATCTTTGCAGTCTGTTCAGCTTGATATTTATACTTGATATTTATTTTATACATGTGTGAATATAAATATATATATAACTACATTCAATTGGCTGTTTTTGTATGTTGCCATACTACATAGATATTAACTGAATTCCCATTGATTTCAATGCCTGTGCTATAAGTATGCTAAATCTGGAAACTATATCTGATTGAAAACATTTTGCTATCAACAGTAAAAGTAAAGTTTCTCTGAGTTGAGTTCAACTCTCCCCAATTTTATTTTTTGATAACGATATGAAAGTGGTTTCTAGTTGTTTCCTTCTTAGAATTTTTTTAACTTTCCAGTTTAACTTTCTGCCCTGGTATTTTTGGGTGGTTACCATCCAAGTTCTAGGCACGTTTTAAGCCTAATTGGGCTGCTTCAGAACATCTAAGATCAGCTAGGTACTGCTACTAGTTGGACTTGTTACCCATACTTTTCTCTTAAACCGGAATGTTGTCTTCTAAGGCTGTTAATAAAAATTCAGAATAGCTTACATGAAATAGTTACTGAGATTAAATTGAAGAATCTGACAAAATGTCTTCTATGTCTTGTAATTGTTAAGAATGTCTGAACTTTTAAGTAGTCCAGAGGAACTAGAAAGAGGCCTTACAACTAAGTATTGCATATTGATAAAAGCAATAGAGAGTTTGAACATAAACATATTTAGTTTTAAGAAAATCATTTTTGATGTCAATTTTAAAAAAACTGGCAAAAGGTCTCTAAACGGGGACTAAAGGCAGAATAACTAACTTAACAGTTAGGAAGAAAAATCTCTCTTTTTTCTTAGTGTAATTTGTTTTTTCAGCTCAGTTTTTTTCAGCTTCTTGCTATCCTAAAAATAAATGCACCACCATTAACTTGCATGGAAAAAATGAGCAAATCTGCACAGTGAACTTAAAAGCCCATAAAAACTTAAAAACCCATGAATGGGGGATAAATACATTTATTTGTTTGGAGAAGACAGTGAATATGCATACAGCCCCTCTACACCAGGGCTGTCAAACTCGTGGCCCGTGGGCCGGATGCGTCATGCGCTGGCCACACCCACGCCCGGTTTAACGAAGGGGAAAAAAGTCACAAGACGTCACGTGACGCCGCCATGACGACGCGAGTTTGACACCCCTGCTCTATACCATATTATTCCAGATTACATCCCACACTGCATTCAGTAGTTTTTGCAGCTCTTTGGAAAACTTCCAATAATTCTGGTTTTTTGGTCATGTAGAAAAGAAACCTAAGAACCAGATTTAATGTAGAAACAGTTTCTTCTTATGCTTTCACCTACACTACAGTCGTCTTGGATCTATCCTAGTTCTGTGAAGTTGGAATATTTCATTTGATTTGTTTTTAGTAGTTTTCGGCCTAAACGGAGTAGTGCCTTGTGGAGAACACTCTTTTTACACTATTCTGAAGCACTTCAAATTATATACAATTCTCTCTACCTTTTCTTTCCCCTTTCAGGTCTATTATTGGCAGAAGATTTCTTTGTATAGTTGGCACATTGTACTTATACCGGTGTATTACAATGTATGTAACGACACTCCCAGTACCTGGCATGCATTTCAACTGTTCGCCAAAGGTAACTTTTTTTTTTTTTTGCTATCATTATCTAACAGCATTTTTTTCATTTTCTTAGACATTCTGGAAGAGCTGACTCAGAGTGACTAATGAATTTCTTACCAAGGGAAATTGGCTGAATTCCCTCCCCCCCCCCCCCCCCCCCCCCCCCCCCCCACCCCTCCCCCCCCCCCCCTTTTTATTTTTTCCTGTTGTCAGTATTGCTTATTGCTCAATTTTCTGTTGCTCAACCAGATGAACAGGTTCTGTCAGGATTCAGTTCCATATTTCTGTTATCCTGTCATGGCTTTTCGTTCAAAAGCAATCATTTGGTTATCGCATTGAAATAGACCCATGAAATACCCAGCTTCAAAGGCAAGAAAGACTGTCAAGAATTGATCTCATTCCTTAGGAAGGCCAGAGCAGTACGGCATGTGAATTTCGAAGGAATTTATAAACACTCCAATTACCATATTTGAATGCAGTGTGATAGAAATAACTGTAATCGATTTAGGGTAACATCCTTAATATAGTTCCACAATTTATCATCCAGAAAAATTGCTTGACAGTTAGGAGAAGCACAAGACAGGTGGATACCTCCTTTGGATACATAGATGTAGAGCTAGACAGAGCCATTTAATAATTGTGTTTTCTGTCTAGACCAAAATTTTAATTAGACAAGGTGGAAGCCCTCCAGAAGGTTAATTGGATGGGGCCCTCTGAATCTCACAGGATAAACTGTTCCAAAGAGTCTAGCAACCGTGGAAAAGATGCTTCTTAGACATTCTGTAATATTTAGCAACATTTAAGGGAAGAGGCCTGGAATATGTCCATCCTATCTAACCTGATAGTGTAGTTGGCATATCAGCAGTGTCACATGAGCAAAAGATGAAGCTTTGAGAACTGCCAAGTGCCACTGCATGCTGGGTCAGTTGCAACTACTGAGTGGTCTTCAACAGCAGCTCCATGCAAAGTACATTACAGTAACTAAGATTACTAAGGTTTGAGCAAGGCCTCCCAGTCCAGGAAGGGGCACAATTGGTGACAACCCAAAGCTGTGCAATGGCTGCCATAGTCATGGCTGGATTTGAGCAGGAGCTTAGGAGGATCACCAAGTTACCAATAAAGGAGAATATTTGTAATTCATTGTTGAAACGAGGGGTTCTTGCTGCCCTCTGAGCTTGGTTGTTTTCTTGCAGACATTTCATTACCCAAATTAGGTAGCATCATCAAGGACCAAGGACCCCTGAACACCAAATTGTACAAAACACTTGTCTTGGGGAATGCTACCCGTTCAAGAGGCAAGGATGAGGAGAACTCATAGGAATTCAGAGGCTCAAAATTAGTCTTTCTTGCCAGGGTTGTGTCAACTCTGAAGTTGGCTGAACTGTGGCCATTTTCCTTTTTTGTAGTTTTCTCTAGGGAGGTTTCTCTTCTCATTGCTTCAGGCCTGACACAGCCTGGAGTGAAGGGGCCAGGGAGGGGGTGTAGAGATAGCTGGGGTATTGTAGCCTAAATAAAATTATTTCCCCTGGGAATCAAGGACATTAGTGCATGTGTTCGAAAGGTGGAGACTGAGGTCACCTAGCAACTGGACTGTATGCTGATTGGACCATGTGACTGGAGACGGGGGAAGTGACAAAGTTTTACTTTTAATTGGGTGAAAAACCGATGGGAACATAGAGCCGGTTTTTCACCAGGAACATGCCAATTTGATATGTCCCAATAAAAATGTTCTTTGAGGAAATTGCCTGCCTTGGAGTTCTTACTAAATGGGATGTATTACTTGGAACCCTAACAGGTTGAGTCTAAGCTGGTACCCCCCCCCCCCTGCTTGAGTCTTTCATAGTCTCCAAGCTCTAGGTAAGCACTTGAATGGCATCTCCTGCCCAGCATGAGGTGCAGATGGATAACTAAATCCATTAACTGATGATAAACTATATACTGATGATACCATACACCATACTGTGGAATATCTAACCCTGCAGTGTGACGTAGGTGTTAAATAGAAAAGAGGAGAGACCAGAACCCTAAAGCTTCCCATGTAGAGGAGGCCAAAGAGTGGACCTTTCTCCTGTACCAGCACCAATTGGAACTGGTCATGGAGGAAGAGGAAAACCAATGCAAAACAGTGTCCATACTCCTAATCAATCCAGAGCCAGTCCAGAAGGATACCATGGTTGATTCTTGAAGGTTTTCAGTGCAGGAACTCAAGTATCTGAACAGCTCTGAATTAAGCCATACCTGCACGAGGTCTGACATTAATTCCTATTCTTGATCTTAGTTATTCTAATATACTCCTTAAAAGAACTGTGACTATTTCCTGAGGTACATGATGTACATAAGAACTGATTTCTCCACAATAATGAAAATAATTGAATTCTGGAAGTCACAATTTTCATGGAAAAATAGATTTTAAAGTATAACTTATTAATATTTAATGGCAATATTTAATGTTTTAATTTGATTTGTTGACTTTATAACTGCTATGAAATATTTTCAGACATGTCCATAAAACAGAAGTAAGCTCCTATTAATTGTCTAGCAGGAGCTCCTATTAATTATCTAACTTTGTGGTTATAGAATAAGTTTCTTTTATTTATTTGATAACAGTAATGTTACAGTATTATAAACACGATGAATGCCAAATGTACCCTGTTTCTCCTCCTTAATCCATATTTATATTTATAACTAGCAGGTTTAAGTTGTCATTTATGAGTTTGGGGAATTAAAGTTTATTTTCTTGTCAGCTCTCTTAAAAACATTACTGGGGTCTTACAATGGCATTGCACTTTTCTTGCTAACTTCCCAGAAAATATTGCAATATATTAGGAACTCTGTTGTTTTATAGCTGTTGTAAACATATGTGAGCAACTTCATCCACATTTTTCTATGAGATGTCAGCTAAATGGCATTGTTGTTTAGAATTTTCAAAGAAACAGGATAAGTAAGTTAGTGATGTTTTAACCTTGAACATTTAGATACCTGTGTAGGACATGTTTGGGTTTAAAGCAGTATTTTCTTGCAGGATCATTGTGGTCTCTATTTTTCTTAATATCATACAATGCCAATATATAGAAAAAGTACACATACTGATGAAGAATGAATCTATTAAACTTGGCCCTAACTTTGTGAGATTGGATTCTGGATCTGTTTATTTCTATCCAAAAAGAGTAATATTCATTTCAACCATTTCTTGTTAATCAATATCCTTCTGCAAAGAAGGTCAGTTCTCCCCACCTAAACAATGATTCAGACTTCTTGTTGTCATTTGACTGATTATAGTAGAGAAAGAAAGAAAACGATTGTGTTGAACAAGTCGCTTCTCTGATATTTTAACCTATTTATGTTGAACAATGAAAGTGATTTTAGGTTCCTACTTTCTGTTTTGATGAAACAATCACGACTAGAAAAAAAAAACTTGGAAAAAAAACTTGGAAAGTCTGTGGTTATGCAAAGAAAAGTTCCCTGTGCAATTTTCATAAGGGGTATCTGTTATAATTTTGAAACCTGTGAAGAAATTTGCGGTTCTGGAAAAGATTAGCAAACACATTCTTGTAAAAGCTTTTGTATAGTGAACGTACCTCCCTCAAGCTTATGCTATAATCCATGAGCCTTTGTGTTGGAACAAAATTCTTTATTGCTGTTTATTCCCTCTGCTGCTTTGATTAATTCAGTGGCTTGGAAATTTAATTACTTGCAGTGCAGTGTTTTACAGTTAGGCACATTTGAACCTAACATGTTGATTTATCCCTTCCTCCTTTCTGAAGCTTTTTGGCGACTGGGAATCACACATGAGAAGGATCATGAAGCTGCTTGCCGGGGGTGGTCTGTCAATCACAGGAGCACATGACATGTGTGGTGACTACCTATACAGCGGCCATACGGTGATGTTAACTCTGACATACTTATTTATCAAAGAGTGTAAGTGCCTCCATTATTCTATGGAACAATATATGTTATTTGATTAATTGAGATCATCCTGCCAAGGTGCTTCCATTCACAAAGCTTTATACCTTTATTATATGTTTTTTAAAGAAGTATCTTTTAGGGTATAACTCTTCCCAAAATGCTTTATTTTGGGGAGAGTTATACAACTGAGTTATTATATAACTCAGAGAAGATTTGTTAAGGATATTGACTTTTCAGTGATCTAAAAATATACAGTATAGATTGATGCAACAATGTTTTGTAATTGCTCTATGTTATATTTGCTACATTGCACCTATTCTATCAGTAAAAGTCTGTAGAGATTCTCAGTCATCCAGGTCATGGTTGTCCTAAAGGTGCTAAATCCTTCCATTCCCCACTATCCTGTCAGAGCTGAAGAAGCTTCTTGGATGAGAAGTGAAACATCTTCAAAAGGAAAAAAACAAGAAAGTCCAGTTGCCTCCTGAAAAAGCACCTTTGGGATATTCTATCAGTATTTACTAAACTTTATAACAGCTAGTAACAGTTGCATGAATTGGACAAAGATTTTAACCGTTCAGTACTTGTTTCCTAGGAATGAGCTACAGGACTTCTTAATTTTCAGTAATTGCAAACAGTCCCGAATAAGATTTTTTCAAAGCTAAAAATACCGAGTTAGCCAACTTATAATTGAAGCAAATGAAATTAGAATAATGTTGAAGCAATTGGAGTAACACAACAACATTTTAGTTCTTACTGTTATGCAAGTAATATCTTCGTTGAACAACCACTTGTTCAGAGCCATTCAAAGTTATGGTGCTGAACAAGGGGGATTTAAGAACTGTTCCTTGTACTGGCAGCCATCATAATGGTTCCCAAGTTCATACGATTAGGATCCAGGTGCTTGTCAACTTGTTCACAGTTATGACATCACCCATCCCACAGTTATGTGGTGGTGCAGTGGTTAGAGTGCAGTATTACAGGCTAGTTCTGCCGATTGCCAGCAGTTCAATCCTGACCGGTTCAAGGTTGACTCAGCCTTCCATCCTTCCGAGGTCGGTAAAATGAGGACCAAGATTGTTGGGGACAATATGCTGACTCTGTAAACAGCTTAGAGAGGGCTGTAAAGCACTACAAAGCGGTGTATAAGTCTAAGTGCTATTGCTATGTGATTTCCATTTACGACTTTCCCAATTGACTTCCGACAAGCAAAGTCAATGCAGAAGCCAGTGGGAGGTTGCAAATGGTGATCACGTGATTGTGAGACACTTGTGACTACATGGTATTTGCCTAATGATAGCAACTGGGACCGCCAGAACTGCTGTTGTAAGTTGGCATAGTCACATAAAATCATGCTTTACTACTGCATTGCTTAGCAATGTAATTGCTGGTTTCAATTATCACTGTTAATTGAGGACAACCTATAATGGCTTCTGTTCTACATAATCAAGAAGTGACACTTTTTAAACTACTTGTCCTCTCATAAGACACTGAGTGGAATCCACTGGTCTTCCTTCACCGGTAAAAACCTCCCATCAGCAGAATGTGGAGATGAAAATTTATTTCTTGTATGCTTCCTCCAAATCTACTCCACAAGGTTGGAAAGGCCTCTGTGGAGTACATTCTAAAGAATTTCAAGATCAGGAGGAATAAATACAATAATAAAATCGCCATTCCTGTTTTGCTGATCGAAGCTTTCTATTAATTCCATCCAGTCATTTTTAGAATATGCACAGAGAAATTAATTCAGGGGCAGAACGTGCAGAAATGAGATTAACCACAAAAATCAAGCTGTGCTATAGATTGAACATTTATATTTAAATTACATAAATTAGCAATCCAATTTTTGCTGTATCTAGCTGACTTGTTAAAATGTCAGTCACGATAGTACTCTACAGGGTGAACCATGCTTGCATTTAAAATGGAATGCTTATAAACTAAATATCTATTATTAGGTGTAATAAAATATTATTCATAATAAATGAACCATTAATACTGAAAACATAGTTCATCCTTACGATTTTTTTTACATCAAAAATTACATCAATTGGTAATCACATTCCAGTAAGAGGGAATTTTAATATTTCTCAAGGGATAATAGGAATGAGAGATTAATCCTTTCTTTTACCCTTAGAAAGTCCATTTCATCCACTTGCTTTGATCCTGATACTGTTCCAAACTTTGCAAACTTCAATTTGAAATGCTATGGAGGTTCAACTCTTGGAAAAGTTTTTTTAGACAAAAGTTATACTCCATTTCTTTTGCCCTTTGTCAGTAATACAGCATGGCAGGGCCTTAGAAGCTATAGTACTTGATACAAGAGCATATAAATTGCCAGAAAATAGAAGGCAGCACAAATATCTTAGTTACTCTTTTCTTTCCAAAAAATATGTTGGCCAACTAGACTGAAACCTGTTCACTTTAAAAAATACGGTATGACTTTTTCCCCTCTAGGATAAAATGCAAAATGGTGCTGATTTACAAGTTACTTGTATGCTAAAGTTAATCATACACCAGTCCTCTCAACTTGGTTGGGGAAATATGTGGGTTTGGAAATAGAGAATTTGTAATCCAATACTTGGATTATGAAAAAGCAAGATAACACTGTAATGACATTAAAAATACATATCTTCAGTTGAGATCTCATTTGAATGGTGACAGCTTTCTCCAAAACACTCCATGTTTATCAAAGTGGATTTAGGATCATTTCAGGTTGTGGAAATCATAGAATCATAGGATTGGAAGATGTCTTGGACTGAGCCTTTTAATCCAATCCTATGCATATGGCAGGAATCTCATACTAGCCCCAATTAATGGCTCTCCAATTTTTGCTTAAAATACCTCCCACAATGGAGCACTTATGGCTCCAGATGGCAAGTACCGCACCTTTTTACTCCCAAAAAGAGGATGAAAACTTGGGTGCGTCTTATACACAAATGTGGCCCCACCCAGCCACCCCCACCCTTTGGCCTCTGCCTCCCAGCAATTTACCTCCTTGCAGCAAACAGCACAGAGCCTGAATAGCACAAGCAACTGATTATCAGCTTCCCGAACATCCGCTGATTCAGGCTGCAGCCAGGCAGCAC
>QLTV01003780.1:1326750-1342607 GCA_003457575.1 Thermophis baileyi
TATGATTCTTGACGAATGTATCTTTTCTTTTATGTACACTGAGAGCATATGCACCAAGACAAATTCCTTGTGTGTCCAATCACACTTGGCCAATAAAGAATTCTATTCTATTCTATTCTATTCTATTCTATTCTATTCTATTCTATTCTATTCTATTCTATTCTATTCTATTCTATTCTATTCTATTCTATAAACCATAATTTTTTGTTTCCCATCAGAAACATGGACAATCAGCAAGATAGATCTTGATGGATACTGTTCAAAACTGAATACTGTGCTTAGTAAGACAGATAACAGAATAAATGGTGCACTGTATGTGTTTGCTTCCAAGTAGAAGTTATTAATATACCGTATTCCTGACATGCCACTGGGCTGTGGTGGGCCTAATTAAGCCCAAACATCACACACACACACACACACACACACACACACACACACACACACACACACACACACACACACACACACACTTCTCCACAGTGTGTATGGTTGCACATTAAGCAAACATGGCATGATCTGAAAAAATACACTGGTAATAAACCAGTCATCTGCTAAGCAGCAAAACATCTGAACTAGGCCAAAGGATGAGATTGTTTTTCTACAATTCCTAGTTGTTCTGTATCTCCTAATGACAAAAACGTTTAACCTGTATATTCTTCTATACTGGAGCAGCTCAAAATAACCGTTCTATGGAATTTACTTGTGAATCAGGTTCATAAATGTTAGTCATTGATTATTTGCAGATATGTTGCTGTTCAGAAATTCACCTAGTTGACTAGAAGTGGGCATAAGTCAAGACAGGAATAATCTCTTAATCTCTCTCCCAAGAGACAAATCTGTGTCAAATCTGTTTCAGCTTGTTATTGGGATGGCAGCTGGAGTTAAATGGAGTGAGCGAGCGAGCATCCGGATACGTTATTATCTGTTCCATTTGTCTGAATTTCTGACAGTTTGGGAATTAATTTTTTTGGTCTGTACTAAGAAATTCAGTTATAGACCATTATAATAATATGATTTGGAGGTTATAGAGTACCTAATTAATACAAATGAAAACACCAGACAATTGCATCTGCATAGATTTAAATAAAAGAGCTGCTACCTCAAAACTCTGTGATTGCTTCAAAGAAAATTATTAGCTCCAGCAAAGTTTTTAAAGTCAGTGCAGAGGTGGGTTCCTCCCAGTTCGGACAGGTTCGCCCAAACTGGTAGCGACCCGCTGGTGATGTCACGATGACATCATGGATCTGGTTCGGTTGGTGCCGGTCTGTGGGTGTTGCCATCTTTTTTTTGAATTTTTTTTGAATTTTTTTTCTTCTGCGCATGCGCAGAAGCCAAGTTTCTGGCACTGCACATGCGTCGCCATCTTGTTTTTGGCTTTTTAAATTTTTTTTGAATTTTTTTGAATTTTTTGCACTGAGCATGCGCGCGCACGCACAGCACACACGTGCCCACGAGGTGCGGCCACGCGGCACGGGAGGAAGCGAACCAGCTGCGAGGTAAGTTAGAACCCACCCCTGAGTCAGTGGTTGTCATTCCCCCAGAATTCCTTAAAATGAAAAGAACATATATGTCTTCCAAAGTTTGAAAAGAGAGATGATCACATTAGCAATGAATTAGTTAAGACCAAAGTCTCAGCCCTTATTCTGGCATATTATCTCTGCACACCCAGGGTTGACTTGTTGTGTAGCAAGTCTGCCTGCTGCCACACACAACTCCCATTTCCAATCATTTCATAGCTCCCAAGTTGTAAAACCAAAGTTTCAGATATAATGCTTATATGATGCTCAGGTGTGTACAGGTAGTCCTCCACTTATAAGAGTTCATTTAGTGACTGTTCAAAGTTACAACGGCACTGAAAAAAGTGATTTATGACTGTTTTTCACACTTACAACCGTTGCAACATCCACATGGTCACGTGATCAAAATTCAGTCACTTGGCAACTGACTCATATTTATGACGGTTGCAATGTCCTGGGGTCATGTGATTACCTTTTATGACCTCCTCACAAGCAATGTAAATGGGGCAGCCAGATTCACTTAACAACCATATTAGAATACAATAGAATAACAGCGTTGGAAGGGACCTTGGAGATCTTCTAATCCAACTACTTGCTCAGTCAGGAAACCCTATGCCATTTCAATAGCAATAGCAATAGCACTTAGACTTATATACCGCTTCATAGTGCTTTACAGCCCTCTCTAAGCGGTTTACAGAGTCAGCATATTGCCCCCAACAATCTGGGTCCTCATTTTACCCACCTCAGAAGGATGGAAGGCTGAGTCAACCTTGAGCCTGGTGAGATTCAATCTGCCAAACTGCTGGCAGCCGGTGATCAGCAGAAGTAGCCTGCAGTACTGCACTCTAACCACTGCGCCACCGCGGCTTCAGACAAATAATTGTCCAATCCATGCGTATCTCTTAAAAACTTCCAGTGTTGGAGCATTCACAACTTCTGGAGGCAAGTTGTTCCACTGATCACTTGTTCTGTCAGGAAATTTCTCCTTAGTTCTAGGTTGTTTCTCTCCTTGATTAGTTTCCACCCATTGTTTCTTGTCCTGCCTTCAGGTGCTTTGGAGAATAGTTTGACTCCCTCTTCTTTTTGGCAACCCCTGAAATATTGGAACACTGCTCTCATGTCAACCCTAGTCCTTCTTTTCATTAAACTATTCCAGCAATATTACTAATTTGATAACCCTCAGTGATTCACTTAACAATTGTGTCAATACAGGTCCTAAAATGGGGTAAAACTGTTTCACTTAGCAACAAAAATTGGAGGCTCAATTGTGGTCATAAGTCAAAGACTACCTATAACTCTAAGGAGAACCCAAGCTTAGAAACAATTCAATCAAACATCCTAAAAACATTAACATGTATTCCTCACTCAGTGTCTATTGGTTCAATATGATAAGAGTTAGGATGCAATTAAGCAGAGTCAATTAAGATTCCTCTAACTTTAATTCTAGCTGAGGCAAATCTTTGAGGAACCTCCTTGGTCCATCTGTTTACCTTGGCATTAATCGGGGCATTGCCCATTAGGAGACAACCATCAGATACACCAACCACCTGCATGAGAGCTCACTTTTCTGTGCTCAGATACAGAAGTTAAATCTGCAGTATAAGTGCTGTTAAGATGCCTATTATATACCCAATAGCATCCAAAGCTCCATGTTCCAATTGTCAGTATTTTTAATTGCTCCTGCAATTCTGAGGTTACTGCTCTTCTTTGTTGTGACCATTGCAAGGAATCTCTAAGAAGGTTGCCCAGTGCCTATCTATCACAACAGGTTTTTGAAACAGCCAGGGTATCTCTTCACTGTGAGTTGTTTCAGGATTTTCATGTAATTTTATCCTTTTTATTCACTATGCTACCCATATTTCTTTTCTTTTTTTAAGGATGGTTTTGGTCCATAAATAAATAAATGCTACCTAAATGAGTCCATGATGACCACAAAAGTATTTAAGGGTCATTTGTTTGAATGCCAAGTTGTTTCACTTGCCAAGCTTCAAAACCAAATAAATTAGCTGGCAAAACACCCTATTTTTACATTTCAGCTATGCTAATTAAGGCAAAAATTGGGTTTGCTTTTCACTTCCATCCGTAAAATGGTGCTCATTAGCAGCTATCCCTGTTTTCCAAAGGCAATAAGGTGGATTCTGCTAATTACTGCCTCATAAAACTCTTGAGTACAATAAGTGACTGATGTTTACCATCTGTTTTAGAAACTTTGGGATGAGCTGGAGCAGAAGAGCTTTCTGGCTGAGAAACAAGAGGTCTTCAGAGCTGGACATTCTAATTTAATTTAATTTAATTTAATTTATAAAATTTATATGCCGCCGCTTACAGCAAATATAAAACTTATTAAAATATAAAAAGCATTATTTAAAAAAATACATAATAAAAAGCATTTAAAAACAATTAAAAACCCATACACAACTTTTCATGGCCAGATCTTGCCAAATTGCAGAAGCGAGATCAACAGCCCCAAGCCTGCCGGAACAGCCAGGTCTTCACGGCTTTGCGGAAGGCCAGCAGGGCGGGGGGAGTCCGGATCTCAGGAGGTAACTGGTTCCAGAGGGTTGGGGCAGCCACAGAGAAGGCCCTCTCCCATAAGCCCGCCAGCCGGCACTGTTTAGCCGATGGGACCCGGAGGAGACCAACCCTGTGGGAGCTTACCGGTCGCTGGGAGCAAAGTGGNTAGTCTCCGGACACTCTTCAAGGGTAGCCCCATGTAGAGCGCATTGCAATAGTCAAGCCGTGAGGTGATAAGGGCATGAGTGACCGTCAGCAGAGCCTCATGATCTAAATCGGGCCGCAATTGGTGCACAAGACATACCTGTGCCTGCCCAGCTTTATAACATATGGTCGAAAATTGTAGTAATCCCTAATGAGCGCTATAGATAGCACTTATCCAATTTATCTAAAACATAGCTTTGATTGAAATTCCAGAGAAATCTTGTGTGAAATGCTCCAGGGTTCCTCAGATAGGTATATACCTGCTCCTGTCCATATGTATAAGAAATATGCAAACATTGTCCAGGTAAGTTGCAACCAGTGGTGAAATCTAAAAATTTTCCCTACTGGTTCTGTGGGCGTGGCTTGGTGGGTGTGGCCTGGTGGTCATGTGACTGTGATGCGAACCGGTAGGGAAGGTAAGTGGAACCTACCCCTGCCACGCATGGAGTAAAATATGTGTGGGATTGTTACTTAAGGCCTGCCACCAGATGATTTTGCTCCAGTCCAGATGAAAATCAGAATAAACACACGGGGAAGACTTCACTAGAAAGGGCTTTCTTTTGCTCCAGGAGAAAATCAGAATAAAGAACTGGAAAAGCCTTCACAGGAAGAGGCTTTTTTGTTCTGCTGTGGAAGAAAAATAGAAGACACAGAGAAATCTTCACTGGAAGAGTCTCTCTGCTTTTGCTACAGAGGAAGCAAAAGGCAGTTTCTTTTTGAGGCAGTTTCTCAATGGGTAGGTTCCTGCAGGCAAGGTGATTTGCAGCTTGCAACATTTTAACGAGATGATAATTGCTCTTGGCTGAACACCCAGACATCTCATTAAATTTCCTGCTTGGGGGGGGGAGAGGAAAAAAGCGGCAAAATGTGTCAGTTTATTATTCTATCTCATTTGCTGTTTCTTAGCTCAGCTGAGGCGGCAATCCGCTCTGCCGCACGAATCAGCTGAGCTAATAAACAACAGAATATAGGAGATGTGAGAGGAGGGGGAGGGCAGGTGGGCGGGGCCAATCAAAATTTTCCCTACCTGGACGCCAGAACCGGTCTGAACTGGTAGCATTTCACCCCTGGTTGCAACCCAATAGAATAATTTACAAATAGTACCAACTCAGAAAGGAATTAGACAGAGCTATTGATAAGGTCTTTCACTTTTCAACATTTATTATATATGGTTTGAACCAGTGGTGGGATTCAGCCGGTTCGCACCGGTTTAGGCAAACTGGTTGTTAAATTCCCCCCCCTATCAAAGTGGATCCTGGGTGTTGCGCTGCAATGGAGCCGCGGTGGCGCAGTGGTTAGAATGCAGCACTGCAGGCTACTTCTGCTGATCACCGGCTGCCAGCAGTTTGGCAGTTCAGGTCTCACCAGGCTCAAGGTTGACTCAGCCTTCCATCCTTCCGAGGTCGGTAAAATGAGGACCCAGGTTGTTGGGGGCAATATGCTGACTCTGTGAACCGCTTAGAGAGTGCTGTAAAGCACTATGAAGCAGTATATAAGTCTAAGTGCTATTGCTATTGCTAATGGAGAAACAGGCAACGGAGCAGCTGGCGCGAGGGAAGGAGAAGGCCGCTTTCCTTCTTTCTTCTCCTTGCTCCTCCTCCTCCCCTCGTGCCAGCCGTTCCATTTCCCATTTCTCCATTGCAGTGCAGTGCAGCGCCCAGTATTCACTTTGATAGTGGTGGTGGTGGGGTTATTTAACAACCGGTTCTCCCAGGGTCAGGTTGGTCATGGTGGGAGGCTCGTCCCACATGTGCGGCGGAGCTGGAGGATGGGAATGGGCCACACCTCCCACGACAGCCAAACTGACCCTGGGCAAACTGGTTGTTAAATTATTTGAATCCTATCACTGGTTTGAACCCTCACTGATCTCAAATTGCTGGAAAAAGCTAAGGTATTGAAGGAGGTGGGATCAAGGAGAAGAGCCTTTTCTGCTGTGGCCCCATCTCTATGGAACATTCTACCACCGGAGGTGAGAATTGTCCCCTCACTTTTGCCCTTCAAAACCTGACTTTGCTGGTTGGCCTGAGGCCCTGGGGTGGGAGGAGCTCACTGATGGAAGTGGCTGACAGGGTAGAAGATATCCTCATCCCATCCATCTCTTCGCTCTTGTAGGTGTGGTTTTAGCATAGCTTTTAATAATATCTTAATGTTGGTTAGTTTTAATCTTTTAATTATTTTTCACCTTCCTCTATAATTTGTAAGCCACCCAGAGTCACCTTATAGGGGAGATGGACAGCATAGAAAATAAATAAATAATAAATATATAAACAAACAAATAAATAGTTCATTAATTGTTCCTAATGTAGATGAGCTATTAGCCTCAGGAGAACAGTGAAGACCCCTTGCTCTTTAGTGCAGTGATCACAATTGTCCAACTAATGATCAGAAGACAAAAATCGTTTGCCTGAAGTCCCAAATAACTGGGAGATCCAGGGCAATACCAAATAGTTAGAGATAGTAGCACTCCTTGTCTGAAATGTAGAAACTGCAGTGCAGATTGCATAGAGATAGCTGGTAGGTATTTTAATGTTCTTTTGCTTTTGTGTGCTTCCTGTCATCACACTATTTGTAATGGTGTGTGGGAATGACCTTGGGGAACAGGAAGGAAGGAAGTCACAGAGATAGTTCAGAGAAGACGCACAACCAGGCTTATTAGTTCTTTATTGTAAAGATATATTAACACATACTTGCAAAACTAAAAGTATTTCTCTCCCCTCTTTCTTTTTACTCCCTGGAAAACTAGGGAGGGTCCTTTCTGAATTATTTCCCATAGCTTCCCTCGTTCTGTGAATGGAGGTACTTTTTCAAAAGAAATGTGCGGCATAGAGAGTTATAATCAGAGGCTGCTAGGAAAAGTGTTAAACCATCTCTTTCTCAAGTTGTAGTGTAAAATCTCTTACTGATTTCATGTCATCATTCCCATCACCCATCTCCTCCCACTAATGACTGTATGACTGTAACTTTGTTGCTTGTATCCTTACAATTTACATTGACTGGTTCCTAATATGATTTGATTGCTTATTTGTACCCGGACTATCATTAAGTGTTGTACCTTATGATTCTTGACGAACGTATCTTTTCTTTTATGTACACTGAGAGCATATGCACCAAGACAAATTCTTTGTGTGTCCAATCACACTTGGCCAATAAAAAATTCTATTCTATTCTATTCTCTTCTCTTCTCTTCTCTTCTTTCCTATTCTCTTCTCTCCTCCTCTCCTCCCTCCTCCTCTACCCCTCTCTCCTCCTCCTCCCCCTCCTCCCCCGTCTATTCTATTCTATTCTATTCTATTCTATTCTATTCTATTAAGGTTAAGACCTTTATTATGTATTGTATTCCTAAATATTCATTTTTATTTGCTGGTCTAGGCTATAATAAACAAATTCATTCTTTAAAAAGGTAAAAGTTTCCCCTGTTCAGTTGTGTCATCTGACTCTAGGGGGCGGTGCTCATCTCCATTTCCTAGTCGAGGGAGCCAGTGTTGTCCGATAATGCTTCTGTGGTCATGTGGCTGGCATGACTGTACGCCAAAGCACATGGAATGCTGTTATTTTCCCACCAAAGTGGTACCTATTTATCTACTTACATTTGTATGCTTTCAAATTGCGAGATTGGCAGGAGCTGGGGCAAGAATGGGAGCTCACCCTGTCATATGGTACTTGGGTCTCGAACTACCAACTCTTCAGGTTGACAAGCTCAGCTTCTTAACTGCTAGGCCACCATGCATGAAACCTGAAATCCTGTAATAAATTACACCTTAGCACTGTAGAACTTTCTCTATGAATGGTGCTTGATTTGAACTGGATTGCCTGATTGGTAGCTACCTCTACTTGGGATAACTAAAAATGCAGGCGAAATCCAACTTTATAACATGTTAAAATTTTATTTATTAAATTTATATGCCGCCCATGTCATCTCTAAAGTGATGCTAGGTGTCTTACAAAGTAGTAAAAAGATAAATATATAAAGTTAAAATTAGTAAGACTTATAAGAACTAAAAACCAAAGGGATGAATGACACAGGGATGGGATCTTCTCTATTACCCTGATAACTTCCTCCACCAAAGAGCACCCCCATCGGAGCCCCAATCTGGCCAGAAAAATCAGGTTTTAAGCCCCTTTTGGAAGTCCAAGGCCAAAAACGATGGGGGCAGATCTCACCTCTGGTGGCAGAACTTTACAAAGGGTGGGGGCCACACAGGGGTGGGTTCTAACTTACCTCGCTGCTGGTTTGATTCCTCCCGTGCCGCATGGCCGTGCCGCGTGGCCCAGGGGTGGGTTCCAACTTACCTCGCTGCCGGTTCGCTCCCTCTCGCACTGCGTGGGCACGCCTCGTGGGCGTGCATGCGCTTTGCGCACACGCACATGTGCAGTAACAAAAAATCCCCCCCAAAAAACAAAGCTGAAAAAAAGAGGGTGACTGCATGCATAGTGCTGGAAGTCGGCTTCTGTGCAATGCTCAGAAGGAAAAAAAATGAAAAAAAAAATTCCAAAAAAAAATTCAATTTTTTTTTGAAAAAAATTCAAAAAAAAGATGGCGGCCCCCACGGACCGGCACCAACCGATCTGGTTCTGTGACATCACCAGCGGGTCACTGCCGGTTCAGGTGAACCGGTCCAAACCAGGAGGAACCCACCCCTGGCGTGGCTGCACGCTTTGCGTGCGCGTGCATGCGCAGTGCAAAAAAATAAACCCCCCCCCCAAAAGCCAAAAACAAGATGGCGATGCATGTGCAGTGCCGGAAACTCGGCTTTTGCGCATGCGCAGAAGAAAATAAAAAATAAAAAAAAATTCAAAAAAAGATAGCGGCGTCCACGGACCGGCACCGACCGAACCGGATCCGTGACATCATCATGACATCACCAGCGGGTCGCTACCAGTTTGGGTGAACCGGTCCGAACCCACCTCTGGGGCCACAGCAGAAAAGGCTCTTCTCCTCAACCCTGCCAGCTGAAGTTCCTTGACAGGTAAATCCTCAGCAAGTCTCATCCACTGGAATGAGTGGGGTGGGCCATTCCCATTAGGGTGAGGCAGTTCCTCAGAACATCATTTACAGTTTACACCATGGAATTACTGGCAAAACTAACTTTTAAATCTGTCACCTTTGTTGCTTCTGCATATACAAATGACTGCCGCTATCTTTCTAAACATTTAGTAAACGTTTTGGCTCCAAAACACCCTGATCCGTGAGACAGCTTGCCTTCACCAAAGAATACTCAAGTTTGAGAAATCTGCTAAGATCTGTGCAAACTGGCTGCACCTGAAAATAGCTTTGAAATTCTGCTTTTGGGAAAAAATATTTAGGTCAGCCTTTTAGAAGATTTTTTAAAATTTTTGGAATATGTTATGCGACCTGCTGTTCTTGAGACACTCAGCAAAAACAGGCTTGGTTAGTACTTGGATAGAGAGCACCAGGAAATCCCAGGGAATGCCAAACCACCACCATTGGCCTGCATAAACAAATCCATACAATCCCTAGGAGTTAAGCTCAGCTCAAAGGAGACTTTTAAAGGCTCCATTGTTACTTTATTATTACTCAAATTCTTGTACTCAAGTTTGTTTTAATTTATTTCCCAGAAAGAAAACATAGTACTATAAAAAAATAAATTAACATTCTAGACTGTCTGGAACCTTGAATGGAAGATTACGGTTAGAAGACGAGGATAAATTTGTGATATTTGGTTGCAGGTCACACTTGCACCTTCTTGAGGTACCATAACTTATTAGTCATTTTTTGAGCCAAGGAAGGACCAGAATCAATATGGAATTTTTCCAATTAATGTATCTTGAGTAGCATGCTAGCAAAGAACTCTTCTTTTAAAAGAGCTGTTGCCAGTTAGCATAGCCAGTGATGGATATGATAAATCAATGGGCTGATTGATTTAAAAAAAAACCCCATAAAAAAGCTATTTATCCTCTTAAGAGTAGAAATATAATCACAAAACTGGTGGTGCAAGCTTTTGTCTGCCGCCTCTCTATTGTTTATGACCATTCTTGTCCTCTTTTATTTCTTGTCTGTGCCTTTCAGATGGTCTTTAAGTGAGGCTATTTTAAAGCATGTTGAAATAAGACTCAATGAACTTTTCCACAAGGAGGGGCCACATGCGGAGAAAATTTGAAGTGGAATTCATGTGTATCGGGTATTAAAGAAATCTGTCTACAGCAGGGGTGTCAAACTCGATTTCATTGAGGGCCACATCACGGTTGTGTTTGACCTTAGGGGGCTGGGGTGGGCGTGGCCAGGGTGGGCGTGGCCGCCTTGATGTCACTCATGTCAGGGACACCTGTGGTGGCCCAAGCACTCTGCCAGCGAAAACAGGCCGGCTGTGATGGCCTCCTGCAACCCTATGCCAGCGAAAATGGAGCTCAGGAGGGCCGTGCACCGTGGGCCAGTCCTTTGCTGTTTCCAGAGTGGCCCCGTGGGCCAGATCTAAGCACCCCGAGTGCTGGATCCGGCCCACAGGGTTTGAGTTGAGTTTGACACCCCTGGTCTACAGAGACTGAAGCCTTCAGTGATAAATCTGGGACTGTGATCTTAAGTGTTCTGGAGTGATATATTGCAGCCTTAAAACTATCCTCTTACAGCCAGACAACAGAAACTTCTACAGAGATTTCCTGCATAGTCCCACTTTGGACCTCAAATGAAGAAACTCCTCTCTGAATATACCCAGCAGGAGAAATACACTTCCTGTTATAACAACGAAGTACAGGTAATCCTGGACTTACGACCGCAATTGAGCCCCAGATTTCTGTGGCTAAGTGAGACATTTGTTAAGTGTGTTTGCCCACATTTTTCTTGCCACATTTGTTAAGGGAATCACTGCAGTTGATAAGTTAGTAACACGGTTGTTAAGTGAATCTGGCTTCCCCATTGACTTTGCTTGTCAGAAGATTGCAAAAGATGATCACGTGACCTCGGGACACTGCAACCGCCATAAATATGAACTAGTTGCCAAGTGTCCAAATTTTGATCACATGACCATGGGAATGCTGCAAAAGTTGTAAGGGTGAAAAATGGCCGTAACTCTCTTTTTCAGTACCATTGTAACATTGAATGGTCACTAAATGAGCTGTTCTAAGTCAACTCTGCTAGAGAGAAGTTCCCTGAGGACGGGCTCCAGCACGTCTCCAAAACCTCAGAAGACTAAACCTCTGGTCCTGTTGACCGACCCAGATTGGATCCTGTTGTAAGTCGAGCACTGCACGACTTATATTATCCTAATCATCGGTGTGTAACTTATGCCAAGAAGCTTTCTTATGTTTGTTTTGAATTGAAAGATGCAGTGCCTACTTTTTCAATTTGAGAGGCACAACAGGCGTATCCATGGGGGAGGCCAAAATAGTCAAGATGCAACTATGCAATCACATGCACAATTCATGTACGAAGGGGCAGCCTTTCAATCACACAGTTCTGACCATCATCGTGGTGGTTTTGGGGTACTGTGAAGTATAGCCTGTGGAGGCTATGCGAGGCTCATTTTCATCTCATTAATGTGACGAGAAAGGATCAAACACCACACTCAGACACTTGCCTTTATTTGGAGGGGAGGTTTCCTCAGTTTCATTCTCACTTCCCAGAAAAATGTCATGATTTTCAGTGAAAATGTTGCCATCCGAGATGGAAGAAAATGGGAATGATGCAGAAACACAATCTTTTTTAGATTGGAGTGCAACTGAGCATTCAAATTTTGGTGAAAGGAGCCCTAGTGGTACAGTGGTTAAAGTGCAGTATTTCAGGTTAACTCTGCCCACAGCTTGGAGTTCGATCCTGATGGAGCTCAAGGTTAAGTCAGCTTTTCATCCTTCCACGTTTAGTAATATGAAGACACAGATTGTTGGGTACAATATGTAAATAATGCTGCCCAGAGAATGCTATAAAGCACTATAGGGTGGTATACAGTATAAGCCTAAATGCTATTGCTACTGCTAGGGATAACATTTTCTATTGTGTGGCATGAACCTTTCCCCAGTCTAAAAGGGCAACTGTGTACACTCTTGGGAAATGTTTATTTTGAAAAGTAGTGTGGTCTTCTTATACAAATCAGTATGCAGTAGCCCTGAGAGATAAGTGGCCATTGTCTTAGGTATTTCATCCTGTGAGATTTGCTTGTTTCCACTTTGTTCCCATATCTTCTCTAGCCAAATATTTATGCTTCTCATCCGTCAGTGATAGATGGTGGATGAATTTATTTATTTTTATCCTTCCCTTATTGGCCAGTTTTAACTGGTTCCTAATTATTTCTTTGGTTTTTGATCTGTCTTCCAGTTGTTTTATTTTTCAGACTAAATTAATGTTAGGATTATTACATAGCTATTCATAAACTTCACCAATATGCAGGGTAATGTGCAGCTGCTTTCATAGGATAAAGCTGAGTTAGATGTATTAAAAAAAACTGCTGTAAAGTTCAATTTGAACGCTCCTTTCTGAATTATTTGTAGCTGAACTTTCTAAGAATTGAATTGGTGCCTGATTTGGCTTTTCCTTCTTTCCTGGCATACTTTCCCCCCTTTTTGTATCATGTCAATTTAAGGACCCCAGGAAGGACTGTTATCTTACTGATTAGTGGCAAGCTTTTCTGGGATCCTTTTTGATGAAAAATATACGCTTATACAAGCCACATATCAGTTTGAATTTAAAATAAAACATTTAGGATTTGAGTGGTGAGATTGTGTATTTTGATATTTATTTTTGTACATATCTGTACAAAGTTTCCTTACTCTGATGGTCTTCAGATCCCTTCCCATTTATCCAGTCTTTATTGTACAATACTTATAGACTAACAAAGCTGGACAGTACTAGCCTAATACATTTGTGTTTATTTATTTAAACTTATCTTAATACAAAACATTTGGGCCCAACTGTCAAAAGAAAGCTCAGGACTGTATAGATTGGAAACATGCGGGAAGAGGTCTTCATCCTGCAATGGATAGACAATGGCTAAAATGATGATGACGATGATGATGACGATGAATATATAGTTTTAGCTAATAGTATTACTATTAAAATGTTTAAACTTCAAAATGCACCTGCATTTTCTGCATCGTATGAGAAGAGCACATCTTCCTTCCCCTGTCCTTACCACTTTCTATAGAGGGCCGACTGAATTCATCCTGTCATATTGTATTACTGTGTGTGGGTTCAGATAGGAAAGCTTTGCAGAGAATGGTGAGGATGGCAGAAAATATTACTGGAAATTCATTTCCTTCTATCCAGGACATGGCATATAAGCGATGCTTGACCAGGGTCCACAGTATTGTCAGGGACACTACACATCCTCTCCATGACCAGTTTTCTTTGTTACCTTCTGGGAGGAAGCTCTGCAATATCTGAAGCAGAACCACTAGATTCTGTAATAACTTTATACCAGAGGTGGGTTCCTCCTGGTTCGCACCGGTTCTATAGAACCGGTAGCAAACTGCTGGTGATGTCACGGATCCGGTTCTGTCAGTGCCGGTCTGTGGACGCCGCCATCTTTTTTTTTTTTAAATTTAAAAAAAAATTTTTTTTTTGAATTTTTTACTATTTTATTTTTCTTCTGCGCATGCGCAGAAGCCAAGTCCCCGGCACTGTGCATGCGCCGCCATCTTGTTTTTGGCTTTTTTTGGGGATTTTTTTGTGAATTTTCGCCACTGCGCATGCACATGCCCGTGTGGTGCAGCCATGCGGCGCGCAATGCACGCGCAGCCACGTGGCGTGGGAGGAAGCGAACCGGCAGCGAGGTAAGTTAGAACCCACCCCTGCTTTATACCACATAGTATCAACCTTGTTAACTCTCAAGACTCTTTTGTCTGCTATGTATTCAAAATGGACTGTGATTAGTGTGTGTGTGTGTGTGTGTGTGTGTGTGTGTGTGTTATTTTGGGAGCAGGCATCAGAATTTCATTTTTTAATCTGTGCCAGTGTGTTCACAGAAAAAAGTGACACCAAAAGTTATCTTATCTTATTGTTAGTCTATTGTCTGAGCTAGACAAAGAAGGTTGGATGGCTGAGTTAGAAAGAGTTTTGCGAAAAAACTTATGAAACATCACAGTTAGGTTATTTGGTTGTTCATGAAAAGAAAAATAGTAGATTAAGAGAGGTTTCTTGTACTCCGACTTCATAAGAGGTCAGGGCTGGATAGATTTCTAACACAATTTTCTCATGCTTTGAAGAAGCCTTGACTGTAAGCAGAGGCTGGTAAGATTGTTTTTATATTACAAAGTCTAGAGTGAATCATGTTCCTTGGCATTTAAAGTTGAATACAACATGAAGGAAATGTACAGGTCAAAACCAAGCTAAATGGTAGCCTTTTAAAGAGGGCATTGACTTATTCTCCAGGGCACCAGATGGCAAGACAAGAAGTAATGGGTGGAAGTTTGTCAGAGATCCAACCTAAAAGTAAGGAGAAATTTTCTGACAGTGAGAGCAATTAAGCAACGGAATCGCTTGCCTCCTGAGGTTGTGGGTGCTCCATCACTGGACGTTTTCAAAAATACACTGGACAACCATTTGACTAGGATGGGATAAGGCTCCTGCCCTGAACAGGGGGTTGGACTAGAACAGGGGTGTCAAACTCGATTTCATTGAGGGCCGCATCACTGGCCTGCGGGGCTGCTCTGGAAACAGTGAAGGACAGGCCTGCAGTGCCTCCTCGACGTCACTCTTGTTGGGGGTGCCTGTGATGGCCCGAGCACTCTGCCAGCGTAAACGGGCTGCTGAGCTCCCTTTCCGGCTGCGACAGCCTCCTGCAACTTTCTGCCAGCAAAAACAGAGCTCAGAAGGGCTGCACGCGGCCCTCCCGAGTTCCGTTTTCACTGGCAGAGGCACTGCGGGCCAGTCCCTCGCTGTTTCCAGGGTGGCTCCATGGGTCAGATCTAAGTACTCTGTGGGCTGGATCCGGCCCGTGGGCCTTGAATTTGACACCCCTAGATTAGAAGATCTCTGAGGTCACTTCCAGCCCCATGATTTTATGAAATCCCAATTTGATCCAATTTGCTTTCATGCTAAACTAGGCTTTTTAAAGGTCTGTTTGGCAGAAAGATATCATATATAGGAGGTATGGGCTGCTGCTTACCTAACTATCTCATGCTATTTGTTAAAGGGTTATATTTTAGGCCCTTTCCATACTGCTGAATTAACAGTTATCCCTTCTTTTTAAACTGGCAAAAAATTATACCAGAATAAAATAGGGTGTCCTCATTGCCAATACTTACTGTCCTTTTGGTCCCCCTCACAGATGAATGATGCTTCCAGATTATACCCATATAGAGCAGATAATGTATTCAGCAAGCTAACTGGACAGTTCCTCTGTATTTGCTACACTCCATCTTCAACATGTGATCAACTGGCAGAGAAACCCCCCCTCCCCAACCACAACATTGCAGCAGGAATGAAGCGGGTTTGGATGCAGAAGTCTGCCAACTCTAGGTTCTTTAACATGCCTCCCATACATTTTGTCATGGTCCAAGATAAGCAAAGATAAAAAATAAAAGAATGTGGAGCCATGAGGAGAGGTGAGTCAGAAGTAGCATTTATTTAGGATTTTGTCTCCCCTTCCCTTCCCTTCCCTTCCCTTCCCTTCCCTTCCCTTCCCTTCCCTTCCCTTCCCTTCCCTTCCCTTCCCTTCCCTTCCCTTCCCTTCC
>QLTV01003780.1:1342722-1375400 GCA_003457575.1 Thermophis baileyi
CTCCCGTTCCCTTCCTATAGAACTGTTAGAATTCACTGTTGGAATGTATTTCTGTGCAACAACTACAGCACTATTCAGCCAGAAAATGGCAGTATTTACAAGTTTGGATCTATGATATATACCAGTGATGGCGAACCTTTTTTTCCTCCGGTGCCAAAAGCGTGCATGCGCTATTGCGCACGTGCTCACACCCATAATTCAATGCACCCCATGCACCCCACCCCCCTGCGCATGCACACGTGACCCCGCCGCTGCCCTGCCCCCTGCGCATGCGTGCACGACCCCCCCGCTCCCCCATTTCCCAACTTCCAGTGGGCCCGGTAGGCCCGTTTTTCGCCCTCCCCAGGCTCCAGAGGCTTTCTTGGGGCCTGGGGAGGGTGAAAACGGCCTCCCCCACCTCCCCGGAGGCCCTCCGGAGGCCGAAAATGCCCTCCCAGACCCTCCGCATGAGCCAAAAAACAGCTGGCTGGAGCTGAGCTAGGGCAACGGCTCACATGCCGGCATATATGGCTCCGCGTGCCACCTGTGGCACACGTGCCATAGGTTCACAATCACGGGTATATACTCTATGCTCTGTTGTTCTGAGTAGAGTTTCCTGTTTCCTGTTACAGTTAAATAGTTGAGCAGTAAAGTACATAGTGACTGCACTCTTTGTTTGCCCTGTGTGGTGCTTTATATAAACAGAATTTCTAACAAGAACAAATGCCAACTTCCAAATTCTTACATGCGCTATTCAAGAGGCGGGGAAAGAATTGATCCAGTCAATCTACTGTTACTCTAGTCCAGCCTTGCACTGAAATAAAACACAGTACTGCTAGAAGAGTGGTTTAATACCATTGTGCATTTTGTATTGTACAGGATTGCTATGTTCAGTTGTCTAGTGAGGCCACAGTAGAATACAGCAGACAAGGCTAACCAGGGTTGGAAAGGCAAGACACCCCTTTCTGATCCCAACTGCTACTGGTCACCCAACAGTTTCATGTGGTCATACAAGAGAAGAGCCATTTGCACAAAGGACTCTATATAGTAATAGCTTTCCCATGAAACATCGGATCTACAAAAGTTCTGCTTCATGAGATCATTTAAACTACTAAAGCAGGGGTGAAATTCAGCAGGTTCTGACAGGTTCTGGAGAACCGGTAACGGAAATTTTGGGTAGTTCGGAGAACCGGCAAATACCACCTCTGGCTGGCCCCAGAGTTGGGTTGGAATGGAGATTTTGCAGTATCCTTCCCCTGCCACGCCCACCAAGCCACGCCCACAGAACCGGTAGGGAAAAATTTTGAATTTCACCACTGTACTAAAGGGTATTGATACTTGGTTCAAGCAAGTGAAGCAAAGTTGTATCAATACCACACCCTTTGGAGTTAAATAATTTTGTGAAGTGGAACTTCTGTAGGTCTGGTGTTTCATGTGAAGGCTATCCCTGTATGGAGTCCTTTGTGCAACTAGCTCTTCTCTTGAAAGCTTAACTGGACTAGAGAGCTCCTGGATTTTTATGCACCAGATTGTGGAGTTGTGTAAGCACTATATATTAATATGGTAACCATGTTTTCATCCCTGCGGACTGTAAGGTTTAAATGTTACCATTATATGTATTTTTCCATGAGGTTTCCAAGCTAGGGAGATTTGATTGGCTTATAGTTCAATTTTAGGTATATCAATCTATGAAATAAAAAAGATCTAGTATCTTGGTAGGACTGAGAGTTGGAGACCAGGACTAGTTCATATGAACTAGGGATGCAAAATTGAATTCAGCCAGAATTGAAATGCTGCCCACTCTGATCAGAAAGAGTCATAGTCCCAGCCTCCAAAGCTTCTCCTTTCCAACTTACGTCAGAAAGTGCTATGCAGTTTTCCACTGAGAATACGTAGCTATATCTGGACAATTTTTTTGTCAAGGGACGCTGCTCTAGCCTAAATCAAATGAACAAGAACAGCTTGAAGGCCTGTAACAGATAAAACATTTTCTATACAGGCACCCTTTGTTTGTGTATTAAGATTCTATTGGAAATTCAAATATTTTAAAATAGCAGCTCTGCTCTTGCAAATACAATGAGATCTAAATTAAATTCAGTGTTAAGCCTTCCAAAAAGTGTGCTTCCTTTCTCTTTTTTATGTTTATAAAGAAGACGGTTTATTAGCATATGTGTTTTAAAAGCCAAAATGGAATAGACTACTGTAAAAATAAATGAATTCAGCATAAAGAAGGCAGAATCTCTTTAGCAGTCTGTAATAATGGAGAAAGGACAAAACTTGGCACTTGGTTTGTGATCTTTGATCTAAGATGAGTACATTATTAATAAATAAGAGTTCCTGTTTTCTCTGTGAAATGTTGTCTGGCATGGTTTCAAGTGTCAGAAAAGAAAACCTAGTTTATATGCAGATGAACACTAGGACAAATGGTTTCCATGGCAGTAGAAGAGATAAGGCTAAATGCTAAAGATTAATGCTAAAGATTAAATATGGCTGAGGTTAGAGAGGTGAAGAGATTTGATTTAAATAAACTAACACAAGAATTATAGAATATGCAGATCAGAACTTCTTATTCTATAGTTTGTATCCTTTCCAAATCTTGCAGTATGGACCTGTTGAAAATTGCATTAAAATGTATAAATTAAGAAAATCTGTGAACAAATATGCACAAATTGGCGAAATGTGTATACAGAAAAAAGATAGATTATATAATTTTGTGTTCTAAATGCATGGGTTAAAGAAATGGGTATGTGTGAATGCATGGCTAGATTTAACAAATGTAGACTGGAATGAAAAATTAATGAGAATGAAACAATACTTCATATACAAGAAATTGTCATGAACCAGATGTAGGTTGATTGATCCATCTCTAGGAAGAGCATCAAGGATGGTAATACTGAAATATCATTCTAACCACACAGTATAAAAGGGTTTAACACTTCTACATAAGAACGTTTAATCATTTCTTAACATTCATTTGATTAACAAAAAAAGTAATAGACTGTAATTTGACAAGTTTTTTTCCTTAATTATTTACAGTTCAAGATGTGACTGGTGAACTCTGTTTCCAAAACAACTTGTTATGTCAAATCAAAGTAATTATGTATGGTTTTACAGTGTTATAGTTCTATACAAAGACTGTAATACAAATATGAAAATATAAGTGCTTTTACATGTACACTCTTAATACTGTTTCTATGTTGTTGGCATCAGCTTTATCTTACTGTATATAAATAATGTGCATGGGGAAACTGATGAATAATATAGTTAACAGAAGTAAGAAGCAATTTTAATTCAATAGACCTATTTTATGTTTACACATCAGATGTGAGAATTCAATAATCTTTGGAAGCTTTGATAAGTGTATAATTACAAAGTGTAATTTACTGATTTAAAATAAATTTGAGACTGACCCACATTGCGTTTTGTCCACACAGTGAAGTGTTAAAATAACTGTGGGAAATGTTCTTCGGACCGCTACAAATGCTCCATACCACAAACACATGTGGAGACAAAATGGCAGCCTACATGATGGTTTACTCATGAATCACCAAACAGGTTAGACCAGGGCTGTCAAACTCGTGGCCTGTGGGCCAGATGCGTCACGCGCTAGCCACGGCCACGCCCAGTTTAGCGAAGGGGAAAAAAGTCACGGTACGTCACATGATGATGCCGTGATGACACGAGTTTGATACCCCTGGGTTAGACAGTTTTGTCAGGTATGAGTCATTTTGATCATGACAGTTTTGTCATGATCATAATGACTCATACCAATATAGGAAAGGTTAAGATCTGAAACACATCATTGGTACTTTTCCTCTTTGGGGATAAAAGGTCTATAAACCATGGACTGGTGTTTAAAAAAAGAATATTCTTATCTGAGACCTAGATAAGTCATTGCCATTTGCAGAGGCATCATTGGCATGACTTCAGAGGTTGACATGTTAAGAACTGATAACAGAGAGCACTAGCAATAGCACTAGCACTAGCACTTAGACTTATATACCGCTTCGCAGTGCTTTACAGCCCTCTCTAACCGGTTTACAGAGTCAGCATATTGCCCCCAACAATCTGGGTCCTCATTTTACCGACCTCGGAAGGATGGAAAGCGGAGTCAACCTTGAGCCAGTGAGGACTGAACTCCTGGCAGTCAGCAGAATTAGCCTGCAGTATTGCATTCTCACCACTGCGCCATCGTGGCTCAAGGTTGCCTTGAGAGCAAGATTAAAGCAATATAAAATATGCATAAAATTGAAACAATTGGGCAATATTGCTGTCATATTAAACATTTTTCCTCTGTTGTCTGGCGCAAATTTAAAATCACAGAAACTTCCAAATTGGATCCAGGAACCAGAAAAGGAATGGACAATGCATTAAGTTTGATCAGTGCAGCTAAGCATAGTCATGCACATAGAGTGAGCATATTTTTAAAGCGTGAACGAGGAACCAGTAAGCCGTAATTTTTACAGCACTGGGATAACACTGATAATGCAACCTATGGCAGTCATTTATTTGAGGCCGGTTTCTGCTTGTACCAAGAATACATATTGAGAGAGGTATCACATCACTTGCAAAAACTTCACCATTGCTTGCATTTTGGTTCTAAAATATATTTTTATACTCTACACTGCACAATATTCCCTTTATTCCATTATGAATGAAACGCTTGCTTCTAAATACAATATTTATTGGGTTATTGACTGTATTTAGGAATTGCTGAAGACCTGTCATTTATCTCCCCCCCCCTTTTGTTTATATTGAGCTCTTGTATGCAACATCTAAAGGTTAGCTGTGCATAAATTAAAAAAAAGTCAGTTGCAGATATAAGGTCAAGCTGAAAAGGGATCCGGATAAGCCTGGAAAATTTGGGTATTATAATCAGAAGATATCTGGACAAGAGCAGATCGAAGATTGTAGCAGGTGAGTGCAGGTAGTCCTCGACTTACAACAGTTCATTCAGTGACCATTCAAAGTTACAGCGGCACTGAAAAAAGTGACTTATGACCATTTTTCACACTTAGGACTGTTGCAGCATCCCCATGGTCACATGATCAAAATTCAGATGCTTGGCAATTGGCTCATATTTATGATGGTTGCAGTGTCCTGGGGTCATGTGATCAGCTGTTGCAACCTTCTGGCGAGCAAGGTCAATGGGGAAGCTAGATTCACTTAACAACTGGGTTACTAACTTAATAACTGCAATGATTCACTTAGCAACTGTTGCAAGAGAGGTCATAAAATGGGGCAAAACTCACTTAACAAATGTTTCACTTAGCAACATACATGTTGGATTCAATTGTGGTTGTAACTCGAGGACTACCTGTATAGCAAAGAAGCATGCTGGAGGAATGGATCTTCTTTTTCCCACATCAGTTTAGTATGTCCTACCATGCACATCGTGGTTTGCAATACCGTGTAAACATGACTCATGTTTTATTGGCCATTCCTCCCCTGATGCATAAGCTTATTTGTGAAGTTTATACTAGAAAATTTTCTATAATGGGCTTCATATCCCTGTGGGAAGAAATTAAAATAATTCAACTCTTCCAAGACTTGATTCGCTCAGTAGGAATAAAGTTTGCCTTTATAGTACATCTAACAGATTCTCTGTAGTTAGGAAATGGGGCGTTCTTAAATTGTCTCATGTTGTGGCTAAGACAATGTCTTTTTAATTGCAAAATGATTTTGTTTTGTGGCCCTAACAGTTGCACACCATCAAAATACACTGCAGGCAGCAGTCCTTATTTCCTTTGGAGTGCGACAGAAGCTCCTCTTGATTAAAATGTACTCTGACATGGTTAGATGTAGGGAATCCTGCCATCTCTTGAATAAGGTGCTCCTAGAGATGTAGCAACAGGAAAGTTTGTGCTTTTCAATTCCTGGCCATAACCAGGAATTGAAGTGACCCCTTCGAGAATCATAGTTTATAAATGCAGACAAGTACAAATGAGCTAGCACAGCTTTCTGTGCTTTTCATGCCATTTGTTCTCTACTAGCTCAGAAACTGGATGCATGTGAAAGCCAGTTAAATTCTCAGTTCTCGTGTTCTTCTACCGAAGGACAATAAAAGCTCTTTTACACACTATTGGCCAGAGTGACAGTATTTTACAATATAGAGGCAACAGGATCATGAAGACCAGATCTCATTACAAGATGCTGACTGGGGTGTTTGAAAAGGATTCCTGGGTTCCTGGAGGTCCATCAATGACTTCAAGAAGAAAAATAAAAATGTTGCCGCGATGACAATGAAATATAAACCCATTGTTAGCCTTGGTAGTGGTGGGCTAGTAATGAAATATTCATTATAATATTGTGATAAGCCCATCCTCATCTATTTGCGTGAGATGTTGCAAAAACAATTATGAAATGTGTTGCTATGTGATGATACACATTTCATCCTTTTGGCATCATCACATTTAGAACAGGCACCTGCGATGGTTTGTCACCCACATTAAATGAATATTCATAATAGCTAGTTATCTCGTGGTCCATTTTAATTAACACTATTGTCCAATAGTGAATAGCCTAAACCAGGGATGTCCAACCTTGGCAACTTTTAAGACCTGTGGACTTCAATTCCCAGAGTTCCTCAGCTGGCTGGCTGGAGAATTTTGGGAGTTGAAGTCCACAAGTCTTAAAGTTGTCAAAGTTGGACATCCCTGGCCTAAACTATATTTATGTATCAGTAGTTGTTAATGTTGACCTTTGATTTGAGAAGGTCGAGATACAAGTTCAGATAAGGGGTGGGTTCTAACTTACCTCGCTGCCAGTTCGCTTCCTCCCGCGCCACGTGGCCGTGCCTCGTGGGCGCGTGCGCGCAATGCAAAAAAATAAAAATAAAATAAAAAAATATGTATAAAAAAGGTGAAAACAAGATGGCGACGCATGCCCAGTGCTGGAAACTTGGCTTCTGTGCATGCGCAGAAGAAAAAAAACAAAAAAATAAAATAAAAAAAAATATCAAAAAAAAAATCCAAAAAAAGATGGCGGCGCCCACGGACTGGCACCAACCAAACCGGATCCGTGACGTCATCGTGACGTCACCAGCAGGTCGCTACCGGTTCGGGTGAACCGGTCCGAACCAGGAGGAACCCATCTCTGGTTCAGATTCCCCAGTTAGCTTGATAATAGTTGTAACCCACACATCTGGAAGGAGAGAGAGAGACTCTTCAAACTCAATCATAAAGAAGAATCGTTTACAAGAAGAGAAACTGAAATGAGGCAAGAACTTGGCAAGTGGAATATGTGCCAAACAAGCAATAAAGAGCATTGCTGGAGCTTTCATTAGAAAAATCACTTTGACATGGCAGAGTTGCTAAGAACCCATCAAGTTGCTCCTTCTGTTCTCAGGATGATTCGCAATAGCATCAGAAAGGAATAAACTTTTATAATTTGCGACTTTTCATGAATATATTTTATGAACAAAGAAAAAAGAGCCAAATTAGGTATTAAATTTGGAAAAATGTGGGTTGTGTGTATGAATCATGTTTGTTATAATTCACATCAAAATTCAACCTTAATTTCATATGTATTGGCATTTTTTCAGATCTGCTTTGGTTTTCTCTGAGGGATACAGAAATTTTTACTTTCCTTGAAATCCATATGCAAATAAACTACTGATAGCTAAATGAGATTGAAAATAGGACTATTTTATATCAGATATGCAGTTTAGTTGATGAAATATTTTCATCTGGTTTACTAAAATATTAAAATGAAACACATACTCCAAAATTCAACTAAAAGATAACTTGTAATGGCAGTCTAAATGGAAATTTGATATAATTCCTTTCTAGTAACTATAACAGAATACTTGGGATTTGCTTGAGAATAAAAATGCACTTGTCTGATCTCCTTGGATATTTCAAACTATGATTCCAAAATATTTTTCATTTTGGTCCAAAAAATAATTATGAATTCTTAGAATGAATTTGTCTTCAGTTCTGTTGTCATATTTTAAGCTCAGATTTTTTTTTTGTCTTAAGATAATGGCAGAAACATTATTTTTAGATTTAAAAAATGGTCAGTTTCAAAACTCAGACAGAAAACTATACTTTGTAATGGCAGAGTTTTCCACTACATCTTAGAAACCGTTCATTTTTTAAATATGTCTACTTAGAAGCAGGTCCCACTGAATTCACCTCAGCTTATTTTTAGGTGAGAAGTTATAGTTTGCTAATCAACAGTGGTACCAACCCAACTCAAAGTTGCACTTAAAAACCCTAATTTCAATGGGTTGATATTGAGAATAAGACTTTTTGAATTCAATAGGAGGAATATCTGCGAAGATATGTATAGGACTGTACTCTACATTTTGTTATTGGTTGTGACCAGTGCAGATGGCTACAACCACATTTTTATCAACAGAAGTTAGATTAACTGCTAAGAGTCAAACTTCAAGTGACCTTAAATATGTTTTGGCACATAATATACTTCTTTAAAAAGGCAAATTATAGAAGAGGGATAATTGCAGCACATGGAAAAGGAAATTGAATTCATTCTTTGCAAGGGGTGCGTACTACTCTTTTACTAGTACATATGCACATGCATTATACTGAACAAGAAATAAGAGAAAAATGGTGCTAGGAGAGGAAAATTGAAAGAAACAATTAAAGAAGTGCCTGAAACTGTGTTTGTGTGTCCCTATCCTCACTACATGGGGCATCTTGCCCAAGATCAGCCTGGCAGCAACACTGTGAATGCATTCACATATTTTCTACCATATACTCCTAGAGTTGTGGCAATCCGGCTATTCCAATTTTGTAGCTATACAAAATGTTTTTCGACAAGAAAATCAGAAAAATAATACCTTCACAACTTCAAAGATCTTTCCACTCCTAAAAGTGGAAAGACTTTGAAGTTATGAAGCTATTACAAGCGATTACTTTCAATAATACTACTAAAAGTATTATTGAAAGTGGTAATTGTTGAAAATTGCCATCAAGGATACATATAAATACCGTACACACACAGAGACAGACACCCCTCTGAAAAAGTTTTCTTTCCTTTCTAGTTATGATAATTTTTCCACACTTTAAAGGCTTTTAAAAAAAGTACAGCACTGTCAACCATTATTGACCTTGCTAAACTAAAGCAAAGAATTCTTGCCATATCAAATTATGCCTTACCATCAATTGAGAATAATTAAGGGTGACTTATAATTAACCTGGAATAGCTCCTATTCCAGTCACAGCTTAAGAAATGAAAAAGAGATATTTAAATAAAGCTTGGAGGTATGTACTGTATGCATGTACATGTAAATATATATTTAAATATTTATATATAATTAAAAAGCTCCATAACCATCATTACGAGTAGCTACCGCAAAGGCTGGATAAGCTTCATAAGCTGTGTAGGTTGCCAAATCTTGTCCTAGATTCACTGCTTGCTTAAGATGGGTAGCTGTGACAGTGGCAGCTGTGTTAGCAATATATCCTGGAGAAAAATTCAGAAAGAAAACTTTTTTTACCAGAACGGTAGAGATTGACACAATCCTTTATGCATAATTTTAGTCTACAATAATATTCACACCAAAACATTGTTTTCGAAGCATGCTTTTAAAACCCAATGCATGGATGTGACCATTCTTGGCTAATTAGTAAGGAAATAAATCATTATAGTATCAAACTGAGATGTAAAAATTCAGATGCCCACTAGTTGGCAGCAAAGATCTTTTTCTGGCCATCTAATGGTCATCTGGATTTTTCCACCCTAGTTTGTCAGTCCTACCTACAACTCCTACTTTATCTATAGCAATGTGCAATATTGACTATGTTTGCTGACTAGTGATGTTCATCTGCAGTGATACACACAGTACTGTTATGCCTTTTCTTCAACAAATCCCAGCACTTTTAGTCAGCAATGCCAATATAATCCAATGCTATATGTGTACGGATAGCCCTCACTTACTGATTGTCTCATGTAGCAACTGAAATGGCATAGGGCAGGGGTGTCAAACTCAAGGCCCATGGGCTGGATCCGGCCCATGGGGTGCTTACATCTGGCCATCCTAGAAACAGCGGCCTGGCCCGCGGTGCCTCTGCCAGTGAAAACGGAACTCAGGAGGGCCACGTGCAGCCTTTGCAAGCTCCATTTTCTCTGGCAGAGGGTTGTAGGAGGCTGTCGCAGCTGAAAACGGAGCTTGGGAGGGATGTGTGTGGCCCTCATGAGTTCCGTTTTCTCTGGCAGAGGGTTGCAGGAGATCGTCACAGCCGAAAACGGAGATCGGGAGCCCGTTTTTGCTGGCAGAGCGCTCGGGCTACCACAGGCACCTCCAACACGAGTGACGTCAAGCTGGCCAGGCCCATCCTGGCCATGCTCACCCCGGCCCCCTGAGGTCAAACACAACCCTGATGCGGCCCTCAATGAAATCGAGTTTGACACCCCTGGCATAGAGTTTCCTGCCAGAGCAGGGGGTTGGACTAGAAGACCTGCAAGGTCCCTTCCAACTCTGTTTTTCTGTTATTCTGTTACCGGTACATGCCTTTCCCTTCTACTAATATCTTTTGTTTTGCCTAGACTCTTTCTTATTCAAGGGCAGCTGGAAAGAGTGAGGTAGTTCATAATGATGCATTTTATATCAGCTTTGATGAACCTAACCGATACTGGTTTTATTGGACAATTAGGTTTACCTGAACTGAAAGGATAAAATGTTTCAGAGCTTTCCAACTACTGCAAATGAACAATGACAGTGGAAGGTCATTGTAATTAAGCAGTAAATGGTGCTGAGTTCAATAAAACATCAGTGTATCTTACATAATGCGGAAGCTCGAAGAAGCCTAGACAAATTGATTTTTCTTTGTGGCAGGAAACGGGATGGATTTTAAATTTTTTAAAAAGCCCTGATGCTTCTGAATGATTCCTTGCAGGTATTAATCAAAAGGACTGACTGGTATGTATACTGTGTTTCCAGTAATGTAAAAAAAGAGAGAGAGAGAGAGTAATTTAACATGAAAGATATACTGTATATAAGTAAAATCCAGAAAGTTTTGGTTCTCATTAAGTGCATGTATATATTAAATAGTATAAATAGATTCAAAATAAATAAGTATAATGAATTTAGCAATTGGCTCCCTATATTACCTTGTATTCTTTATCATAGTCAGCATAACTGCAAGATAACTTTAAACCTACAGTAATTTTCTATGGATGCATCTCAGGGCTGGGTTCTGGATCCTTTTGCTGCCGGTTTGCTCAGGGTCGCGCTGTGTACGCGCATGCGCAGAAGCAAAATCCAAGATGGCAGCACCCACGGAGACACCGACGGAACCGGCTCCGTGATGTCATCGCCGAGTTACTAACGGTTCTAAAGAACCGGTTAGAACCAGTAGGAACCCACCTCTGATGCATCTTCTCCATCAAATCATTCCAGGTTTTTAGATGGTAACATAAAGGACCAGATCCCAACATCTGGAACATCTGGGAGGGTTTAAAAAGTCATGATGGCAGCAGTGGTGGGATTCAATTTTTTTTTACTACTGGTTCTGTGGGCATGGCTTGGTGGGCGTGGCTTGGTGGGCATGGCAGGGGAAGGATACTGTAAAATCTCCATTCCCTCCCCACTCCAGGGGAAGGTTACTGCAAAGTCCCCATTTCCTCCCGATCAGCTGGGAATCAGGAGGCAGAGAATAGATTGGGGCAGGGCCAGTCAGAGGTGGTATTTACCGGTTCTCCGAACTACTCAAAATTTCAGCTACCGGTTCTCCAGAATTGGTCAGAACCTGCTGAAACCCACCTCTGGATGGCAGCCTTGACTGTGCGATGAAAGCTGTCATCTTGGCTTTTAACCTTCCCTGCCTCCCCATACCACTGCTCAATAACTTTCTGAGGATTACAGGCAGTCCTCGATTTATAACAGTTTATTTAGTGACCGAAGTTACAACGGCACTGAAAAAAAGTGACTTATGACCATTTCTCCCACTTACGACTTTTGCAGTATTCCAATGGTCATGCAATCAAAATTCAGATGCTTGGCAATGGACTCATACTTATGATGGTTGCAGTGTCCCGGAGTCACGTGATCCCCTTTTACGACCAAAGTCAATGGGGAAGCCAGATTCACTTCACAACTTGATTACTAACTTAACCTTGGCAGGAATTCACTTAACAACTGTGGCAAGGAAAGTCATAAAATGGACCAAAAGTCACTTATCAACTATCTCGCTTAGCAACAGGAATGTTGGGTTCAATTGTGGTTGTAAGTCGAGGACTACCTGTAGTTATATATTAGCATTAGAACTATCACTTTGTCCTGATTAATGCATGTATGTATCTTTGTATATCTATGGCTGTAAGGCAGGGGTTCCCAGTCCGTGGCACTGGTCCACGGCATGCCAGCAACTGTGCTGCGCAAACAAGTGAAGCTGCATCTGTGGAATGCAGGCAGCACACAACACCACACCCCTCTGGTCTGCCGAAAAACCTTTCTCCATGAAACCGGTCCCTGGTGCCCAAAAGCTTGGGGGACACTGCTGTAGGGGGCTGCTAGGTGTTTCCATACCTTGCATTTCCGAATAAGATTCCTCCCTCCTCCTTTCCAGTTATTGTGAAAAAATTGTAAATTGTGTTTATCCATGTTCCTCTGTTATATTTCTCAGGCTTTATTGAAATCACTAAAGCAGGATAAGGAATTCACTCCGAAAAAATAGTATCCTAACACAGAAACCGTTGTTTGCATGTCATTCTTATTTGCGATGTGTAATTGTGACTTGCAAAACTGGAGAATGAGTCAATTGATTTACACCCCCCCCACAAAAACAAAAAACAAAACAAAACAACAACAACAAAAAAACCCACATCCACACTTTGTAGGTGTTATTGCCACTGGTTGCCAAAATTTAAAGAAAAAAAATGTGTGTGTGATAGCAAAAAGGCCATTTACTAGAATAACCCAAAAGTGTTAATTCAAGCTCTGAATTTCAGAGAAGTTGTATACATTTCCCTCGTCAAGACTTATTTTGATTACGTGCAGTTACTTCTATTTGTAGCTGAGTACGTAGCAGTCCGGCTAAGCTGTTAATTGGCAAAAGAAACAGTGATTTTTTAAAATGGAACTATCGTAATGAGAAGCAGCTAAATACTTGCAAAGGTGCAAGAATTCAATGTGACCGTGATTTTGCTACCTTTAAATATGTATTCTGATTGCAAACTTGTACCCATTCTTCTAAAAGCAAATTCCTTAGAATTTTCTTATGAATAGACAATTTATAGGATCACATTTAGTTACCCTGAGGAGAAAATGTTTGGATTATTACATTTCACAAAAGAAACTTTAGCATCAATTCTTTTCCTCATGCTGTAATTCTTTTCCACCATGCTGTAATATTCAGGAGTCACCAGAGTTTCAGATGATTGTATGCAGAGGCTTCTTTGCTAAACTTTGTTAGTTTAATTTAAGTTAGTCCAATGCAAAATACAACCATTACATACCAGGAAATGGTACATTAGTGGCAGAGTTTTCTGCTCCTTCAGTGGGAATCCCCAATGTCTGAAGAGTATGTTCTGCTGCATATGTTTTGGCTTCATCTACATATGCACTTAGCTTTGGTGGTGTGAAGGGATGCCTGTAAAATAATTTAATACAATCCTATATTAATCAATCGTACCAATAAAAGAAGTGATACAGATACCAGCTTGTAAATTATTTCACCATGAAATGTAAATGTAATCTTGTATATTTTTATGTACACTTTTGGAATGTCACTAAGGAGAGGAAGATTTATTCCCCCTGAAATGCATTGGATTTTAGTCAACATTGGCACATCTGGTAAGTGTTTCTCTTCTCAGTGTTTGCTGCTTTCAAAGCCTTTTTGTTGTTGCTTTTTGTTAATCCTTAATTTAACCAGAGAAAAGAGTTAGTGGGAATGGGATAGTATGTCAAAGCTTATTTTTCACCCTCTGTGGCTTCTGCATCTGCTTTTAGAGTTCATTGTATGGTATTTTAATCATAAATGTACCATTTAGTGGGATTAGGAGTTGCACTGAACAGTAAAATTAGATACAAAATAAGATTATGTGCCAGAATCCCAACAATGATGAGAAAAATTCCCCGTTTAGGTAGGAGGCTTAAACTAAGCCATTATTTCTACATAACTAGCCTTGGAGAATCCATATGCCTCAGTTTATCAGGCTACAAGGCACAGATACCAAACCATGCAGAATTAGTTTAGCATTGTAGGATTCTTGGCACATTGAGAAGCCATTTGGCTGTGTAGGTTTTACATTTTATGGGGAACATATGGACCTCTAGATATCAGTGAAATGTATGGTCCAAAATCCTTCATCTTTGGCCATGTTGGTTGGACTATTAAAAGGCACATCCTCTCTGGTTTATGTTTAAATGTCATTTATATTCTTGTTCAGTCTTCCAAGACTATACACACACATACAAAATTGTAGATACATGTATGTGCATCAACGTACCAAAATTCATTTTTATATATTCTGAAACCTACACATCAAAAATCTTTGGTTTTTTTCATGGAATTTCAATATAGAGGTTGCTGCAGCTGCTCTTAATAGCAATAGCAATAGCAATAGCCCTTAGACTTATATACCGCTTTACAGTGCTTTACAGCCCTCTCTAAGCGGTTCACAGAGTCAGCATATTGCCCCCAACAATCTGGGTCCTCATTTTACCCACCTCGGAAGGATGGAAGGCTGAGTCAACGTTGAGCCGGTGAGATTTGAACTGCCGAACTGCAGCTAGCAGTCAGCTGAAGTAGCCTGCAGTACTGCACTCTAACCACTGCGCCACCTCGGTTCTTATACATCCACATCCTTCTAATTCTTCTGCATTTTCAAATTTATCCAGGTATTGTTATGGCTTACTTACAAAACCCCTCAATCCCAGTTAAGCCCCTTGGCTATATTAGCTACTTACATTGTAGGATTTTGAGTGACAAGGGCAGGTATAGTGATTTTATATAAGAAGAGTTGTCTTTGGTTTTGTCCAATGGCAGAATAAAGTTGGTAAACAGGTTGTCCCCAGTTATTCTTCTGGCAGATTTCTTCTAATATCTATAATGATAAAATGAATCTAATGATATTTCCATACATGTATAATCATCACTTATGGAGTGACAGTATGCAAATCACAGAAGTAGTGAGCAATAGACATTCCAGGCAGGAGATAATGGTAAAGGTAAAGATTTCCCCTGTCCAGTTGTGTCCGATTCATCTCCATTTCTTAGCTGAGGGAGCCAGCATTGTCCAAGGACCTTGCCATGGTCCATGTGGCCAGCATGACTATATGTTGAGGTGCACTGAAGAGGTACCTATTTATCTACTCACATTTGCATGCTTTCAAAGAGTGGTGTGGTGGCCTAGAGGTGGAGCTCTCACCTCACAATCAGGAGGCTGTGAGTTCGATCCTAGGTAGAGGTAGATATTTTTCTCTCTGGGCACAATGAAAATATATCTGCTGAACAAAGCTTCGCATTGGCAACAGGAAGGGCATCCGGCCATTAAATGCTCTGCTAGCTCCATTCGGTTGCCCAGACTCCATCCCGCGAGGGATTATGGGGTCGTTAAAAGATGATGATGATTTGCATGCTTTCAAACAGCTAGGTGGGCAGGAGCTGGGGCAAATAACTGGTGCTCGCTGATGCTCAGGTTTCGAACCTGGGCTTTCAGCTGACAAGGTCAGCATCTTTAATCACTGTGCATCTTTAACCATTGTGCTCCCTGTATATAAAATTATGGAAAAGTCTACTTGACACTATACTCTCCCATACTTTTCTATTTGTGCCAGCTATTCTTCTTCCATGTCATCCATACATTGATTCATACATTGCTTTCCAGCTTTAATCAATTCTGATTCCTTCATATATTTGCTTGGAAATTCAAGCCTCAATCATTTTCTGGTCCAAACTATTTCAACCTACTTCTCTTGTATTGATTATTCTCTTCAGTATTCCATGTACTTTCATTTAGCTCTCATTCATTTGGGACCTCATTTTGTTTTATCACATATGTTTGCTAAGACCCCATGCCCATCTCATTTCTCCTGATACACCCAAGATTCACTTCCATATAACAAATGGGGTAGAAGCATGCTTTTATTCCTAGCCGTATAAGCATTCCTTCCACATAGAAGCCTACATTCTGTCTGCAGCCTATCAACCTTCTTTGAAATTTCTCCATCCATTTTCTCATCTTTAATCAATATTCTGTCAAGATACACAACTTTGCCTATTTTATTTAATATAGCATATTTATGTAGCTGCCCATCTCACAGTAAAGTGACTTTAGGTGGCTAAAACCAATAAAAACATTTTAAAAATACAATTAAAAGACACCACTTGCTTTAAAAGACACTTGCTTAATTTTAAGAGCTAGACTGGTGCAGTTAAGATGCTACACTAGGAGGGGGAAGACTCCAGTTCCAATGTTTCCATAGGCATGGAAACCAACAGGATGACCTGGGCCAGTCACTCCATTTCAACATTAAACTGGGAAATCAGAAAGCATGTCATGCCTCTGTCGGAGTCTGACTCTGTGGCGGAAGTTGAGCTGGAACAAGAACTGACAGCGAGTGAGAGGGCAGCTCCGTAGGCCTTGGAGGAAACTGGGGAAGGGCAGAGTCAGTCCAGGCCAGGCTGTTCAGAATTAGCAAGGCCTGCAGGCAGGGAGGAACAGAGCTCAGCCGAGGAGTATGAACCACCCCCTTCTGATGCAAGGGCTTGGGGAGTGCAGAGGAGGCGGGATCAGCTCAGACGGAGGAGGCCACTCACGAGGAGAGTGCCCCGCCCAGCTTCACCAGGCACACCTGGGGAATGAGACTTAAGGGGACTCTGTGGGGAGGGGCATTTGTCAGGAACAAACGCTGAGTTCCTGGAGTGTTGTGTGCTGACGTTTGAACTTGCCAAGAATCCTTGCATTCCTGTGTGGCGTTCTGGACTGATTATCTGTATCTTTTGCTCCCTGAACTCCTTGCTTTGTTCTTGTTTTGGCTAGATAAATTTGGGATTTATTGCCGTGCAGCCTTGGTGCAGACAGCGCTGGGCTGGACTAATTGCCACCAGAGGCTGTTTGAGGTTTGTTTGGGGGAGATTTGGAGCACTAAAAGGGCCGTTTTGAACTGCCAGCTGTTTGTGTTATCTCTGTGCCATACCCTGGGTCATCACAAAGCATCTTGGAAAAAGGCAATGCAGTAGCAAAACCACCATTGCAATCTTGTCAAGAAAACTGCATGGACTGTTCCATAAATTCACTTGGACTCAAAATCGACTCAATGAACAAAATGAAACAAAAACCTTACAAACATTTGCTCCATATTCTCTGCCAAGCACAAATACCTTGACCTTTGGTAGAATTTTCAGATCTGTACAAACTATCCTTTCCTGCAAATTATTTGGGTTCTCAGCTAATAACATGGCATTGTGTGTACAGAAAACGGTGCGTTTTCACAGATGACTTCCTATAATCCGACAGTATGTCCAGCATAATCTCATTGTGCCACTAGTTCATGAAGGGAGTTGTGAAAAAATATTACTACTGTAGGAACGCTATTTTGTGTCAAAACTGCGTGTAGTGAAATCAAATCAAATAAACAACAACAACAACAACAAAAACGCCCAGTCTGCAAAGATTTCTTATAGAAATGGGGTAGGCAGTAATCAAGAGCTGAAATGTTTCCTTTAGATCTGTTTTACCCACCTGTGGAGCAAGTTTAATCCCTTGTGGCTTTAAACTGACGTGGTTCATTGGCGTAAGCTCCATTCCAGGCAACAGGTCATAGAGTTTGTCCTCCCCTCTTTTTTCTCCTTTAAGCTGGTATCCGCGACCCAGGGCAGGGTTAGCCAAGTAGCCTCGACCGCCTACTCCTCTAATTCCAGCAGCCCCTACAGGTACATTCATGTAAATTTCTAGGAATGTAAGAAGGCATTGAACTGAATCAAATCACAGGAAAATCTTCCTGATTCTTACAGTATGGGAAGGCTTGATTGCACATGCAGGCTTAATGTGGATTTTTGATGTGATAATGAAAAGTCACCTTTTACTGAGTCTTAAAGAGGCCAGGGGAAGAACCAAGTATCTGCAACATTAGGTAGCAGGTCTATAAACTATTTAGACCAGTGTCTATGGAGATTCTCAGTCATCCAGGTCGTGGTTGTCCCAAAGGTGCTTTTTCAAGAGGCAACTGGACTTTCTGGTTTTTCTTTGAAGACATTTTGCTTCTCATCCAAGAAGCTTCTTCAGCTCTTTAGACCAGTTTAGACCAGTGTTTATTTAGACCAGCATTTCTCAACCTTGTCAACTTTAACATGTGTGGACTTCAAGTCCCAGAATTTTCCAAGGGAAAATCCATCCATCTTAAAGGTGACACAATTGAGATACAATCTGATGCATATTTCAAGAGAGCAAAATTCTACAGAACACAGCAGAGTTTTAGTTACAAACCAATAGGTATTACATTAGTTTCTTCATCTACTATAACACTGAGAGTTTCAGCTCCTGACATCAACATTTCTTTAGCTATGTTAATAGAATATACTTCATTGAGAAGTAGCAGTACACAAAGAACAAACTCTGTTTATTGCCTTTGAAATGAAGAATGTTAATTCACAGCAATGTGTACAGCTACCAATAGGATTTTATTGTGAACCGGGAGGTATCCTGTGGGCTTCTAATTATTTTTAGTATTTGTAAGTTCACCTCACAGATGTTGAGTTTCCTAGGTTTCTACTTAAACATGCTTCACACTAAAAAAAAAAGAGACACTGAACCTGGGAATTGCAATCCTCTGCAAGGATCAATCACAATATTATTTTATACATTGTACATTTTCTGCACTGCATTCTAATTATGTCATTATTCATGTAACACGGGCCTTCCCATTTTCCATTTCATTAAATGTTTGAAGACTCAGTGACTGAATATCTTGGACTAATTCTAAATCGCTTTCTTATCTCCTTTTTTTCTCTGCAGTTATTATTTTCAATTCTAATTCAATTCTAGAAGCCAATTCTAAGACGATTATCATTTATAGGTAAAGAGCAGGTGCTCCAAAGGCCACAATTGCTATAGAGACTGAAATTTTGTTTTTTTAGAGGTTTAAGGTTAAGCTTTTCAGTTTCAGTGTATAATTTTGACACGATAGTTTTACCAACCCCATCCCAATCACACATCGGAATTAGTTCATTTCCGTAAGCATTTTAAGATGGTTCACACATCCATGTATATCACTTTTGATATTTCCTTGCTGAATTTATTAGTCTACAGAAAGAGACGTGTCTGCTGAAAACTACCAAATATGAATGCTGCACTTGTGAAACCAACTATAGGCATAGTTGGTTTCACACTATGGCACTTTTTAGTTCTTTAAGGTTTCCATCAAAGGCAAATCAGTAGACTTCTAGTTCAACATGGAACTAGTCTGTTCCATTCCTTTATTTAAGAAGAGCATCATGCTCTATCAAATGACCCAAATCTAAGAAAGGGCCCTGGTGGGGCAGTGGTTAAAATGCAGTATTGCAGGCAAACTCTGCCCACAACCTGGAGTTCAATCCTGATGTGGCTCAAGGTTGATTCAGTCTTCCATTCTTCTGAGGCCAATAAAATGAGGACCCAGAGTGCTGGGGGAAATATGCAAATAATGCTTCAACATTATTTCCAGAGAGTGCTGGAAAGGGCTTAAATGCTATTGCTCAATGCAGTTGCTACTTGCTTGTAGAGTTGCAAAAGAATTCTGTTACGAATTCTTCATGGACCAGATTTTCATTCAATATCCCTGTAAGCAACATAACTTATACTCTGAATGTTGACTGAAATAAGCTTTTTAAATGAAATTTCAACCACACATTTTAGTCTTCTATCTATAATTTGTGCCTTTGTGCCTTCCAAATATACTGAACTACAACCCTTATAACAGCCACTTGACATTGGCATATTGACTGGAAATTTGGGAGCTATACTCTAACATAGTTTAAATATAGCAGATTGGAGAAAGGTCATAATCACATCACGTAAGATTCTTTTGGCCATATATTTCATTCACATAAATGACAATTAGTCGGGCTAATTTTATTTTGAAGAGCAATGCAGGTTTCATTAAAGATCTTTAATTAAAATGGGTAAGAGAACATGGCTATTTATTAAAGTGACCCATTCTATATCAGAAGATATAGAATGAAAATAATAGAAAAATAATAAAGGACAGTCCAACCAAGTAAAAACATTGACATATTCCACATTGCTCAATGGAATTACCTCTAATGGTTGAAGGTCTAATAATGCCTCTGTTGGTGAGATGGCCTTTAGCAGCAGGGAAATGAAGGCCAGGAATGGCAGCATAGGCTTGTGGTGCATAGAAAACTGGAGCTCCTAGGTAAGCTGTGGCAGGATCGTAGACATGGCCAAAGGTGTAAGTAAATTCTGGCAATGCTGCTCCTCGACCTCCTGTACCTCTGGTGTATCTAACATAACTGTCTTTGTCAACCGGCTTTGCTAAGGTGACTTCAATGGGAGAGCCATCCAACACCTTGAAGATGGAAGAGAACACAAGGAAGATATATGAGATATCATATTCTTCTTCTTCATCATTATCATCATCCTAGTCATTGTCTATCCACTGCAGGGTGAAGGCCTCTTCTGCATGTTTCCAACCAATACAGTCTTGAGCTATATCTCATCCTATATATAAGATATAGGATGAGAAAAATAATAATTTATAAAATACTAGGCACTAACTAACCCATACATTCACACCTATACCAATGTGTCATGGGAATTAAAGAAATGCCTCTTTTGGCGCATGGCTTATTTGCAATTATAGTTTCTGAAAATCTTTCCTTGTCAGTCCTTGACTTATGGTAAACCGCTCCAAACTTGATTGCAGAAAATACGACTTCAGTAACAGAATTGTCAATGCCTGGAATGCACTACCTGACACTGTGGTTTCTTCCCCAAACCCAGGGGTGGGTTCCTCCCGGTTCGGACCGGTTCTCCCGAACCGGTAGCAGCCCGTTGGTGATGTCACAATGATGTCTCCGAACCGGATCGGTTGGTGCCGGTCCATGGGGGCCACCATCTTTTTTTTGAATTTTTTTTTGAATTTATTATTATTATTTTTTCCTTCTGAGCATGCACAGAAGCTGACTTCCGGCACTGTGCATGCGGTCGCCATCTTTTTTTGGCTTTGTTTTTTTTCTTTCGAATTTTTTGTTACTGCGCATGCGTGCACGTGTGTGCGCCCATGTGGCATGCCCACGTGGCGCGGGAGGGAGTGAACCGGCAACGAGTTAAGTTGGAACCCACCCCTGCCCAAACCCCCAAAACTTTAACCTTAGACTGTCTACTGTCGACCTCACCCCAATCCTAAGAGGTCTTTAAGGGGCATGCATAAACGCACCAGCGTGCCTACCGTCCCTGTCCTAATGTTCCCTTTTATTTGTATCCATTTCAAGTATTCATAAACATGATTATATTTATATCTGTTATCTAATACATGCTTGACGAATTAAATAAATAAATAAATAAATAAATAAATAAATAAATAACCTCAATTGAGTCCAAAATTTCTGTTACTAAATGAGACATTTGATAAGTGAATTTTGCTCCATTTTACAACCTTTCTTGCCACCGCTGTGAAGTGAATCACTGCAGTTGTTAAGTTAGTAACACGGTTGTTAAGTGAATCTGGCTCCCTCATTGACTTTGCTTGTCAGAAGCTCACAAAAGGGGATCACATGATTCTGGGACACAGCAACAGAGGTGGGTTCCTACTGGTTCGGACCGGTTCTATAGAGCCGTTAGTAACATGGTGGCCTGGGTCACTGGAACCGGCAGCGACCCAGACCTGCCATGCCCCCGAGCTGGTTCTCTCGGTGGCGCCATAGGCGCCGCCATCTTGTTGTTTGTTTCTGCGCATGCGCAGAAGCTTTTTTAAAGTACTGCACATGTGCGCGCACGCCCCCGCATGGCACGTCCCTGAGTGAACCGGCAGTACCTGAATCCGGAACCCACCCCTGCACAGCAACCGTCATAAATGTGAGTCAATTGCCAAGTGTCTGAATTTTGATCACATGGCCATGGGGATGCTGCAATAGTTAAGTGTGAAAATGGTCATAAGTCACTTTTTTGTGCCACTGTAACTTCAAATAGTCACTAAACAAATTGTTATAAGTCGAGGACTACCTGTATTATACTGTAAATCTGGATTTACTGGCATACAGTCTTGGTATCCCTGTATGAAAATTGTCTACATAAGTGGAGCAAGACTTGCAGAGATGTTTGAAGACTTGCAGGAGAGGTGCATCAAAACACACAGACACAGACACACAGACACACAGACACACAAGCCCACTTGGTATTTTTGAAAGCAAATTGCGCACCGTTAAAACTGACTAGTTTAGACTGGTATTTTGCTAGTTGAACATTTATGGGATTATAAATAATGCAGTTGCTTTTGGTTGACTCTGATGATTTATCAGGAAGCTCAAAATCCAAACAACAATGAACCACATATTTCATAGTAGAAAAACTGCTGGAGTGCAAAATGAAGCAATTCCCTTCAAACTCTCTGCCAAGCCTTTTATAGGGCGCATTATTTGATACATACATACCCCCCCACCCTACGCCAATAGCAGCATTACAGGTACTAGAACCAACATTATGAATCGTATTATGCAACATGCATGCAACTCTCTGTCTGCCTTCCAGCAACTGCAGAACTAATCCATCATTACCTTCCCATTTAAGATTTTCATGGCTTCCACCGCATCTTCTCGATTATTAAAGTGCACAAACGCATAGTCTCTAATTTTCTTCACCCGTTCCACTGAACCTGTAGAAGAGATTTGGAAGATAAACCTTGTGTGCATATTTGTACAATAAAAGGCATAGCGTTATGCTCGGCTTTTAAGTTCAGATCTCACACTTTAATTTTAAATTATGATTTCTGTGCTGCATTAAATCCTGGCAATATAAACCACGAACCCTAATTGTCTCTACTAGTTTACAGGTATTGTATTATTTTCCCCCTTTGGTGTATTTAGCAGTTGCTCCAGAAAGGAATTTCCTTCTGTGTGTCCTGTTCTGCATAGCAAGAAGCAGCTTGCCATCATAAGAATCCTGTTACAGGTAGTCCTTGAGTTGCAACCATTCATTTAGTGACCGTTCAAAGTTACAACGGCACTGAAAAAAAATGACTTATGACCAGTTTTCACATGACCATTGCAGCATTCCCATTGTCACATGATCAAAATTTGAACACTTGTCAACTGACTCATATTTATGACAGTTGCAGCGTCCTGGAGTCATGTGATCATCTTTTGCGACCTTCTGACAAGTAAAGTCAATGAGGAAGACAGATTCACTTAACAACCGTGTTGCTAACTTAACAACTGCAGTGATTCACTTAACAACTGTGGCAGGAAAGGTCGTAACATGGGGCCACATTCACTTAACTACTGTTTTGGTTAGCAGCGGAAAGTTTGGGCTGAATTGTGGTCACAAATCGAGGACTACCTGGACATATAAATTATGTAAGCAATTCCTGTACATGTCACAGATGGACAACCTTTTTTTCTTGTGGAATTTCCACTTTCGGTTTTTGTTAAGGAAAAATAGCTCACGGAGTTGTGACATACTGTAACTGGAGTAAACTGATTGCAAATCTTTGACCTCTTTTTTCATTTTTTTAAAAAAAAGTTCTGGTGTGTGTTTTAAAAATGAAAACGTCCAATAGGGATTGTTTCCCCCTGTAAACATCTCTGTCCAAATGCATAAATAATGCCTTTTTAGGGGAACTGAGGCTGTTCAATGGTTTTTCTAATGCCTTAATCCTTTGCAAGTCTTAAAAGGCTTGTAGCATCTCCAAAACAAATCCCCTAGTCAAAAATGTTCAGCCTAGTCCATTTTGAAGTTTGGATTCCATGGATGCCCATAGAGACAAGGTCTGGCTGCCTTCATTGGCTTCAGTGACTCATAGTGATCTGAGACTTAAAGAAGGCCAGAATTCAATTTTAAAAAATTGCATTCTAACTGATATACATTTAAACAGTATACCCACATTGTAGGATAAAAGGAGAAGAAACATGGCATGAGGACTCGAAGAAGGGTACTGAGAAGTGACTTCAATGGATGCCTCAATGATGTGATCTTGATAGTAGCCCAACATTAAATATTGGCTGGATTAGATTAGGGGATTGGAGGCTAAAACATATGAAGAACAGTTCCTGGAATTGGGTAAGTCTAGTTTAATGAAAAAAAGGACTATGGGTGATATGATAGCAGTATCCCAGTATTTAAGGGGTTGCCATAAAGAAGAGAGAGTCAATCTATTCTCCAAAGCACCTGAAGGCAGGACAAGAAGCAATGGGTGGAAACTAATCAAGGAGAGAACCAGATTAACAGAGTTGGAAGGGACCTTGCAGGTCATCTAGTCCAACTCCCTGCCCAAGCAGGAGACCCTTACATCTGCCTCTACCTAGGATCGAACTCACAACCTCCTGATAATTAAGGAGAAATTTCCTACAGTTAGAACAATTGCCTCCAGAAGTTGTGGAAGCTCCAACACTGGAAGTTTTTAAGAAGAGATTAGGCAACCATTTGTCTGAAATGGTATAGGGTTTCTTGCCTGAGCAGGTGATTGGGCTAGAAGACCTCGAAAGTCCCTTCCAACTCTGTTATTCTGTGATAGAGTTAGCAAGTCATATAAATAAAAAAATTACACTGAATAATTGTACATGCATCTTTGGGAAAACAAAAGATAAAACCAAAATCTTTTGAGAGAAGCTATACATTTAAGCCCAACACATAGCTTTTTAAACTAAAGCCTCTCTGTATTTCTGCTTCTCTGTTTAGGCTCTGGGACTGTGATGTTGCCAGAGAATTTGTAGTCTGAATTTGCTGCAGCAAACAGCTGTGCTCAGTTTTAATGACCAAGTACAACGGTTGGCCACTGATCAATATTTTATTAAAGGGTTTAATGAGATTATTTTGGAGACTATCATCTTTTAAAATGCCAGTTGAAGTACTGGTTTTATTCCCCCAGAAAAATATAGTTTTTAATCCATGCACCAATTAGGTTAATTTGACTGTTAGTAGGTCTATTTAATATATTTAAAAGGTTGGTTTAATGAGGCTTATGCAAATAGGGAAATCAGTTACACCCCCACACACACACATAATAATATACAAAAAACAGTAGGAAAAGAGTTCAAAAGCAAATAGATTTCCAGTTACACCATTCTTTGAGCATGTACTGTTATCGGTGGCAGGGAAATACTGCTGTTCCAGATGTAGTCTGAAGATTGCTGGTAGGCCAGGGGTGTCAAACTCGCGTCGTCACAGCAGCATCACATGATGTATTGTGACTTTCCTCCCCTTCGCTAAACCGGGCATGGGCGGGGTCAGCGCGTGATGTATCTGGCCCATGGGCCGCGAGTTTGACAGCACTGTGGTAGGCGATGAAATGGAAGCAGGGCCTTCCCAGGAGTGACACCTGTTTTATAGAATGACCTCCCTTCAGGATGATTCAGCAATGGTGTGTTTTATTAGATTTTCCATCCAGTACCTCTTCTAACATTTGCCTTTTCAATGGACTAATTCTAACTTGAAAACTCCTTTTACAGCATTGTATGTTATTTTTGTGGTTTTAGGATGGGAAGTGGATGTAAATATTTTAGTTAAATAAACGAATGCACTAAAACAAAATAAAAAATGACAGGGATGACAATCTCTTTTTTCCCCAAGGATACATTAGGGAACAATGCTAAAACCTAATACAGGTAGTCCTCAATTTACAACAGTTTGTTTAGTGACTGTTCAAAGTTACAACGGCACTGAAAAAAGTGACTTATGACCGTTTTTCAGACTTACAACCGTTGCAGCATCTTCATGGTCACGTGATCAAAATTCAAATGCTTGGCAACTGACTCATATTTATAACGGTTGTAGTGTCTCGGGGTCACATGATCCCCTTTTGTGACCTTCTGACAAGCAAAGTCAAGGGGGAAGCCAGATTCACTTCACAACCATTTTACTAACTTAACAACTGCAGTGATTCACTTAACAACTGTGGCAAGAAAGGTCGTAAAATGGGGCAAAACTCAAATGTCTCACTTAGCAACATAAATTTTGGGCTCAGTGTTGGTCATAAGTTGAGGAATAGCAATAGCAATAGCACTTAGACTTATATACCACTTCATAGTGCTTTACAGCCCTCTTTAAGCGGTTCACAGAGTCAGCATATTGCCTCCAACAATCTGGGTCCTCATTTTACCCACCTCGGAAGGATGGAAGGCCGAGTCAACCTTGAGCCTGGTGAGATTCGATCTGCCAAACTGCTGGCAGCCGGTGATCAGCAGAAGTAGCCTGCAGTACTGCACTCTACCCACTGCGCCACCGCGGCTCATAAGCTACACAGAATACCTGTGCAGCTCATTGCTACCAGGCTGTGTTGTGCCTGTTAGGATACGCAATTGTTTTGCATCATTCACACGATATTAGGAGCCCATAAACTGTTGTATTCCATTTGGAAATTTTCTCATCACTTTTTGGGTAATTTTTATTTCCAGAAAAACATCTAATAAAGGCGGAAGGAAGGACTCCTGTAGTTATACATGGCAGCTTTCTGATAACACTAGGAGCCCTTTATTTGAGAGAAACTTGAGTAGTAGCAAAGCTTTATTGATTTCTTAGGTGGTTTAGAAATGTCAGAGCTTTCCTGGCAAGTGATAGACAGGAGAGGTTAGAACTTGATGCAATCCATATATTGATGGCAATGAAGTTTAAATCTCCATCTGAGAATGTTTCAGCCGTTCCTGTAGATGTTAAACAGCACAGTGTGCATAGATCTGAACTCTATATAACAATAGTCCAAGGGATGAGCAAAAATCACCCTACATAACTACCTTATAATTGCTGGCTTATTCTGTTGCTTTTTCTTTTCACCTTTTGAGTAACAACCAATTTGCAGGCAATTTACGCTTACCAGCTAAAATTGGCACTTTTCTCATATCTCCCTCATTTGTCTACTTTTATTCAAAAGGACTCTGATGCCAGCCATTCATTAAGAAGTGCTTGAAAAGTATTGGCATCGGATCTTAGCAATTTCAAATACTCTTAACTGTTGAAAATTTGTGGATATTCTTTAAATGTGTGGATATAAGGAAATTCCTTACTTGATGTTTTTGAATTCACAACATTATATGGCCGTGTGGACAGAACGCTTTCGTGCTTCTAAACTCTGTGTATGAATGCAGGGCTCAGAATTAAGTTGACAGAAGTGATTATGGGGAACCAGGTTGAAATGTAAATGCAGATACATTGAACATAGAATAACAGAGTTGAAAGAGAACTTGGAGGTCATCTAGTCCGACCCCCAGCTTGAGCAGGAGACCCTATACCATTTCAGACAAATGGCTATCCAGTCTCTCCTTCAATCCTCCAGTGAGGGGGCACCCACAACTTCTGAAGACAAGCTATTCCACTGCTTGATTGTTTTCACTGTTAGGAAATTTCTCCATAGTTCTAGGTTGCTTTTCTCCTTAATTAGTTTTCTGCCTTTTGGTGCTTTGGAAAATAGTTTGTCCCCCTCATCTTTGTGGCAGCCCCTCAAATATTGGAACATCTTGTCTATCTTGTCTCCCCTAGTCCTTCTTTTCACTAGAGTAGACACGCCCAATTTCTGCAATAATTCTTCATATGTTTATCTTCCAGGCCCCTAATCATCTTTCTTGCTCTTCTATGCATTCTTTCCAGAGTTTCAACATTTTTTATATCTCATGGTGAGCAGAACTGGATTCTGTATTCCATGTGTGGTCTTACTAAGGCTTTGTAAAGCAGTACTAATACTTCACATCATCTTGATTCTATCCCTCTATCAATGCAGCCTAGGATTGCATTGGCTTTTTTGGCTGCTGCTGCACACTGTTGGCTTCGATTTAAGTCCAAGTGGATAAAAGAAAGACATACTTCCAACGAAGCCTAAGTATGTGCATATATTGTGCAATGTGCAGTATTGAGTACACTATGGTTCACTCTTGTAAACTTCGGCTTTGTGGGCTGCACACGCTTCTGGATGCAATTCAAGATGTGCGTTTTCAGATGTGAAGCCCACATGGTAGGGAGTCAGGTTACCTGAGGGACCAATTATCTCTGATAGTCTCTATCCATCTTGCTAGATGTTGCATCCCCAGGTCCCCTTGGTGAAACAGTGTTACCTGCTGAGTCCCAGGAAGCATCTGGCATCTGCCCTCCAGAAATATGGAGGCCTCAATCCTGTTGGTTTTTGGGAAGTCCAGGAAATCCTGCATCTTCCCTCAGGTTTTGATGCCAGATTGTTCATTATGGGCATTCTGGTTTGTGTGCAGGCACATTCCAACTCGATTTCAAACTCGATTTCATTGAGGGCCTCATCAGGGTTGTGTTTGACCTCGGGGGGCTGGGGTGGGCGTGGCCAGGGTGGGCATGGTCAGCTCGACGTCACTCCTGTCGGGGGCGCCTGTGGTGGCCCGAGCGCTCTGCCAGCGAAAACAGGCTCCTGAGCTCCATTTTCACTGGCAGAGGGTTGCAGGAGGCCATGGCAGCTGAAAACGGAGCTCGGGAGCCCGTTTTCTCTGACAGAAGCACCGTGGGCCGGTCCTTTGCTGTTTCCAGGGCGGCCTTGCGGGCCAGATCTAAGTGCCTCGCGGGCCAAATCTGGCCCCTGGGCCTTGAGTTTGACACCCCTGTTCTATGTGATCTGAGATTTTTGGGGGTGGGGGGGAGGCTTGACTTATTTCTTAGGGTTTCTTTTGAGGGGTTTTATGACTGGTTGTTTTTATTTTGTTCACTAACCAGGGTTTCACTGGATATATGAGCAACCGTAAAAAAAAAGATTCACAAATAAAGCACTTGTTGTTTGAAAGTATATCTGCACATACAATTTCTCTAGCATAAGGAGATTTCCAAATTGCTTGATGTTGCATATCTCTGGCTATGCTATAGTTCAATCAGTGAGGAGCACAACTGACTTGATAGTGTTACTTATCACTGCACTTTTGTTGGGACAGCAAACATTCCACAGCATGACTTGGACCATAATTATTAAGGATTTGGGAAATTTACAATAATGCTTATTGATTGACAGCTTGATTATCCACTGTTCTTGCAGGAAACTCAAAACAATGCACTGTTTTTTTTTAATCCATACAACATGCCTATGAGGTTGGTTAGACTAAGAGATTACATCTCCCAGTGAGAGAGGATTTGAAAGGGGAAACCATGCACATCATTTCCTTGGTGCTGTGCTGGTTAACGAACTTCAGTTTTGCATAGTAAAATTATGGTTTGCTAGTCTTAAAGAACAGATTTATTTAAGAATTTTGGAATGCATCACCTAAAAATTGGTTTTGGTGTTCATTTGAGCAAACACTAGTGCTGCTTTAGGTAAATTTTAAATAGTTAACTACATTCTGAGCCTGTCTTAATCCAGATATGTTGGACTACCTATTAGCCACAGTCAGCATGTTCAACTAAAGGTGTAATTTGTTTCAACAAACATTGTTTGTGGACAATAAAATAGTTCTTTCTTACTTTTAGTTTTTTGACATTTGTACAAATTAAAAATATTTCAATTGGAATTAGTGTTTTTCTAGATAAATGGTGGATTAGTTTAATAAACTTTCTAGCTTACTAAAATATTGACCAAGCTAGTTTTTTTTTTTTTACCTGGCTTAATGTTGTTGAATTCTTTTTCAATTGTTTCTTCAGCAGTAGTTAACATAAGATTTCTCACGTAGAGGATTTTAACGGATGACATTGTATCTTCGTCAACCTCAACTTCTGGTTCTGCCCAATCTACAGCAATCGGATGTCCCCATAACTGTATCCGTCCTGCAATGTAATTGGAATGAAAATAAATATAAAAAGTGAAGGCATCTTTATGGAAGCAGGTAAGAAGGTTTTTGTTGAAGAGATGCATTGGTAAACTGAATTTATGCTATTGTAAAAATTACTGTTGATTGAAAAGGACAAGGAAAAAGCAGATTAGGAATTTTTTTTTTTTTACATTTACTATAGTTTATACTTTAACCATCAATCTGAATCTTTCTGGAGTCCATACAGGTAATGCTTGACTTACAACCATTTGTTTAATGACCATTCAAAATTATAAGAGCCGTGGTAACACAGTGGTTTGAATGCAGTATTGCAGGCTAATTCTGCCGAATGCCAGCAGTTCGATTCTCACTGGCTCTAGGGTGATTCAACCTTTCATCCTTCTGAGGTCAGTAAAATGAGGACCCAGATTGTTGGGGGCAATATGCTGACATTGTAAATTGCCCAGAGAGTGCTGTAAAGCAATATGGGGCAGTATATAAGTCTAAATGCTATTGCTAAGTGCTATAATGGCACTGAAAAAAGTGACTTATGACTATTTTTCACACTTACGACCATTGCAGCATCTCCATGGTCATTTGATCAAAATTTGGACTCTTGGAATGTATTTATGATGTCCTGGGGTCATGTGATCACTTTTTGCGACCTTCTGACAAGCAAAATCAATGGGGAAGCCAGATTCACTTAACAACCGTGTTACTAATTTAACAACTGCAGTGATTCACTTAACAACTGTGGCAAGAAAGGTTGTAAAATGGAGCAAAACTCACTTAATGTCTCAATTAGCAACATAAATTTTGGGCTCAACTGTGGTCGTAAGTCGAAAACTACCTAACTGTAATATTGCTACTGTGACTCTTCACTTTGTGAAGCTTGGGAACTGGATTTTGTTAGCGTGTTGCTATTCTAATTAGCTTCACATCTTACATTAAAGGAAAGTGTGATTTTCTTGAATCAGATTTAGCATCCAGCTCTTCCCCCTCACTGAGATACCAAAATTCAGTGGGAAAATAGGGGTTAATTTTGACAAGATGATTTCAAGCTGTTATCAGGGCTAGGTGTTTTAAGGATTGGATGGGAAGAGTTAGTCTCAAAGAGGTTCCAAATCTGATTCTCACCCGTACCTCAGTAACAACAATCACATAAACAAACTGAAAAATTAATCCCATTTCCAACTGGTGGTTCCTGGACATTCTGCTGGGGATCTCCAAAGTATCAGAAGACTGTTTGGAGCTCCTGACTTTCCGAATGCCTGCCCAAGTTTACTATATAGATCAGTGTCGTTCAACCTAGGCAATGTGAAAATGTGTGGACTTCAACTCCCAGATTCCCCAATCTGGCTGGGGAATTCTGGGTGTTAATCCACATAACTTCAAGTTACAAAAATCGAGAAACACTGGTGTAGAGTAAACTCAACCTTTCTAGTTTCTTAACCATTTTAATAATGCTTGTCCTGTTCTTAGTGTCTATTCTGGTCAACTTCTCTGCTCTTCCCTTAAAACCCACACAGATTTACACACTTCCTCAGAGGCAGCCAAAGATGCAAAACATCTAGCAGGCTGCCAGGCCACATTGAAAAGAGGGATGGAGGGTGGGAGGTTTTCCACTGTTCAAAGTGGGGGATTTTTTTTTTCTGCCTCAGGTGGCAAAATAATTTGGTCAGTGTAGAGAGTTCTGCACACTGAGAAGGAAGATAAGGGAGTAAGGATAACTATGTGACCTCTGGCTCATGTTTCTTACATGAAACTTGATAAAAGCATTAGAAACGATATCAAGTGCTACTGCGCTGAACTGGAGATCAATCTTTGGGTTTTTTATTTTTATTTTTAATGTGAATATTGGTATTCAGGATAAGCCTGCAGACCCTTTAGTAAAATCAATAAGTAGCAATTTTCTGCTTTTTCATGACCCCTCCCTCCCAATTGCAGCTCGAGGTTGGTTTGGTTACATGTTAGGGAATTTTTTGGGCCCTACCTGGGAGCAGTTTTCGTCTTGCCATAGCTGCTGCTCGATGGCTTCCATATTCCACAAACGCAAATCCCCGGTTTTTTGCTTTATCAGCTGCACTAGGGTACACAATGACATCAATCACACCTTCCGTCACTTTCCGCATCTCGGCTAAAATTTCTTCCCTCTTCTTGGCTTTTGGAATTCCTCCTACGAATAAGCGGCAGTTGTCCACACTGGCACAAACGCCGAGTAACCGACCGTCCCTGTGTGAAAAGAAAATTTCATTGAGGGGGTGAAACTCCTTGGAAAATCTTGGCTGGGAATATTATTTAGAACCTATGTTGTTTTGTGAATGGTGTGTGTAACACGAATAACCAAATGATCAGTAAATGTCTATGGAGATTCTCAGTGTTTCTTTCCAAAAGGCAACTGGACTTTTGTGGTTTTTTTCCTTTGAAAACGTTTCACTTCTCATCCAAGAAGCTTCTTCAGTTCTGAACTGAACTTCAGTTCTAGAACTGAAAAAAGACTGAAAAAAGACTGAAGATGGCGGCGACCTGGTAGAATGATGAGGCTCTTGCTCTGAAGCCCAACTCACTCTACCCACCTACCGCATCCCTACCTTCGCTGATAGTGATCCCCGAACCTCCGTGAGTAACGTTTTTCCTAAGTGCCTACTACGTGAGGAAACATATTCCCTGTAGCTCCAAACACGATTCCCCGAAACTCCGTAAGCCAAAAGGATTCCCCAAAGCAGCTGGACAGGGATTTCACCTAAAAGGATTTCACCTAAAAGGCTGGAAAGGGATTCCCCCGAAGTGCCGTCGTTTTTCCTAAGTGCCTACTACGTGAGGAAACATATTCCCCGTAGCTGCAAACACGATTCCCCGAAACGCCGTAAGCCAAAAGGATTCCCCAAAGCAGCTGGA
>QLTV01003780.1:1379051-1414433 GCA_003457575.1 Thermophis baileyi
AGTGATCAATGCCTGGAATTCACTACCTGACTCTGTGGTTTCTTCCCCAAACCCCAAAAACTTTAACCTTAGACTGTCTACTGTCGACCTCACCCCATTCCTAAGAGGTCTGTAAGGGGCGTGCATAAGTGCACCAGCGTGCCTACCGTCCCTGTCCTACTGTCCTATTGTCCTCATCTATCTGTATTCACTTTGATTATGTTTATGTTTATACCTATACCTGCTATCTTGTACATGTTTGACAAACAAATAAATAAATAAATAAATAAATAAATAAACTGAAGAAGCTTCTGGGATGAGAAGTGAAATGTTTTCAAGGGAAAAAAAAACAAGAAAATCCAGTTGCCCTTTAGAAAAAATACCTTTGGGACAAGTGATCAATAGTTTACTAAACATTTCATTAACAATACAATGTGGCTTTTCTGGGAGAAATGACTATTTTAGCTCTAGCATAATGAACACTTATTCACACAAATGGATAAATGGCAAGATAAAGTTTTACACAGACGCTTATTTCACTCTTTTGTTAAATTAAGAGAATTTCTAGATTGATGGTTCATAGTGCCATCACTAGGAGACATCTAGGAGCATAATTCCAACATCCTCTCTTTAAATATATTTCTTGTGTATATTTAAAAAAAAGTGGAATTAATGGTAGGTAACATAAGAAGGTTGAAAAGGTAAGTTTTACCCTCTTCAGGCAAGCAATTGCACAGGAAAACCAGAGCTGGTTTTGATTCTTCAGTACCAAAATGGTATATCCAATAAAGTTTTACTTTTTGGGGATTCAAAGTTCCCGAGAGTGTTTCCTTTTTTTGGATTCATTAGTTGGACAGTTGACAATCTTTCTCTGTCTAAAATTATTAAAATTAGGTAGGCAACAGAATGTTAAATTCTAGAGGCGTGATGGTGAACCTATGGCATGTGGAAGTGGTATGCAGAGCCATCTCTCCGGGCACGGGAGCCATCACCTGTTGCTCTTCCGGATTCTGGTGTGCCGGCCAGCTGGTCTTCACGTGTGTGGGAGTGCCGGAAACCGGAAGATCAGCGGCTCCTGTGCAGCTCTGCTGCCCCAGAAGAGCAGCAGCAGCAGCAGCAGCAGCAGGGCGAGGGGCAAGAGCGACCGGCTGTCCCCCGCAGATGCTCCCCCACCGGCGAGCCGGGCCCTCCATGCGTGAAGAGCTGCACTCTACTACGGCCCTCCTGGGGCAGCTCGCCTCCCTGACGGCAGCTCCTCCTCCTGGCTACTCCAGCATCCTGGCCGGAAGCGGCAATGCGAGAACCGCCGCCACCCCCTCGCCCCTCGCCCCCCCGGCAGCAGCAGGAGCAGCGGGCAGGGCAGCTGGCCGCCCAGCCAGCAAACGCTACCCCGCTGCCCTGTGCGTCCGAGCTGGCTAGGTGTTCCAGAGCATCAGTGCTGCGGGCTGGAGGGCTAGAGGATCCGCATCGGTGCTGCGGGCTGGAGGGCCACCCAGCGTGCATGTGCGCACAGGGAAGATGATCTTCCGGTTTCCGGAACACGCATGCGCACCAGCCAGCTGGTCTTCGCGTGTGCATGCATGCCAGAAACCAGAAGACCAGGTGGCGTGCCAGAAACCGGAAGATCATCTTCCCGGTGCGCGCATGCACGTCAGGCGGCTGTTCTTCTGGCACGTGGGTGCACTCGCGCTCCCCGTATCGGCACTCGGTGCTGAAAAGGTTCACCAACACTGTTCTAGAATATGAAAAAAGTCTTTGAGGTCAATCTCTACCCTTGATTTCTCAAAATCTCTTTCTCACAAATATTAGCTCTTCCCAGCCATGTGCATATTGTTTTCAAGACTTGATCTGGAGATTTTAATTTATTGATCCTTGCTGTAAATTTGTTCATTTGTATGTTGTTTTAGAAATGAAGATAACAAGTGGCTTTGCTAGTAATATTGACTTTAATATAAGTTGTGTGCTTTTCACAAATAAGTTAATATAAGAGAAATGTAGTATAAGAGAAATAAAGTCAAAAAATGTGGTTTCAGCTGAGGTGTGTACACTCTTCTTTTTTTGTGGGAAAAGAACAAATTACTGAGAGGAAACAGGAATGAGGAAAAGACACGTAAAATGAATACTAACTCCAACTGTTGTTTATATATTTGGAATTCTGTAAAATATTTGGAATTTTACCTAATATTTGCTAAATATTGCCTAATATTTGGAATTCTGTAAAAGTCTTGTATTTTTACCATTCTCAGCAGCAAGTTGTAGGAAGGCATCAGACTTACAAAGTCCTATTTGAAGAAAAATATGATCTCATTTCATCTGTCCTTTTTTTTTTTTTTTTACAAATGTTGCTTTATTTTGTGTTGTTTTGTTTCCAGGTCTTGACTTTTATACAATTCGTTAAATTTTATGGTCTTTGAAGGCAAAATACCAATCCACTAAATAAAAATAAGGAAAGTCAGCTTACCGAATTTCATAATTGTTCAGTTGCTTGATTGCATTCTTTGCCTCTTGTTTGTTGCAGAATGTTACAAAAGCATATCCCCTGTTATTTCCACTGAAATCCATCATCATCCGCATCTCATAGATTTTACCAATCTGGAAAAGTCAAGCATAAAGTTCCATAGGATTATTATTTTTTTAGAAAAGGAATTATTATCTGCATTAGTTTATCAAGGTCTGTTGTCCTCACAATTTTGACTGTATGCCTGTTTCATTTTAGGTTACCTTACAATAGACTTTATTTGAGATCTGTTTTCTGACTCACTATACATTTGAATCAATCAATCAATCAAATAATCAATCAAACCCAAGAGGCATATGCTGAAGCTTCAGGAAGTTAGTAAAGACCCTTATTAACGCATTCCAATAATAATAGACTTGTTTCAGGAAACCTCTGTGTTTCTTAAACCTTTTTCCTCTGAAGACTCCCATTTTTAAAAATTACGAAGGACCCCAAAATAACTTTTGTTTGTGTGGGTTGCATTATTTGACATTTATTATATTAAAAATTAATATTAACACATTTGCTGCTGCTGCTACTTATCATGGTTGGTAGGATTTTAATATGGTATTATTTTTCTATGTAGGCTGGCAAATAATTTAGATTTTTGAGGGCTCCTGAAAGAATGGGGGACCCCCCCTTAAGAAACCTTAGAAACACTGATTTAAATTTAAGTCATATTATCTTGAATGAATATGTTTTTTCTTGGTTTTTAATTTAAGTTGTAATAATAAATTAATAAAATCAATACTAAATTTTCATTATGAATATACTATAAAATGTACGGCAATATTGTTACAGTGAATTGTTTGCATTGAGAAAAATACTTCAGGACAAAAATAGCAGAAAAATAGCTCCCTAGTCAATGCAGTACAAGCATGAGGTTTTTTTGGTATTTAGACTTAGGCTTAGGCTTAGACTTAGAATAACTTTATTGTCACTTTAAATGTACACTAATTGGCATACATTAAAATGAAATTTCGTTGCATATGAATGTGGAAAAAATTTCCACATTAACATCTAAAAGCTGAGGCTAGTCCATTTAACGTTGGTTATGAATGAAATGACATATAAGCCCAAGAAAAATAAATAGACAGGTGGCTGCTTTTGTATACTTAGACTACACTGAGACATTGAGGATACTCTGAAGAACAATTTTCTCAGAATTGCTATCTTCCAGATGTGTTTGATTTCAATTCCTGTATACCCCAGTCAGCAGTGGCCAATGGCCATGGTGGTTAAAGTTATTGGGGTGGAAATTCAATACAGACCAGTTACGACACTGAAAAAACTGACTTATGACCGTTTTTCACATTTATGACTGTTGCAGCATCCCTATGGTCACACGATCAAAATTCGGACGCCTGGAAACTGGCACGTATTTATGACGGTTACAGTGCCCCAGGGTCATGTGATCATTATACTTATTACAAAGGATGCAAAAATTATGGATTTTTAGTTATTTCTGATACATTTCCTTAGTTGGCTCTGCATTGATGAGCACCATTTTAGTTAGAAATTAACAGTTTCTAAATGAATGTGGATTAGTCAATGTAATATTTTAACCACTTCAAGAGTTTCTAAAAGGCTTTGGGAGTAATATAGGTAAGTTACAGAATAGTAGACATATTTGTCTAAGAACAGCACTAAATCCTGTGTCATCTTGAAGATTATTGTGTCTCCAGAACAATACTTAGAAATGATAGGGGCTGCCACAAAGATATTTGAGTAGCCCTTGTAAAATCACTTTTATAGATTACACATGGACTTACAAAACAGGATGCTTAACTGGGAATTGCAAATTGGCTACCTCCAGTCAATATTTAAAAGTGAGTTATTTTTTGTGCAATTATTAAAAGTGAATGAGACAGAGGAGGGCTCTGTGAACAATGGATACATTGAAGGATAAGATTTACACCTGGCAACCCACTGCTCTGGAGAGCCCAACAAGGGTTTGACTATGACCTATGAGATGTTAGAAAATGTAACATCTGAGTTGCTGTGGTAGAGTCTCTGTCTAACATGCAGTGCTGATCTAGGAAAAAAATATATCCGAAGAAATGTGCTGCATCCACACATCCACAAAAATACATTCATGATCTCCAATTTCTCCTGAGAAGTCCAGATGTAGGCACCACACAGAAATGTTCATCTAACTTTACTTTTTTGTTAGGTACGAGTCCTGCCAATAACTTCATTCCTTTGAATATACACAAAAGAAAAGAAAACCTACTAAATTATATTATTACTTTTTCACATAATGGAATGAGTTCATCTTCAAAGAGATCTCGGGGAAGTTTTCCAATGAAAATCTCACAGCCTCGTTCTGGTGGTGGTCCATTCCAGTCTGGTGGTGGCCCTCCATATTTTCGTTGACCATTTTCCTTAATGAAAGAAAAACACAATTTGGAATTGTATGAATTTCAACATCCCTAGTCACATCACTGAATTGTCTTCCTGTAGTTATATCTTTTTCACATAAACTTTATCCTCCTTCTATTTGCTCCTGTCTTGACTCCATTAAGATTTGTTTTAGAACCTCTGTTTACCTCCCAAGTGAATAAGGGACTTACCTAGAGGAAAGAGCATATAAAGATGCCTGGAATTGTGAAAGAATGAAGAAGAGCATGGTTCATTTTGCATTTCATTGTCTCATTTAAATTGCAAATATATACTTTTGAATCATTATGGTAAATTAAATGTGTGTGTGTGTATGTTTGTGTCTCTCTGTGTGTATATTTGCACCTCATAATGTTAGGTTGCAATGCATTACTAGAGGAAGCTGCATAGAAAGCTATGTATATTATGTAAAAAGCATTGTCTGAGGAAATATATTAGCCCATGCATACAGTATAGTTAGGAGAAATGTGCATGAGAACATATTCAATTTGTGTGTGTGTGGAGTTTAAAGCCACAAACCTGCATGGAAGGTAAGAGAATGAGCAACTGATTGGAAAAAAATCTGAGACTAATCATCAATGACCTAGTTGCCCCTCTGCTGAATGCTATGTTGATATGTTGAATGCAGGGCTACAATGTGAATTGGCAGTTCACAGAAACACCCTGGCAACAAGATTATCAGAATGGAAACCACTGGCAGTGGAAAACCCATGTAGCATTTGATCCTCATTAAAAAAACCAAAAGATATTACTTAGGGGAGAACTTCTGGTGAAAGCCATTGGGAAATGTAGTAGACATCAATCTCCTTGTTTTACTTTCAAATTAACAACCTAAAGTTGTATTTATGTGACAGGGAAGTTCCTACCTGAGTCAAACTATATCCTGTGCGCTGAATTAAAGTGCGTAGGGCAGCTTCTTTCTGTGTGCCGGTCAATCCATCCCCGGATTTTTTATTTGATTCCATTGTGTGTGATTACCACCAAAAAATCAGGTTAATTAGGAGTACTCACTGCAATCAAATTTAAGATAAATTAAGTAAATTAAAATAGTTCTGTAAAGGAAATTTCCATCACAGCAATGAGGAAGGTCTTTATAGGAATCACTCAGAGTAATTAGAAAACAGAACTGGAAATCCAACACCTTCAGAAAGGACAGAGAATCAGGCTGAGAATCTTCTTACTCCCTAAGATTTGTGAGGACTTTGAGGCAAGATATTGTTCAGATGGTCCACTCCAAAATAATGTATAAAGCAGCGGCTTCCAACCTTTTGGGCATCAGGGACTGGTTCTGTGGAGAGAGGTTTTTCCGTAGACCAGAGGGGGTGTGGTTTTACATACTGCCTGCATTCTGTAGATGGGGCTTTGCTTGTTTGCGCGGCCCGGTCTCTGGCATGCCGCATCCCAGTGCTGGTCCACGGACCGGGAGTTGGGGACCCTTGATATAAAGCTTTCATATAAAGCAATGCCTGGCTCTAGCTTGTTGTATTTGAAATGTCCTCTATTCCTTTAAATCAGGGGTGTCAAACTCAAGGGCCAGGGGCCAGATCTGGCCTGCGGGACGCTTAAATCAGGCCTGCGGGGCTGCCCTGCAAAAGGCAAAGGACCGGCCTGCGGTGCCTTTGCCAGCGAAAGTGGAGCTCAGGAGGGCTGTGCGTGGCCCTCATGGGCTCTGTTTTCACTGGCAGAGGGTTGCAGGAGGCCGTTGCAGCCAAAAATGGAGCTTGTGAAGGCTGCGGATGATCCTCCTGAGCTCAGTTTTTGCTGGCAGAGGGTTGCAGGAAGCCGTCACAGGTGAAAACGGAGCTCGGGAGCCCATTTTTGCTGGCAGAGCACTCTGGCTGCTACAGGTGCCCCTGAGACGAGTGACGTCAAGCTGGCCATGCCCACCCTGGCCATGCCTATCCTGGCCCTATGAGGTCAAATACAATCCTGATGCAGCCCTCAATGAAATTGAGTTTGAAGCCCCTGCTTTAAATGATTTTCAAACACCTCTGAGTGAATCTTACCACTCTTTTGTGGCCAATGTTTCTTACCCACTTCAATATTATGGATCACTATATTTAACCAGACCTTTTTTGTCCTTCAAGGTAGTCTAGACAAGAAGCACAAACCATGAATACTAACATTATCTTTATTTTAAAATTACAGTAACGGAATCTTGCGAGTCTGAAAGCACTTCTCCCCCTCCCTTTACTTTACTCTCCAAAAAACTACGGAGAGTTTCTTCTGAGGTGCTTCCCATGCCCCTTTTATTTTGTAGGCTGTGATATCTTTTGTGGTATCCTGGGAAAGTCAAGGGAAATCATCAAAACCATAAAAAAGCAAAAGTTAGAATATTTTGGACATGTGATGTAACACCCAGAAAAATATGGCATATTTCACTTAATCCTCCAAGGAAAGATTGAAGGCAAATGAGGTCCAGGCAGAAGAAGAACATCAAAATCTAAGGGACTGGTTTGGACAAAACTCAACAGCACTTTTTCATGCGGCTGTTGATAAAATTAGGATCGGCAACATAATCGCCAACGCCCGATGACGGATATGGCACAAGAAGAAGAAGATATCTTTTGTGGGGCAGCTACTTTCCCTATCTCTTAAGGTCATTCTCACAGACCATTATTGATCCCAAGCCTCTTTGTCAGTTGCAGGCGTGAACACTGACAAAGTAAACAGTATCATCATTATGCACCCTGATGGTAGGATGAAAAATTATGGTTATGAGATCTATCAAAATGTAGACACCAGAAGTTAAGCTTGATTTCAGAGACATTTCAAATGTATGGGAACTTCATTTCAAGCCATTTCACTTGCCGCGTATGTAAAGTTCAAAACATTCTTAAAGATCCATCTCATCCTGGGCACCTTTTTTTTTGAACTTTTACCATCTGGCAGATGGCTAGACAGGATAATAAAAACAAGGACAAATAGGCTGAAAAAACAACTTCTATCCCAAGGCAGTAACTATATTGAATTCTACTGTATAGTGCAATATTAATGCAATATCGGGTTTTCAATTCAATTGTATAGAATGTGAAGGATGTGTGTTTGTGTTTTATTTTTATAGTTATAATGTATACTGAAGATGGCATTTAATTTCGTTGTACGAGGTGCAATCACAATAAAGTAAACTTAACTTAACACGATATTTTAAAAAGTACCTTAAATTATCTAACAAACGTATGAAATACTGCTTATTTTTTAAAATATTTAAGTAGTTGCTGATGAAAGGATTTCTATTCTAATACCCATAGAAGAACTGACTGCACAAAAACCAAATGTATGTTTTCTAAGGAAGTCCAGATAAGATTCAGCCATCCAGTTCAGGTCATCTTCAGAAATTCAGTGAATATACAGTATAAAATGGGAAGGGGATTGTACTCAATGTTTTCCTTATACACATTTTTCTTAAGTGTTCAGCAATTGTCACATGAATTTACTTTTTCTGCGAATAACATTATTTGCCTCTGTGTAGGTTCTCTTGGGGATTTTAAAGGTCTTTTAAAATAGGCCTTTTAAATTTTTCACCCCAAACATACAAGAACCTCTAGGAGTAGAAGCTAAAGTTAGATTGGCACTCTGATCACTACCAAATTCACTACATGAATTGACAGAAATATGGAAAGCAACAGAAAAAGAAATACAAATTCTAATTGAATATGCCAGCAAATCTGGACAGTGATACATTAGCCAATAGGTTGGAAGAGTCTACTTACCAATATCAAAGGTAGTAGACTTAACAGAGTGTGAAAACTATTGTCCAGTATCCTTAATGTCACACGCTAGCAAAAACTTGTTAGATCATCCAAAACAGGTTAGAAACCTGCATGGAAGGAGAAATGCCATTTCAAAAAGCCAAGGAACACAATCCATTATTGTTTTTTTCTTGTGACAATCAACAGAAGTGAAAGCTGGTCTTTGAAGAAACAGGCTAAAAAGAATATTGAAACTTTTGAACTTTGGTGCTGAAGAAGACTCCTGAGAACATCATGGACAGCCAAGAAAACAAACTAACAGATAAATTGAATAAATTAAGCCAGATGACGTACAAAGGACCAGAATCAAATTATCATAGTTTAGACATATTATGTGATGACCTATCTCTCTAGAGAAAGCAATAAGACTGGGAATGATGAAAGAAAGAGAAGAAAAGAATAACCAGCATCAAGTTGCTGGACCTGAAGAAACGGACTGGGGCAGATCATCTTCAAGATGTTTCTGTGTGGTTGATAAGAGTTGATGCTGCCTTTATGGCTCATCATCATCATCATCATCATCATCATCATCATCATCATCATCATCATCATCATCATCATCATCATCATCATCATCATCATCATCATCCAAATACTTATTTAGTACTTGAAAATTTTGATCTACTCCATGCCATGTTATAAAAATAGTTCTTAGCACAAAATTATTGGTCAAAAATGCTCTTTAGCAAAAATCTTCAAGTAGTAAATATTTCATATCAGCCAAAGAGATGTTCCTAGCTCAAATCAAGAGATTGATATTTGTCTTTTTTGTACATAATATTCATTAAAAAGTTTAAACAAGAAGATAAAAACTAAAACAAACTGATATAAAGGTAAGAAAAAAGAAAAAGAAAAAATCAAAGAAAAAACAAAAAGTGCAAAAAAGAAAAAGTTGAAGAAAAAAGTAGAAAGGAAAGAAAAAATATAAAAGAAGGGGCTTCTAATATTCTTTGCAGCAATTATAAGTACAAATATCTTTTAACCCCCCCCTCTCTCTAAAGCTACAACATATTACTAATTATGAATAAGAGATTGATATTTGTCTTAATACCTGATAGTTTGAACTTTGTCAGATTTCCCATTCACAGTTCCTTTTATTATTCTTCATTTCCATTAGATATGAAATATTTATAAATAGAAGAATTGGCAGTAGGCACCTGACAGCAGTGTTGAAAAATCCTAGTTATTCAACATGTATGCAAAGCCAGAAATTTAGAAGGGATTTCTTATTGAAGATGACTTTCAGAACTCTGTCCAAGGCTAAATTATCAAGCATACAGTATTGTATTATGAATGGGAAGATCAAAGGATTCAGCTTGAAAGACACTGATGAATGGATCAGGGGTGGGTTCAAACTTACCTCGCTGCCAGTTCGCTTACTCCCGCGCCACGTGGCCGTGCCTCATGGGCGCACGCAGTGCAAAAAAATTCAAAAAAAATAAAATTAAAATTAAAAAAAGCTGAAAACAAGATGGCGACGCATGCGCAGTGCCGGAAACTCGGCTTCTTTTTTAAAAAAATTGTTTCCTCAGCTTGAAAACTCTCATGAGAACCTCTTCCCTTCATTGTCACTCTATTTACAAATAGAAAGGCAATATTTTTATTGCAAAATTGAATTTGGATCTGTTACCGGGACCAGAAATTTACTCTTCCAAGCTTTCGGACTCATTCCCATCCTCAGGGAATTTCTCTACTGGAATACATGCTTTGGGCTGTTCTGTGAGTCGTGGTGCATTCCTATTGGCTGATTGGTGTGTTGACGGCTGGTGATTGGCTGTTGTTTCCTTGTACTGCCAAGCCACCTGTTCCAAAGTATTTGATAAGCTGGTGGTAATTCAGCACTCCTGTTAATTGACAAGGGGCCCGTTTCCTGGGCTTCAATCACTTCCCTGGCTATCTTTGTGCCTGCAATACTGCAACACTACTTCATAGTGCTTTACAACCCTCTCTAAGCGGTTTACAGAGTCAGCATATTTCCCCCAACAATCTGGGTCCTCATTTTACTGACCTCAGAAGGATGGAAGGCTGAGTCAACCTTGAGCAGGGGAGAATGGAGCTGCTGGCAGTCAGCAGAATTAGCCTGCAATACTGCATTCTAACCACTGCGCCACCATGGCTCTTGATAGTATGGACTAAAATTTCTTTTTATTGAGGTCTTGACTTTTCAGTGATCAACAAGACAGATTCCTTCAAGATTCCTTCTCAAATACTGTATCTTTTCCACAGAAGTTGATTCATGCTTTATGAATAACAGAATAACAGAGTTAGAAGGGACCTTGGAAGTCTTCTAGTCTAGGGGTCCCCAACTCCCAATCCGTCGACTGGTCTCGGCATGCCAGAAACCAGTCCACGCAAACAACCGAAGCTCCATCCATCGGATGCAGGCAGCACACAAAACCACGCCCTCTCCGGTCTGTGGAAAATCCTCTCTCCACGGAACCAGTCTCTGGTGCCCAAGAGGTTGTGGGGTGCTGTTCTAGTCCAACTCCCTGCGTAAGTAGGAGACACTATACCAGTGATGACAAACCTATGGCACGCGTGCCACAGGTGGCACACGGCGCCATATCTGAGGGCACGCGAGGCGTTGCCCTATGTCAGCTCCTAGGCCAGCTGATTTTTGGCCTTTTCGGCTGTTTTTTGCCGTCCCCAGGGTTCAGGAAAGCCTCCTGAAGCCTGGGGAGAGCAAAAAACAGTCCAATGGGCCAACCAGAAGTCTGGAGGCTTCAGTGAGGCCTGTGTGCATGCGTTGGAGGGGGCAGCGTGGGGGTTGTTGCGCAGGGCATTGCATTATGGGTGTGGGCGCATGCATGCTATTGCGTGCGCGTGCACCCTTTTGGCACCCGCGCCGACCCTGGGGAGAGCGAAAAACAGCCCAATGGGCCTACCGGAAGTCCGGAGGCTTCAGTGAGGCCTGTGCACATACGCGGGGGGGGGCAGTGTAGGGGGGTTGTGCACATGCATGGGGGGAGGGCATTGCATTATGGGTGTGGGCATGCGTGTGCACACTATCGCGCGCGCGCGCACCCTTTTGGCACCCGAGCCAAAAAAGGTTCGCCATCACTGCACTATACCATTCTGGACAAATGGCTGCCTAATCCCTTCCTAAACATCAGTTTCTTTTTCCAGTTGTATTGCAAAATATTTCCTAGCATGCGCACGATAGTAACTGCAAGTCTACAGAGTCTAATATAGGCTTTATACAATGCTGCCCACTGCTATTCAACCGGACAATTCTGCCAATAGCTTGTGCTGCCCCTTCCCTGTCATCAACCTGACAGTTGACTTTTCAGATACAATGTAACTTTTACCTGCTTTTGCAATGAGAATTACAACTCTGAATGAAGTTTTCACCCCTTCTCCAACCTTGGCCATAAAAGCTATTGTTTTCCAACTTAACTCTTATTCAGAAAGCAGGAAAAAAAAGCCTCTTTTGATTTATCGATTAGTACACTGGTTTGAAAATGCTGCAAAAGGGCATCGTGGCATTTTTCTAAGCATAGAATGTGTAGAAGGTACTGTAAACAGTGAGTGGATTTCCAGCCTGATGAACCCCTGTTTTTAAATATTCACTGTTGTATTTACTTTTGAAAGTGTTCGTGAAAAAGCATAGTTTTCTTCACAGGTGCCTCACAATTGATAATTGCATTTCGCATCTGTTCGCCATTGCATTCCGCCTCACCTGAGCACAGCACCTGTCTGCCATTCATTAAAAGAACCCACCCAACCACTGTTTGTTTTTTTCTTGCGGTTTCTAGTCAAGAAGGATATTATGATGTCCATCATTTTCCTCTAAATTGCCAAGTGGAGAAAGAGGGAGAAGTTAATGACTATCCTGATACTATCTGTCTGAAAATTCTCAGGTTATTTTGCTGCAGCCATCTTCATAACCATTTTTAATCTGTATGCAATTTTTATAACCACTGTCCACTAAAATATATGCATTCATCTTTAAACACCTGAAACCTAGATTTTTATTCTTGCACAAATCCTTCTGCTTCGATTAATTCGAAGCAGTAGATGAGGTGCTTACAAATTTTATCTACTTATGCTGCAAGGTAGATTTCAGTAACTCCTGAAGAAATGTTTAATCAAACAAAAAAATAGACCAGAACGCTGTGCCTATTCATTTCATCATTGGCAGGATTAATAATTGGCTATCTGCACAAATTTCAAAAATAGCCACGTATCTATTTCCACTTATTCCAAATTGAGATACACGTTCACTAGAAAACTTGCTCTCCCTAATCAAGGTGAATTCAGTCGGTTTCCAAATTGCTGACTTGGTTCCTGAACCAAATTATATAGTTGAGGCTCATGTTTGATAATGAGTAATCAATGAACTTTGCTTTCTGCTCCATAGTGGTCTTTTTGACCAGGTTTCTCTGCACCTCCCTCCCCCACAAAACTAAATAAGGCAGAGCTGAGAGAACTGGCAGAAAAATAGTGGTAGGCTTTTCATTCTAGCAGAATCACTGTATGTGTGATTCTGCAGGAAGGAAATTCTCATTTCATAATTGTCTTTCAACTTGTCTTTCAAAACATATAAAGAACGGTTGCTGGAATTGGGTATGTCTAGTTTGATGAAAAGAAGGACTAGGGGTGACATGATAGCAGTGTTCCAATATCTCAGGGGATGCCACAAAGAAGAGGGAGTCAAGCTATTCTCCAAAGCACCTGAAGGCAAGACAAGAAGCAATGGGTGGAAACTAATCAAGGAGAGAAGCAACCTAGAACTAAGGAGAAATTTCCTGACAGTTAGAACAATTAACCAGTGGAACAACTTGCCTCCAGAAGTTGTAAATGCTGCAACGCTGGAAGTTTTTAAGAAGAGATTGGATAACCATTTGTCTGAAGGTTTCCTGCCTAAGCAGGGGGTTGGACTAGAAGACCTCCATGGTCCCTTCCAACTCTGTTATTCTATTCTATTCTATTCTATTCTATTCTATTCTATTCTATTCTATTCTATTCTATTCTATTCCATTCCATTCCATTCCATTCCATTCCATTCCATTCCATTCCATTCCATTCCATTCCATTCCATTCCATTCTCTGAAATCACCTGCTCCATTTTGGCATTATTTCTAGCAGCAGGGTTGGATTACAGGTAGCTTTATTTAGGGACCATTTGCAGTTATGATGGTGATGAAGAAATAACTTTATGACTAATCCTCACATTGATTATCTTTGTGGTCTGTAAAGCAAAGAAAAACTGAAGCAAGATCATAAGTGCAGTCACAGTTTCACTGTTGCTGGTCCCAATTGTGGTTGTTAAACAAGAACTACCTATATTCCCAAGCTCTAACTAGAAATGTCATTGTTCATATACGCAAACTAGGTCATGTTGTAAACTTCAATGAAGCAGATGAAACATTTATGAAGATTCTCAGTCAGCCAGGTCATGGTTGTCCCACAGGTGCTTTTTCAAAAGGCAACTGGACTTTGCTTTTCTTTGAAGACGTTTTGCTTCTCATCCAAGACCAGATGACTGTAAGGAATATAAATCCTTCCAACCTCCACCATTTAGTCAAAACTGAAGAAGCTTCTTGGATGAGAAGCGAAATCTCTTCAAGGAAATACAAAGTCCAGTTGCCTTTTGAAAAAGCACCTTTGGGACAAACAGATGAGACCATCGTAGGCAAAACTATTAGTCCATACTATCAAGTATAATTTTGAGAACCTTCCTGAAAGTAGACAAATGAAGATCTTTCCAATTCTACACATGGAAGGCTCACCTCTGTTGGTGGACATTTCTGCAAGGGCTTCTGAACACTGGACGGAATCAAATGGCAACCCCAAAACCTACAAATTTTTGGAGACAAACTAATATGCTGAGGATTATATCCTTACTGTAAGATTGCAGAAGACTGTAGGGAAAAAAGTATCGTTGCTTCTAATATAGTTAAATGTGGAGAGGGATCTCAGTTCACAATAAGTATTATCTGCTATCAGAATACTGCAAAGATCTTATTTCCTAATTCTATTATGGCATGGAACTATCAGTACCATTTCAAAAAGAAAATAACTATATTGAACAGTTCAACTTGCATCTTATTTCCATTCCCAATCAAAAAGCAGTTTCAAAATGTAGACTTTCAGTACTAGGTCTTTTGATCTAGACTTTTAAACCTTCCTTTTAAATATAGTTTTGATGTAGACACAAACACTTTATAGAAAACAAGGTTTTTTGTTTTTTTAAAAAGTAGAATAGAAACTGTCTTAGTCTCTAGAAAGCCATTCAATTTCATTTGCTAAAAATGAACGAGTTTTAAACAGCAGTGGGAAATCAGATAATACTCAGCAATAAGTCTGAATGACATTGCAAATTTAGCATTTTTGGATCAACAAGAGAAAGAGGCGCCTTACAGACTCTCTTAAATCATCTGAAGAATAATTTCCTTAAATCCAATAGCTAGAGCCTTTTTTATGAACAAACAATAACTCAACATCCTACAAAAACTATCTTTTCAAATAGAGTAGTATTTCCCAATTTTGGCAGCTTTAAGATGTGTGAGCTCCAACTCTGGGGATTTGCTGTTTGGGGAATTCTGGGAGTTGAAGTCCACATATCTTAAAGCTGCCAAGGTTGAGAAATACTGAAATAGAGGGTAAGACTAATTTTTCATGCTGTATATTTCTGCGTAGGACTGCAATCTTGGCTCGCTTTGAAGGGCTCCAATCTTGGCACGCTTCTTGAAGGAAAGAAATCCTTCAAAGATCTATGTTGCCAGATTTAATTAGTTCTTTTATATACATTATTTTGGTATATATTTGAGAGCCAGTTTGGTCTATTGGTTAAGGCACCTGGCTAGAAAGACTGTGAGTCTTAGTCCCAACTTAGCCATGCAAGCAGCTGGGTCAGGAACTCACCTCACAGGGTTGTTGCTGTGGAGAAAATAGGAGGGAGATGTGTTGGATATGTTCATCACCCTGAGTTATTTGTAAAAATAATAAAAGGTGGAGTACAGATTAATTATTTAAATATTAAGTGCTATTTAATGTACAGCTTTCACATTACGATATGTTCTTTTGTGGAGGACTGTTTCGCGCAGTTCTTGAATTCCTGACTTAAAGAGAATGGGATATAGTTGTTTATTTTGCTTATTTGCTTATTTTTATCTTGCCCTTTCTCTACGAAGCTTAGGTATCTTTCCTCTTCCATATAAAGTCTAAAGTAAATTTCAAGACTGCAAATAGATAGGACCTGAAGCCTTTTTGATCTATAACCACCACTCTGTTGAGTACAGTGTCATATACCAATATGAAACACTGTCCAAAATTAAATTTAAAAATGATACCTCTTAAATTCTGTGTTATTCAGGTAGTCGATTAGTTCTGAACTTACGATTGGTTGCTTGGAAACCACTTGAAGTTACAATGGACCCCAAAAGGTACTTATGACCTGGTTCCAAAGTTCAGATAGCTGTGCCCCCAGGGTCACTCGACTGTATTTTGGGTGCTCAGCAATTTACAGCGTTTTTACCTAAAACTAGTGCTTACTTTTGGTTTTTGGCAAAAAGGCCTCATAGTGAACAATGGGTTTGCTTAATGGGCACCACAAAAAGAAATAATAGTATCGGGTTGGCATGTAATAACCTGTTTTACGACCGTCATGGCTTATGACTGTAATGGACAGGCTCCATTTTGATTGCAAGTTGAAAACTACCAGTAGTTACTTCTGTTTGGCAGTAGGTAGATTTTCTTGATAGTAACAGGGATAAGTTTTTTAAGGACATTGTAAAAGTAATTGTGGACATTACAGAGTTTTCTTATTGTTATTTTCTTGTAAAAATAATTATGCTGTGATATTGTACAATAATAGGAACCATATGCTAAATAAATAAATACAATAATAGGAAATATTTAAATATATATTTTATTTACTCTAACATCCTGATCCCTGAAATTCTTACCCATGAGCATGTAATTGGTTAACAACACATTCTCATTTTGATAGCTACTTCTAGCTACTTTCCACCAGTTTGTTGAGAGTGTTTACAATATTCACTTTCATATACTAAGTAGGTCTATCTTCAAACCCCCCCACACACACATCCTACTGCCATCTTTGCTGACACATTTGTCTTCCTCTTCATTGCAAAGAACAAAAACCTGGAATTTCTTAATCTGATGGAAAAACAGGTTGCCACTGGATTCCTTTCCCACCATCTGTGCTTTGCCTTCTGAGGTTGCCTGTTAGCAGCACTCTCTTGAAGCTTAGTTACTGTTTACATGAATAAGATAAGAAAAAATGATGTTTGTCTTTTGCGGATCAATAGAGCAACTCACTGGAAAATACCGCGTTACCAGAGACACCTAAAACAAAGCCATATTTAAATGGTAAACCCTGTATTTGAAAACAACATAGAATTACTGAATGAAGAGCAAAAATACTACAGTTTACAGTTCCAGACACTTTGATTTTCATGCTATGTTCTTTTCAAAAGGGCCAAAACATCAAATTTTTAAAAATGAACTCAAAGCAACAACCAACAGCCTTTTTTTAAAGGTTAAGCATGACATGGTAAATGAGTTTGATGGTAACATTATAATGAAATGTAGGTGAGCTGAGGCAAGAAACAATCCATAGTATACAAGCAACGTTAATACAAAATATATGAATTCTTTCACCACATTCTCACATAGAAATATATAGCAAACTTTCAGTACATGCAACTATTATTATAATGGTTCTGCCTACACTGTGTAAATATTTTATAGCCTTTTAATCCTTACCCTCAAATATAAACAGGATAATACCATTGTCAAAAATACCATTTTTCTCGTTTGGTGGAAAACACTCTTATAATTTATTTAGACAATAAATGGCTTTGGCTCAACAATGACATGAATTTATGGTCCATTGCCATGATCAGCCTGCTATAATTCTCCCTGAAATATGAAGCATTCATATTTTGGAAGAGTGTTATCTTACATAGAAACAACACACTACAAATAGGCTATCTCAGTTTGGGTGTAACTGTGCATAGTGGGGACTCTGCTGTCTATTATGCCATTGAGAACCCTGGAAAATTGGGTTGTACAGTATATTGGTTGGAGAAGCTTCATGAATAGAGGAAAGTTCTATGTGGATAGTGTTAAGAACAAGGATAGGGAGGCAATCTACAAAGTTTACTATCTTCCATTTTCTCACATACAAAATTTCATATTTTAAAAATGAATGAGGAGAACACCAGTACAGATACATTGACTGTTATTAATCTACTTTACATTAAATACTGACATGTAGATTATTTAGTGTGGACTCTTTTTATCTCATTGTTATTACTATTCAGTGTCACTTAGCTAGGTATTTCAAAATCTGAAAATACCTCTGTCAATCCCCCCCCCCCAAATCTATCTGTGCAAAATTATCTAAACCTAAACTTTAAATAAACAAATGAGCTGCTATTTGAAAACATATATGTATTAAAACGAAAGGCTGTTTTGTAAAGGAAAAATGAAGACATATATAATGATTAGCCACAGCAAGTTGTGCTTCAACAAATCTAAAATTGTCAGAATGGGAATGACGAACTTTTCTTTTTAAAAGCCTCTTTTAAATAAATGAAAGCAATATATTGTTGGCCAGTTGTTTCATTTCTGTTCATATAAACCTGTCATAAATGTTTCATTCTGCTGATAGAAAGGTAGAAATACAACAATCTAACCAGTTAAATAGAAAAAAGGTAGCTATCTACTAACTGAATCCCATGACTCTCTCAGCAACTGCCCACCTTGAAAATGAGGGGAAACAACATTGAATTGCCTGTGATACTAACTTTACAGAACAATACTTAGGGAAATTCCCATTTCAGTTGTGGTTAATAATAATCTTAGGAGGTACAGACTCCAAAAATTGGATTTTAACGTTTGAAAACTTTCTAGTTCAGAAAACACTAATATTAAGATCTTCTTTGCAGACTCTAGTAACAGACAGTACAACCCATTGATCAACTAAAATGCTATATACTATTACTGACCACCAACACCCCAGCCTATGGTGGAAAATGGCATACATCATACCTGAGCAATTTCAGAGACCACCACCTGGAAAAGTTCTCCTTGATTATGTCGAACTTGCAACGTGTCACTCTGGTTATTCTCTAATCATTATATCAAGCTCCAAAGGTTCAGCAAACCCCTAGTTGGTTTACAGTTCTATAAGTTAAACTTTAACTGGCCTATCTCTCTGCTCTGTGCAGCCCTTTGACCAGATAGCTAGGTCACTGCTGCTCATTGTCTACAAAATCTGTTTACAAAATCCACAAGACACAAGTCAATAGTGGACCTGAATAAATGTCTATGAGGTGAGAAGGATATCATTTTAAAATTGGTCAGCTAGATTACTTGGGAAAATGTTCAGGTACAGAACTTTACTCCAACCTAATTTTATCTTATCGGTAGAATAGCTCCCTGCGGACTGTCTTCAGAGCTTCAGGAAAACCCCTGTGGCTAGATCTTTATAATGTCTACTTTGTAAACTCAATTTTATCCTAGGTAACAATTTGGAATAAGGCACTTATTGGCATATGGTGAGGAGGCATTTGCCAGTGTTGAGAGGTAAGGATCTGAAATATAAACAGAAGTGCATAATTTCAAAGAAAAATGAATCTAGCTATAACCAAAAATATTTTTAGACCAGTATAAATTTTTTTCACTGAAAATTCTATACAGACAGTCAAGTTAAGTGAATAAACTTTTGCAGAAGAAAAAAACAGCAATTCTCCAATGTTTAGTAGATCATTGGAATAGTAGTAGATCATTAGTAGAGCTATGCAAAATCTTCAAAAGAAGCACTTCATAACACATGGGCCGTTTCACATATGAGTTCACATATAACTACAAATACGCTACTGAAGCAACTACCCTGCTCTGGATTGAAATAAAGATGCAGCTGCTTTAATGAGTTTTCCAAGAGAGATGCCTTATACACACTCCCAAACATTATGAAGCACTTCTTCCAAAAGATTTGTGGAGCTTTGATAATTACTATTGCCAAAATCAAGATTCCTTCCTTCTTCCTGTCTATGTTTTAGGTTACAGAAGTGGAAAATATTATATGGAATTTATGATTGCATATTTATGATTGAACATATTCATACTGATATCCCAACATTCAAAATATAATCAAAGCAAAAATAATTATACATACCAATTATTAATCAGGAATCCACAACTTTTGAGGAAATGTGAGAGCATTTCAAATTCGGGGCATATCTGGGGGTTTATGCAAAATAACTGTTGCAGGACTTGCCCATTTACAAATGGCAGTGAACCTAAGGGATAATAATTAATTATGAAGTACTAAGTAATCAGATTTATTGCCATATTCTCTAACTTACCCTCCCAAGGGAACCTTGGGGAGGGGGGAGGTTGAAAAAAAGCACCTATGACCAGGGGTGGGTTCCTCCCGGTTTGGACTGGTTCGGCCGAACCGGTAGCAGACCGCTGGCGGTGACATCACGATGACATCATCGAACCAGATCGGTCGGTGCCGGTCCGTGGGGGCCGCCATCTTTTTTTTAAAAATTTTTTTAAATTTTTTTAAAAAAAAAATTGAATTTTTTTTTGTTTCCTTTTGAGCATGCGCAGAAGCCGACTTCCGGCACTGTGCATGCGGTCGCAGTCTCTTTTTTTTGGCTTTGTTTTTTTTCCCCAGATTTTTTGTTACCGCGCATGTGCGCGCACACAAAGCGTGCGCGCACCCATGAGGCACGCCCACGCGGCACAGGAGGGAGCGAACCGGCAGTGAGGTAAGTTTTAACCCACCCCTGCCTATGACTATGTGAGTGAAGCACTGGTTTACATGTACTCTCCATCCAATACACATTAAAAAGTATTGTGGCTAATATATATCTATTGGACTGGTTTAAGGACTTCGTGTTCAACGAATCAAAAGTAATTTGTTTCCTAACACTAATATTTGTCATTTCCTCATACTGACTCTTCCAACAAACTTGGTCCCAGTGCTCACACAAATGCTCACACACATACAGGCATGCGCGCGCGCGCACACACACACACACACACACACACAATCTGCTACCTGTGTTTCCCAAAAAATAAGACCAGGCCTTATTTTCTTTTAGGCTTGAAAATAAGCACTTGGGTTTATTTTCGGTGAGTTCTTATTTTTTTCAAGGTGCAGGAGGCGGAGAGCGCAGTCACCTAATGGCTGCTGGGCCTCTTAACCGCAGCCTGAAGATCACCTGAGCCAGTGAGGGCTGGTGAGACAGAAAGCCATGCGGCCCATCGGAATCCGCTTACACCCCCCCCCCGCCTCTACCCGGCTGCTGCTGCTTGAGAAAAGGACAATTCTGGAAGATTGTGGGAAGCGTGTGCTTATGGTAGACCGCAGCCTGTCCCTTTCAAGCAATCAAATCAGAGGTGGGTTCCTACCGGTTCAGACCGGTTCTATAGAACCTAGTAACGTGGCGGCCTTGGTCGCTGGAACCGGCAACGACCCACACCTGCCACGCCCCCAAGCTGGTTTTCTCGGCGGCGCCATAGGCGGCGCCATCATGTTTTTTGCTTCTGCATATGCGCAACGCGTCCCTGAGTGAACCGGCAGTAGGAAAATCCGGAACCCACCCCTGAATCAAATGTCTGTGTGTGTGAGAGAGAGAAAGAGAGAGAGAGAGAGAGAGAGAGAGAGAGAGAGAGAGAGAGAGAGAGAGAGAGAGAGAGAGAGAGAGAGAGAGAGAGAGAGAGAGAGAGAGAGAGAGAATGGAGAGGAGTCTGTGATGAGCTTGAGGAAAGGATGACAGGAAGGAAAATCCCCCTTCCCCATTTTCCTGCCATTTGCAAAAAAGGCTCCATTCTGAGCCTTCAGCTTTGCAATCCTGGGAGCCGAGGTGGCGCAGTGGTTAGAGTGCAGCACTGCAGGCTACTTCAGCTGACTGCTAGCTGCAGTTCGGCGGTTCAAATCTCACCGGCTCAAGGTTGACTCAGCCTTCCATCCTTCTGAGGTGGGTAAAATGAGGACCCAGATTGTTGGGGGCAATATGCTGACTCTGTGAACCGCTTAGAGAGGGCTGTAAAGCACTATGAAGCGGTATATAAGTCTAAGTGCTATTGCTATTGCACTTAGAATGGAGCATTTTTGACGAATGGCAGGAAAATGGGGAGGGGGATTTTCCTGCTGTTCGTCAAAAAGGCTCCATTCTGAGCCTTCAGCGTTGCAATCCTGGGATGTGCGTCCTTTTCTCAAGCGACATTTGATCACTTGAAAGTGACAGGCTGCGCCCGGAGAGAAGGAACAAGAGGCAGCTCCTGGCCCTTGCTGGCTCAGCTGATCCATGGGCCCCGATTAAGGGGCCGAGCAGCCATGAGGTGACCGGGGAAGGGAAGGGCTGCCTCCTGTGCTGGCCACGCCCACCCCCTTCACTAGGGCTTATTTTTTGGGGTAGGGCGTATATTAGGCCCACTCCAAAATAATCAGGCTAGGGCTTATTTTCAGGGTAGGTCATATTTTCGGAGAAACACGGTATTGTAGTAACAGAAACCATGTTAAATACATTAATGTCTTTAATAAACTGACTACACTATGGAGATGCCCCCTTTAAGCCACTGTATGTTTTTTAATTTCAGCATGATGAACAAGACCAGTTAGAGGAGGTGTGTCCAACCTTGGTAACTTTAAGACCTGTGGATAGAACTCCCCGACCAGCATGGTCCATGAGTCTTAAAGTTGCCAAGGTTGGACACGCCTGATTTAGAGTGTGAGCAAAGCAATATTTTCTTCTTTGGCTCGTTCTTAATCTGCTGTCCCTCTTCTTTGTCTTGAATATCTCTGTCTTGCTTAGAGGCTTGGTGAGATGATTGATCTCTTTGGAACAGAACAGAATGGGTGGAGCTTCAATTTTTCAATTGCAGCCACCGCCATTTTGATTTTTTTGACTACCTCCATCTTGGATAACCCTGCTCCCCTCCTAACCTTTGCTCTTTTTTTCTGCATATCTCAAAACAGCCAAAGTCTATTATCATTTTTTATTTTCTAACAAAAGTCTGGGGATCACTTTTGGGCTCAGAGGCATTTTTGGAAATAAAAGTAAACCGAAGGCTGCTCTGTTGGTACTTGCCAGCTTCTCCCCACTTTTTTTTTTAATTATAAGGCTTTTAAAAAATGTAAAATTTTAGATAGGAGAAAATGCCTGGTAATTGCCACATTGGGAAATTTAGTAATCAGTAGCAGTATCTTGGAATAAAGACTTATCATCTAGTTTCTATTTCAGCTGTTTCAGAGAAATAGGCTATTTCTGTAGGGATATTAGATAATGGAAACTCCAAGAGCGCAGCATCTATTTTTGTTCTCAGACAGGAATCTAATTTCTTTTGTTCGTGTCTCATATTATGCTTTCTAAACAGGACACAGTCTTAATTAGTTATCAGGACACAGGGTTCATAAATTCTTCCTTAGAGCAAGATGATTTAAAATTAGAGATTGTCAGACTTTTCAAGAAGAGTGAACATCAATATCGGCATGGGGTTCATAAGCATAAGCATAGACACAAATCATGCGCCGGTGATTGCAGAGGTGCTGGGATGGCCAGAACCTCAAGAACTGGTTCAGCACTGTTGTAACTTTAAATGGTTGCTGAACGAACGTTCATTAACTGAGGACCCTCTGTATTTAAAAGATATTAAAATAGAATAGGATTCACTTATTAACTGAACTGAATTTGGACTGAAGCCTGGAAACCCTCTGACTGATTTTGTGTAATTAACTAAAATCTATGTGAGAAAGAACATCTGGAACTTTGCAAATATTTTTATTTACTTACTTATTTGTGTTTTATTCATTTAGTCCCAGGGGCAGGGGTTGTCTGGCATCTTAAACTGATGCTATTTGTTTCATTGGCTCATTTTATTTTGCAATCATATAAAAGACAGGTAATAATAGGTAAATTAATGTTTTGGGCCTATAGCCGCTAGGTTTTTGTATAAGCCTAGTCAGATGACCATGAAGATAAGATTTTATGGATTCGAGGTAGTCTTTGACTTACGACCACAACTGAGCCCACAATTTCTGTGCTAAGGAAAACATTTGTTAAGTGAGCTTTGCCCATTTTACGACCTTCCTTGCCACAGTTGTTAAATGAATCACTGCAGTTGTTAAATTAGTAACATGGTTGTTAAATGAATCTGGCTTCCCCACTGACTTTGCTTGTCAGGAAGTCACAAAAGGTGATCACATGAACCCGGGACACTGCAACAGTCATAAATATGAGTCAGTTGCCAAGCATCTGAATTTTGATCACATGACCATTGGGATGCTGCAATGGATGTAAGTGTGAAAAATGGTCATAAGTCACTTTTTTCAATGTCATTGTAACTCTGAGCATTCAGTAAATGAACTGTTGTAAATTCAGGACTACCTATACAAGATTATAGTTCTTGTATGGTCTTACACTGTTGTTAACAAAAGCAAGGCACTGAATTTTGAAATACACTCTGGAGTAAGAGGAACCTACAATTAAAAATCTGCATATGAAGGACAAATACAGGTAGTTCTCGACTTACAACAGTTTGCTTAGAAATAACAAAAAGAACTGTGGCAATATAAGTCTAGAGTCTCTTCCCAAAGGTGCTTTTTCAAGAGGCAACTGGACTTTGTGGTTTTTCTTTGAAGATGTTTTGCTTCTCATCCAAGAAGCTTCTTCAGCTCTTCTTGGATGAGAAGTGAAACACCTTCAAAGAAAAACCAGAAAGTCCAGTTGCCTCTTGAAAAAGCACCTTTGGGACAACCATGACCTGGATGACAACTCCATAGAATCTCCATAGACATCTAGAGTCTCTTGCATAATTCCACTTTGACAACAAATCGGATCTCCTTCACTTCTTTTTGTGAGGAGAAAGTCTACCTTAATGACTAGCCAGGAAGAGTCATGGTAGCAATACGGCCTGTAAATCCACTTGTTCTCTTGGAGCCTGGCCATTGTCGAAGAGCTATCTTTTTGCTTTGCTGGACAGCTTATTTGAATATACTTATCTTTGACCCACATGGCTCCCCCTAATAAGACACAATTTAATTTTCTTGGATGAAGAAGCAGGACAGAAAAAGGAAAGAAAAGAGAAGATTGGTGGCAAAAAATGTCAAGTTCAAGATCCCATTTTGAAGCACAATCTTCAGGTCATTCCTTCTGTACTTGGGCTACTTGTTCAAGCATTCATTATAATTGGAGTTTACATAGGATTATGACTATTATTATCATTTTCACTTACAACAATCTGATTATTGGACTAATATTGGTAGAACTGTCACCAAACTGATTCTTGTCAAAAGGAAAGAAGGAAAGGAAGGAAGGAAGGAAGGAAGGAAGGAAGGAAGGAAGGAAGGAAGAAAAGAAAGAATGAAGGAAGGAAGGGAAAGGAAAGGAAAGGAAAGGAAGGAAGGAAGGAAGGAAGGAAGGAAGGAGAAAGACAGAAAGAAAGAAAGAAAGAAAGAAACAAAGAAAGAAACAAAGAAAGAAAGAAACAGCTCAGGCATTACCATCTGTGGTGCTCTTATTTAAACTTCCAGTCAGCTTTCAAGATAAATGTTCATCCTTCAGTAACTGTCTAGCATTCTATGACTACCCACAATGACAAATTCTCATTTGGTTAATTTTGAGAGGAGCACTCGTAAAGTTTTCTTACAGTTTCCTGCAAGACTGCTTATTATTCCAGCTCCTTGGAGGGGAAAAAAGCTATTTGTACATAGGATGAAGAAGACTTGTATTTTAATTTGCAGTTTGGTTAAGATCCTCCTTGATTGATACCATTTGTTTAGACTTATCGACATGTCATTAGTGATGCAGTGGAGTATGAAAACAAAGCAATCTTCTAAAAATTGCCCGTGTCTTTCTCGCTAAATTCAGTGGAACAGGCTTCTGAACAAACGTACAAGGCCAGATGTGCATTGCACAGTTAGGAACAAACGTGATTATTCTCTCCCCCGACTATTACATGCAAAATTTGATAATTATTGTATGATTCGTAGAGAAAAATATTATGATGGAAGCAAAGTAAAATTGTTTACTTTTTCATCAGTTTCAGTAGTATAGGCCAGGGATGTCAAACTCAATTTCATTGAGGGCCGCATCAGGGTTGTGTTTGACCTCGGGGGGCCGGGGTGGGCATGACTAGGGGGCATGGACAGCTCATCACTCGTGTCAGGGGCGCCTGTGGTGGCCCAAGTGCTCTGCCAGCGAAAATGGGTTCCGAGCTCCGTTTTCAGCTGTGATGGCCTCTTGCAGCCCTCTGCCAGTGATAACGGAGCTCGGGAGGGCCGTACAAGCTCCGTTTTCGCTGGCAGAGGCACTGTGGGCCGGTCCTTTGTTGTTTCCAGGGTGGCCCCGTGGGCCAGATCTAAGCACCCCGTGGGCTGGATCCAGCCCCCGGGCCTTGAGTTTGACACCCCTGGTATAGGAAAACACTTTAGAGATACCAATAAAGGATAATATTTATAGCTCAGGGTTGAAATGAGGGGTCCTTAGTGCTCTCTGAGCTGGCTTGCAGATGTTTCATTACCCTAACTAGGTAACATTGTCAGTGCTAACTTTGGAGATATTTGTAACTACCGAATAGGTGGGTCAGTTTGGCAAATAGAGCTACAGTTTTTTTTTCTTCTTCAGAAGTTTTAAAGTGTTTAAAATTGTCAAGTAACAATTTTTGCTTCAGAGAGAACTGTCTGAAGCATGGCAGCTCAAGACTGTGTAAATTCCTGAAGATGACAGAAGATTTGATTAATGCTCAGCCTTTGCAGTTGTTGGAAGTAGGTTCATTTAATTTGGTATGCCTATTGCAAGTATTCACGAGATGCTTCACTTGACGGATTGTAGCTAGTCACAAAACACACATTCACAGATGACTATATTATATTTCCTGAGAAAGTTTAACATTAGATTTACTTCCTTAAAAATATTCCCCACTTGTCATTGGTGTGGTAGTGGCTACATTAAGAAGTTTCTCTTTTACATTTCAATTCATAAGGAAAATGAAGGAAAACAAGTAGTGACTGATTTTACAAGTACTGTTTCCCTAAATAAGATAAAGAATCTGAATCCTGGTAGTATTTTTTACATAGAGTAAGTTATGTATATATATATTAACATAGTTACAGAAAACGTATTGTAATACTTATATATTTCTTCTTTCACAATATAGTAAAATCAACGTTCTTTTTGCAAATGGTTATAATACTGCCCTAAAAATTTGAAAGTTAAGGAGCACGGTGGCTTGCGTGGCTAGGACGCTGGATTGGAAGTTAGCAAGCCTGCGTTTGAGACCCGAGTGCTGCCATGAGATGGGGTAAGCGCCCATCCTTTACTCCAGCTCCTGCCAGGAACATGAAAAAAGCCCCAACTGGGTGTTCCCCAGGCAATGGTGAGGTCATTGGCTAATCCTTTCAACCCAGAAGTGACTTTGTGCTTCTGACATGAATGTGATTTGAACATTTTCAGGTTTAGAGAATATTTATTTCTGAGGTACTACAATTATCACTTCCGTTACGCTTTTTCATTTTTAAAGTTTTTTCTTTTTAAATATGTTCAGTACTGCTTTACATTTTTTTTTCAGTAGTGACTGAAGAAATATCACATATTCAAAGAATTAAGAACTAGTAAACATTTGTGGATGAAATGTGGATTTACAGACGGCTGTTACGTATAAACTGGGTTGACAAAATCAGAAATGAGGAGGTGGGAAAGCCAAGCCTTGGGAAAGCCAAGGGAAATCATCAAAACTGTTAAAAAGCGAAAGTTAGAATATTTTGGACGTGTGATGCAACACCCGGAAAAAGACGCCATACTTCACTTAATCCTCCAGGGAAAGATTGAAGGCAAACGAGGTCGAGGCAGAAGAACATCATGGCTTCAAAATCTAAGGGACTGGTTTGGACAAAACTGAGCAGCACTTTTTCGTGCAGCTGTTGATAAAAATAGGATCGCCAACATGATCGCCAACGTCTCATGATGGAAATGGCACAAGAAGAAGAAGAAGAAATATTTGTGATTGATTTAAGTTGCAATTTCTTGACGATATTCCTGGAAAAAGAAAATACAGATTCTTGAATTATGCAAAGTTTTATCTGTTCAACTTTATCCCTTACTTTTAATAATCTGCTTATTGTAGGATTAAAGGTTATATGTTTTTACAGTATACAGACCATCTGGAAGTCTTGGTCTTTTGATAGAAGCAAGCTATCCATAAGGTGATGTGATCCGAAATTGTCTATGATCCAGGTTAAACAACTGGCTCAGGAGAATTACCGATTTGTTATTTTGGATTTAGCTTCATTGTAAAAAAAATGTCTTTGAGGCAAAAGCAGTGATAATTATTTTTAGACATGTTCTTCTGTTGCTAGTATAGCAATTATTTGACATAATATGTAGCAAGACATGGAGCAGTTCACCTCTTGTGTGGCCAGGATGGTGCTATTTTAATACTTTCAACCTCAATATTTGCTTTAAAATGTTCCATCAATTTAGGTGACACTGAAATACTATTGAATCTTCATAATATCAAAAGCCTGTTCTATCCTCTTAATGCAAATTCTAGAATTATTGGTATTTTGCTTCCACTGCCATGGTATAGCCTAAGGATGCCTGGAAAATGCTACTATTTTGAAGTGTTGACTTGTAAAACAAACCACTTAAAAGGGAGCCAAACTTAGATCTTCAAATTTTCCTTGTTTTTTAAAAATGTTACTTAAAAAAACAAGCCACATCTGTATTTTTTCCAACCCTTTCCTCAACGTCTTATAAAATAGTGATAATTCAAACATTGAGTAAACTTTTTGTGTTCATTCAAAATCTCATTTCCTATAAAATCTATCTAGAAAATAGTTTTTAGAAGGATTTAGGAACCTGGCTCTGACAGATATTTTAGCATGTGATAGGCAAAACCATTGGGCAATGATTTTTGCTTCCCCCACTAATTAAATGTTTAATTATAGCCAAGAAATGCATATGTATGCCTACATCCATAGACACTACACTTGATTTCATTTTTCTTTAACATTGCTGTAGATCCCCTGGAACAGAACAAAAAACTCCAGATGTGTCAACAAAGTATGGTTAAAAAATGGCAGGTCAAGATGCAGGTATGACAGAGCAATCGAAATTCCACAAGTTTATGTGTTTTTCACATGTGATACACATAAAAATTGGTAGAACTTTGATCCAACCATCTGAGCTGCCATTCTGACTTTTTTGAACATACCTTGAGCACTTTATACCTTGAACATACCTTGAGCGCTTTCCTTTACAGAAAAATTAAGATGGTGATTGCAACTCTAAAAATGCTGAGTCAGAATTGGCATTTCCTAAAGAGTCTGACAGCCCGTTCTTGAATGCAATTGACCTAAATTATTGTGATTTAAAAAAAATAAAATAAACTTAGTGACCGAATGCTGCTGTGATATCTTCAGGCCAAGCGTCAAAGATACGATGACTACTTTGGTAGCAGCTTCTTGCTGAATGTCTTGCATCTTAAAAAAAAAAAAATCTAGCAAGCAATAACTTTTTATGGTAGCTGGCAAAGATATAGAAAGGGCTGAAAGCTGGATGATTTGAAGTCCATGAGCTTTTTTTGCACTCATAGTTGCCACCGTGTAAGGTGTGTAGCTGTTTGGTGAAGCCAATATGAGAAAGCTGGCTTTCTTTTGGCTATTTCATATACAGTTCCCTCCTTGCCTGTGAAGTATTTTACAGGCTCCTTTTGAACAAAGATTTAGTGTGTTAAGAACTAAAATCCCATTGCATTATGAAGAAGAGTTGACAGGCATGGTAAACAGAAGAACTGACCATCAGGATTCTAACAGGAGACTGAACAGCTGAGTGGTTGCAGTGGGCGATGGAGGATTCAGTTGTCCATGGTGCCAAGCTCTACTAAAGCTTCCAGTTATATTTCAATTCCAGACTGACTCTATAGAACTACAGGAATAATTTATGTCTCCATCTGTATGCCTAGGTTTCATTTAATTTCTGATTGACCCAGCCACTAAGCCTTGGGGGGATGGTACTGCCTTATTCTCTAACAAGCAAGATCCGGAGTCTTTAATTGTTAGCTTCTGCTTGCAATTATCTCCCCTGACCTCAGGCATGCCATGAGTTCTCCAAATCCAAATTTTGAATAAGAAGTGAGAGTTGTCCACTTTGATTTTTTCCTCAGTTATTAGGATTATTGAGGACAAGAATAAAACCTACCCAATAGTTGATTGCCCATTGCTGGTGAGAAAACATAAATGGCATTTATGTTGGGATTAAATTTGTGGCTTCTTCTTCCTGCCTTTCTGAATTTACTAAAATACGTTGTGCATAAGCTGGTGGTCCTGAAACCGAATGGCTTTCTTCATTTATATAATGGACATCTCTGAGTTAGGAATCACCAGTTCGTACCTCAAACCTCACAGTGCTTTTCTTTTTCTTTTCTTTTCCAGATGCACATGAGAACTGAGGAAATTGGGATTATCACTGGGGACAGACAATACGTATACATATAAACATGTACGTAAATATATATATACATACATATTTATATAAATTCCCTAAGCAAGGGAAGAGAAACTACAACATGATGATGATGATGATGATGATGATGATGATGATGATGATGATGATGATGATGATGATAATGATGATAAAAAGAAGAAAAAATTATTTTGTTATGGTCACTCTCTCCAGTAGATTGTCGGGAGCTTACAAAATTAAAAAAACAGTGTAAAAACAATTATAAACATGGAAGAAAACTTACACACTGAAATAAAAACAGTCCTAACAATAGAAAGACAACAAGGGCCCCACAAACAAATTAACCTCATGTCTGGGAACAAAGCCAGGTCTTAAGAGCTTTCTGAACCCCAGGAGAATGAGTGACTTTCTGATGCTTCCACGATTAAAAACTAAAAATTGCTCATATTTTAGAAAACGTCGTGCCCATTATTTTTGAAACCTTAATCATAGTTTTTGATCGTGGGAGATACTTAAGCTATGGACTTTCTGTTTTCCATAAGAATAATTTAACACAAAATTAACTCTTACAGCATTTTCGCCTTGAGCTTCACTACCCTTTTCATAGCGGCCTAGTGCCTCTGGCCTCCTCTTCTGTGCTGTAATTCCACAACAAGTGGTTCACCAATAAGACACCTAAGCTAGTTTTTTTCTAGCTCAGCTATGGAAAAACTTAAACAGCAAAACTTGATGTACGCAAAGCTAAGGGGATGAACTATGGGTCAACCTTTGTCACTTCAGCTGTGACGCTATTATAGATTTCAGGGATTTTTCTAGGTGTAAGGTAAAGGTAAAGGTAAAGGTTCCCCCGCACATGCATGCTAGTCGTTTCCGGCTCTAGGGGCGGTGCTCATCTCCGTTTCTAAGCCGAAGAGCCAGCACTGTCCGAAGACGTTCTCCGTGGTCATGTGGCTGGCATGACTAAATGCTGAAGGCACAGGGAGCGCTGTTATCTTCCCACCAAAGTGGTCCTTATTTTTCTACTTGCATTTTTTTTACATGCTTTCGAACTGCTAGGTTGGCAGAAGCTGGGACAAGTAACGGGAGCTCACCCCGTTACGCAGCGCTAGGGATTCGAACCACTGAACTGCCAACCTTTCGATCGACAAGCTCAGCGTCTTAGCCACTGAGCCACCGCGTCCCTTCTAGGTGTACTACTTGTTATTATTCCTTGCTATAAACAAATATGGCAAAACAAAAGATGGAGGTAGAGGAAAGGGTCACCAGCCATGGTTGATTTCTGGTCAGCTATCAGGAGAACAAACTGGTTCATTCCAAGCAACCTTACAACAGCTATGAGCAAGGAGACCACAAACAAGGATTTGAGAATGTTTGGGAGGTGGTGATGTTGGCTATGTATAAATCCATTTCCATTAGAATGAATATTTAAACTTCCATTCTTTCTGATTGGATGGTGGCCATTCTATATAAAAATGAATGGCATTTTAAAAATTAGTCATTGGTATTATTCAACTTATCTTAGCATGTTGCAACATATGATCCACTTGTCTATGGAGAGTCTCAGTCATCCAGATCATGTTTGTCCCAAAGGTGCTTTTCCAAAATCCAGTTCTCTTTGGAAAAGCACCTTTGAAATATGAACCACTTTGTCTGGGCTCGGAAGCTGAATAGGATTAGACCTGATTGACACTTGAATGGGAGATCATTGGAAGATATCAGGGCTTTTGGCTGAAGTGGGAAACTGGAAAACACACTGAAAGAAGTCAATGTCAAACCTCTTTCATAAACTTGTAAGAAAACTGCAAAATTGCATCCCTTTATAGTCAAGAATCAATCACCATGGCACCTTCACTCTATAGAAATGCTAAGCTTGTATTTTCTTTTTTTGTGTGGACATAGTGAAATCCCCATGAGGTTGTTCTAGAAAGGAAGGGAAAGGAAGGGAAGGGAAGGGGAGGGGAGGGGAGGGGAGGGAAGGGAAGGGAAGGAAAGGAAAGGAAAGGAAAGGAAAGGAAAGGAAAGGAAAGGAAAGGAAAGGAAAGGAAAGGAAAGGAAAGGAAAGGAAAGGAAAGGAAAGGAAAGGAAAGGAAAGGAAAGGAAAGGAAAGAGGGATAGAAGGAAGGAAGGAAGGAAGGAAGGAAGGAAGGAAGGAAGGAAGGAAGGAAGGAAGGAAGGAAGGAGAGCTGAATTATCATGGAACTTATGGGAAGAAGCTAAGTCAGCCAAGACAAGAGAGCTACATACAAGCAAATATTTTTTTCTTTATTTCTTTATTAGAAATAATTGTCAAAAAATAATAGAATTAGTATTGAAATTGGAATTAGATTTGGAAGATGTTTAGTTTTAACAAGACTGCTGAAATTAACTATGACTAATTTCATGACTAACTCCAGGACAAGTTTCATTGATTTGATTGAGTCTGCTCTATGTTTAACTAAGTCTGGATCTAACCCATTATATAAAGCCAGTTGTCATCTTCTTTCAGCTACTTTTGAAGTTTACATGTATTTAATCTGTGGTTATGCCTTATTCCTCTGATCTACCCTCAAAGGGTATTTCTGACTCATAAGTTGATTTTATAATTAAAAAACAAACTTTATACTTATATTCTGATTTTAACCACCTTTGCCATAACTACAGTTTGCTTAAAGGGAATAAGACCTGAAATGAGAGTTTTCCAACTATATTTTTCAATTCTTTCACTTGATTGCAAAAGGAAAACAAGAGAAGCTTTGACAACAGAAGGATATACTTGTCAATGGTTTTCTTATGGACAATTGTTTAAGGGGATATTTTTTTGCAGTTTTGAATAAAGTAAGATTGAGTTTGAAATAGAATTACATACTAATGACAAACATATTATTGCTAAAATGTATAAACATTTGCTGAAATATGAGACTGAAGAAGATCAAGTGTATGAAAGAATGTATGATCAAATGGGCTAAACCTTTTGGCTATAATATACAAATGGATCAACGGGAAAATATGTTGTTGAAAGGACTGAAATTTATATTACATTCTAGCTTTAAAGCAAATTTTTATAAAATGATATATCATTGATATTTCTCACCAGAGAAATTGTCTAGAATGTATAAAGGTATTTTGAGTCATTCCTGGAAATGTGAACAACATGTTTGGGAACATGTAAGAAAGCCCCCCCCCCCAAAAGGATAAAAATATATTAATTTATTCAGAAGATATTAAAGGTTAAGATAGAACTAAACCAGAGACTTTTCTTTTGGGACTAATGGATAAACAATTAGAAAGAATTCATAGAGCTTTGTTTTATGTATGGCAGCTGCAGTGAGAGCATTATAGGCTCAAAAGAGAAAACTACCAACAATGGACGAATAATGATGGAAGTTCCAGAGATGGCTTAATTCATACCTTTGATCAAAGAAAAAAGACAATATTTCCATTTCTGGCTGATTAGAATCCCCTGATAGATTTTTTGTATGAAACAGAAACAAATGCACTTTTGACTTATAGTTTTGATGATTAATTTTTTTTGGGATAATAGGCAAAAGTGAGGGTTTTTTTTTTGTATAATCATGGAATAAGAGAGAACTTTATAATCATAGTTATATTTGCTACAAGGGAAATCAGAAGATATGGCCCTTTTCTTAGATCTTTCATTATCTACTCAGATTTTAGGCATTTGTATCACACTCAGGATTTGGAAGTAAATTGTACCAAAGATGCTATTTGGATTATTTTTATTTTACTGAGTTTGTAGTATTGAGCAGCTTTGCCACTTTTATGAAGTTTGAAGAAGCATAAAACATTTGAAATATATAAATAAACTTGCATATTTAATAATTTGACACCGAATACAGCCATAACTCTTTGTATTTGATCAGTACATAGTGGAGCCTGGATGCCTAACATTGAAAGATTTATATTAGTTTCTGTTTTCACATGAAGCTGCTCATTTTCCAGAATTGCTTCATCTTCATTTGTAAATGCTGCCAGAGTAATACAATGCAAGCATTGAAAAGTTAAATTCTTGCAATCTGTCACGTCTAATAATATCCTTTTCAACATTCACCATACACTAAGAAAAGGTGACTGAATACTTTTGAGAAGATCGTATAAGTGTAGGATTTTCCCCCTTACTGCCTGCTAGTTTTGCTTTCTTTGAACTGAGAGCTCGCCTGAAATATATCTAAAACTCAGCGGCATTTTTGTCTTTATTTGATTTTTGAACTCCAGCTGAGTTTTGGCAGATGAGCGCTCTCTGATTCTACTCTATAAAGTTTGAATTGGAAAGGTTCCACACAGATATCCTTACAAAGTTCTTCACATCACCCAGTTATAACAAGAACTTCTATTCTAAATCTACACAACAGAAATTATGAAACAATACAGCTTTGGTATAATTTTAACAACCTCTCCTTATAAACAACCTATACCTCCAAGTGTTTCATTTTATTAAAAAAAATCTTTTGCAGCAAAGCAATTGAAAAACAACTTATAGGTAGCAGCAGTGTTTGTTCTTCAGTGTCAGCACGGTAGTTTGTATCGTGCATTTATTCTAGGACTTACAGAAACAATGAAATAATCAAATGCTGCACTCCTTACAGAAAATATGCCCTATATTATTTTAAAACTTTACGCACCAATGTTCCACTGAAAACTTTCTGAGAATGAGCAATGCCACCAGAATAGATCTGAAGTATATATTTCCTGGCTCAAGTGAGCAGAGGTTAACAGCCTGAGCAGAAGACTGTGTTGACCAGGCAAAAACTGGTCAAAAAATATTAGCAAACTTGCCCAATTGGCAAGGTTCATTTACTTTACCAAGTTGCACTATTTTCTTCCAAATCCGAAGGCTAAAAGCTGGAAGTTACAAACGTGGAATGTGTCACGATTTCCTAATTTCTAACTGAAAGGACATCAGTGATAAATGGAAAGACCATAAAAGTCCATCATTTGGACAAACAGGTTTGTAATCAATGGTGGACGTGGGAGTGACATAAAAAAACAGATTTCAGCTAAACAAAAGAGTAAGTTTTGGTGATCCATGGTGATGGATCCAGGAGGGCTCCCTGGTTTACCGAGGAGCTTCGGGAGATGAAACGCCAGAAGAGACGTCTAGAGCGACGCTGGAGGGCCAGTAACTCCGAATCTGACCGAACACTTTTAAGAGCCTTTATTAGGACTTATTTAGTGGCGATACGGGCGGCAAAATGTTCGCATTTTTCCGCACTTATTGCATCCGCTGATTCGCGCCCAGCTGCCTTATTTAGGGTGACCCGCTCTCTCCTTAATGTAGGGAGAGTGGAGGAGCCCTTGCAGGGTA
>QLTV01003780.1:1433433-1443458 GCA_003457575.1 Thermophis baileyi
AGGGGGAAGACGGCCTTCCCCGCCCCCCGGAGGCCCTCCGGAGGCCGGAAAGGGCCCATTTCCCGACTTCTGGTGGGACCGGTAGTCCTGTTTTTCACTCTCCCCAGGCTCCAGAGGCTTTCCTGGAGGCTGGGGAGGGCGAAAACGGCCTCCCCCGCCCCACTGGAAACTGAAAACGCCCTCCCAGAGCCTCCGCCCGAGCCAAAAATCAGCTGGCCAGCGCGCACATGCGCACTGGAGCTAAGCTAGGGCAACGGCTCACGTGCCGGCAGATATGGCTCCATGTGCCACCTGTGGCACGCGTGCCATAGGTTCGCCATCACGGCCCTATACCATTTCAAATTGTCCAATCTCTTCTTAAAAACTTCCATTGTTGGAGCATTTATAACTTCTGGAGGCAATTTGTTCCACTGATTAATTGTTCTAACTGTCAGGAAATTTCTCCTTAAGTTCTAGGTTGGTTCTCTCCTTGATTAGTTCCCATCCACTGCTTCTTGTGCTGCCTTCAGGTGCTTTGGAGAATAGCTTGACTCCCTCTTCTTTGTGACAACCCCTGAGATATTGGAACACTGCTATCATGTCACCCCTACTTTTGGGGAATCAAAGCACCCATTAGGATTCTCCAAAACTTTTTGTCCTCTTAACTCCACAGCCACCCACCTCAAATCCTATTAAATTTGGTGGCAAATAACCGAGTTACAATGAGTCCATTTGGTGGTGGTTGGGGGGAAAGTTTTTTTTTAAACAAGAATAGTAAGAGATAGGTTCATTAAGTGTCCAATAGATCCACCATTTTTTTAAATTGGAGTTTCCCTCCGTTTCAAAAAATGCAGAAGCTGCAAATTCTGTCAACTTCCTCCAGTTACATCACTGCTTCACTTTCATGTCTACCGTGGATCTCAGATGTTGAAAAGCAAGTTTATTATTTTTTCAAATGTCTCTTGGCTTCAAAACTGTTTTCTGCCCCTATCTAACACAGTTGCTGCTACTTGGTTATTATGACATGTTTCTTTCTTTATCATCAAATCAATTCTCAAAATTCAGCCATTCCAAATGTTCTCACGATTTACCTCTCCCCAAAAGTGGATTTCAAGAGCCTATCTTAGGTGAGATGAACATCCAGATATTGCTTAACTTCTGACAAGTCCTGTCAATCCAATAATGGCCACTGTAGATCATCAACCTGTTCCCTCTGCTAGTATAGCCAAATTATTATTTTTTCTTTTGGAGCATTCTTTATTTGTGAGTTTGTTTGATATTTTCTTCTATTGGAGCTTAACTTGCATCTCTTCTTGGAAGGTTGTATCTTCCCGTTTGTGGTCTTCCACTAAAATTGTGTAGACAGAAGTTTTCATTTGTTCTCAGCTACAAATATCTGGCCAATCTTTAAAACTCTAACTCTTGTTGTCTAGAAATGATCTAGCCTGGGCTGACTAGCCCCAATGTAGCCCATGTAAATACAGGTAGTCCTCGAGTTACGACCACAATTGAGCCCAAAATTTATGTGGCTGAGTGAAACATTTGTTAAGTGACTTTGCCCCATATTACGACTTTACTTGCCACAGTTGTTAAGTGAATCATTGCATTTGTTAAGTTAGTAATGTGGTTGTTACGTGGATCTCCTGCTTGAGCAGGGGGCTGGACTAGAAGACCTCCAAGGTCCCCTTCCAGCTCTATTCTGATTTTGATTCTGATTCTGAATCTGGACTCCCCATTGAATTTGCTTGTCAGAAGGTCGCAAAAGTTGATCACATGACCCCATAAATATGAACCACTTGCCAAGCATCTGAATTTTGATCACGTGCCCATGGGGATGCTGTAACATCGTTAAGTGTGAAAAACGGTCACCAGTCACTTTTTTTTAGTGCTGTTGTAACTTTGAACGGTCACTAAATGAACTGTTGTAAGTCGTGGACTGCCTGTATGAAACATCTTGCCTTTTCATTCTCTTTCTCCTTTTGCCCCAGTTCGTTCTACTGTAAATCATTATTTTCTCTGGAAACATCCATTAAAATAGCAGGTTGGCCTATAAGCTAAGAAACCAGGCCAAGCATGACTTTAAATTGTTACCCTGCCAAAAAGCTTTCATCAAGGTTCATTTTAGTTTTCTGTCCTGGGAAACTGGATAGGTTTCTACAGGATGATAACGAAGAGCTTTTGCCCACCAGAGGGTGCTGTTTTCCTTTTATTTGTTTTTCTTCAGCAAAATTTAACACAAAGCACAACATTTCTCTCCCTTTGGGGTCGCTTTCTCGTCACCTCTCTATTTGGGAGAGGAGGAGTGAGAGGAGGCCGAACTGGCTTCCAGCACCAAAATAGTTCATTATTTTATGTTCAACATTTCCTGGAGGAGGCCCAAGAAATCTCAGAGCTGAGTTTTAAAATATTTTGATTGGAGAGTTTTAAAACATTCAGCACGCAGGGAAATGATTTTCTATGGGTAGGTAAACTTAAAAAAAAAAAAGTTAAAAATGCTTCCTACCCATCGCTGAAGGACAGATTCTGTTTTTCCCAGGATATTTCATTTTCTTTTAAAATAACCCTTCTTTAAATAGCCCACTGAACGTTCTTTAAATATGCTTCCTTGCCCCTTCTCCATTTGTTTTTGGCAAATGCTTAAGGGCTGCTGTTCTCAAATGACTTTCTTCATTGCCTCCCTCCCTGAAGGATGGGCCCAACACATGTGCATGTTGCCAGACACACATTTGCTGGGAGAATGCAAGTCAGAGGGCGGGAAAGGCACTTGCCGGAGAGGGATAAGTATTACTTAACTCCACTACCATTTTCCAAGATCCTAGCAGAACTGTGGAAGTCTGGCTGGGATAAGAAAAAGTGCTTGAAAACAGTCCAGAGAGATTTCCTGAGAAAAATTGTGAGATAGACATGGTGAATGAAGTTAGTTATGTGTCATTCTACCTAAGAGTAACTTCTGTAATTCATTTTCATTATTGTTATATTTTGAAATAGACTAGACTGGACTGGACTGGACTGGACTAGAATAGAAAATAATAGAATAGAATAGAATAGAATAGAATAGAATAGAATAGAATAGAATAGAATAGAATAGAATAGAATAGAATAGAATAGAATAGAATAGAATAGAATAGAATAGGAATTCTTTTTGGGCCAAGTGTGATTGGACACACAAGGAATTTGTCTTCGGTGCATAAACTCTCATTGTATATAAAAGCCATAAGTGAAAAATCATGATCATAGTCATCAAAAAATACATTCATTATAAATCGTAAGATACAACACTTAGTGATAGCCATAGGATACTAAATAAGCAATCAACATAAATCATACTAGGAAACTAAATAAAACAATATAAATTGTAAAAATACGAGCAACGAAGTTATAGTCATAAGTAGAAAAGGAGATAGGTAATAGGAAAGATGAGAAGATTAATAGTAGTGCAGACTTAGTAAATAGTTTGACAGTGTTGTGGGAATTAGTTGTTTAGCAGAGTGATGGCATTCGGGAAAAACCTGTCCTTGTGTCTAGTTGTTCTGGTGTGCAGAGCCCTATAGTGTCGTTTTGAGGGTAGAAGTTGAAACAATTTATGTCCAGGTTGTGAGGGGTGTGTGGATATTTTCAGAGCCCTCTTTTTGACTTGTGCAGTGTACAGGTCCTCAGTGGAAGGCAGGTTGGTAGCAATTGTTTTTTCTGCAGTTCTAATTATCCGTTGAAGTCTGTGTTTGTCTTGTTTGGTTGCAGAGCCAAACCAATATTTTCACAGCCCTCTTTTTGACTCATGCAGTATACAGGTCCTCAACGGAAGGCAGGTTGGTAGCAATTATTTTTTCTGCAGTTTTAATTATCCGTTGAAGTCTGTGTCTGTCTTGTTTGGTTGCAGAGCCAAACCAGACAGTTATAGAGGTGCAGATGACAGACTCAATAATTCCTCTGTAGAACTGTGTCAGCAGCTCCTTGGGCAGTCTGAGCTTTCTGAGGTGGCGCAGAAAGAACATTCTTTGTTGTGCTTTTTTGATGACATTTTTTATTTAGTTTTGCTTGATGAACCAAAGTTTCAAAAGGCAGTTTTAACTAGGCAGGTTAAAAGGGAAGAATCCCACCCACCTTAGTGCCGTACCAAAGCATTTTTGGCAAGCATAGTAGATTCCAGAGGTGGGTTCCTACAGGTTCGGACCGGTTCTATAGAACCGTTAGTAACGTGGCGGTGTGGGTTGCTAGAACCGGTAGTGACCCACGCCTGCCACGCACCCGAACCGGTTCTTTCAGCGATGCCATAGGCGGCGCCATTTTGTTTTTTGCTTCTGCGCATGCGCAGCTTTTTTTAAGTACTGCGCATGCACGAAGTGCGCGCACACCTGCGTGGCACAACACTAAGCGAACCGGCAGCAAGGTAAAGTAGAACCCACCCCTGGTAGATTCATATCTCCATACAGTATCTTTCTTTCTCTAGCTCAGTCCTAATCAGCAAGGCTAATGGCAGGAGCTAGGGTGCAACATCTTCAAGACCACAATTTGCCCAACCTTGCCGTAGGGCCCCAAGTATACAAGTAGTCCTCGACTTACAACAGTTTGTTTGTTTACAACCGTTCGAAGCAATAACAGCTTTTTCCTTTTGCGTTCCTTTCCTTTTCCTTTTGCGACTTTCTGACAAGCCAGATTCACTTAACAACCATGTTACTAACTCAACAACTGCAGTGATTCGTTTAACAACTGTGGCAAGAATGGTCATAAATGCACAAATATAGAAGGATTTAATTCTGGAGTAGCCTTCAGCCTCCTTAACAGTTTTAAGCATTCACAAGGAATAATCACTGTAATAATATCACTGAATTTTAGCCCCTGCAATCTGCACCAAGTAGCATAAACTAAATTTGAAACTTTGGGGGGCAGCAGCATTCTTCAGTTTTATAATCTTTATTTCAAATTAAAATCCTTTCTCTCTCCCCCCTCTTCGTAATCCTCCTTGGGTGTGCATTCTTTCCTATTTCTTCCAAGTAACTAGATGCAGCATTCCTTCCTTCCCTTTATTTATCAACCTGTTTTCCAAAGTAGCAGAAGGCAAGACAAGAAACAATGGATGGAAACTAATCAAGGAGAGAAGCAACTGGAATTAAGGTGAAATCTCCTAACAGTAAGAATAAAGCAAACCATTGGAATTGGAAGCCTTCAGAAGTTGTGGGTGCTCCATCACTGGAGGCTTTTAAGAAGAGACTGGATAGCCACTTGTCTAGAATGGTATAGTTTCCTTCTTGAGCAGGGGGTTGGACTAGAAAATCTCCAAGGTCCCTTTCAATTCTGTTAATCTGTTATTTTGAGACTGTGCGGTGATCAGGATGAAAACTAGTGATAAACTTGAAGGATTTTTGTAATTGTATCTGGATTTGATCATCTCCCTTCTTCTGGGTAGACTGCATCAAACTGATGCTTCAATTTGCATCCCAAAGAGAAAAAATAGTACTTAGAACTCTTGACTACTCATAAGCTTTCCTCCTGAGACTCTGAACTATTTTGACTTCATGGTGTCTATGCTCTTTAAAATGAAAATTGACACAGTCCCCAAAGCAACACAAACCCAGAGAAAAAAATCGCCCCTCTCATACTGTATATAATGAACCAAAGCTCAAAGAGTCGCTTGAAATAATGAAAATAGGAAATATGTATGCAGAGAGAATAAGGTTTTCTCAGTAGTGGCTCCATAACTGGGAAATTTCCTTCCTATGGATTTCATCTTGGATTCTTCTAAATTCTCTTTTAAGAAGCGCTTCGTAGGTATCTTCATTGCTGCTTTTTCCAAAAGGTGTAACTGGCATATACAAGTCATAGTTGCTTTCTCTTAATACAGGTAGTTCTCGGCTTAATACACTTTGTTTAATGACTGCTCAAAGTTACAGTGGCACTGAAAAAAGTGACTTATGACTGCTTATGACCACTGCGGCATCCCCATGGTCGCGTGATCAAAATTCAAGCGCATGGCAACTGACTCAGATTTATGATGGAGTGTCCCAGGGTCACGTGATCACATTTTGCGACCTTCTGACAAGCAAAGTCAATGGGGAAGCCTGATTAACTTAACAACTGTGGTAATAAATGCTGCCAGTTCGGCGAGCAGGTGCAAATTTCCATCACCGGTACGGGAGAACCAGACCGAACCGGCAGCAACCCACCACTGCTTCAAAGGATAATTAGAACTGCAGAAAAAACCAATTGCTATCAACCTGCCTTCCATTGAGGACCTGTATACTGCACGAGTCAAAGGCCAGCTGTATTTGCATACCTGTCTTATGGGTCTACAACACTTTGTTTTTATGTCATTCGATGAAAATGTGTACTTTATTGTGAACCTCAATGATCAGAATAAAAAGGGAATACAATCTCTTTCTATTTACATAGATAATTATACGTTCTTTAAGCACCTTATATATTTTATGGAAGTAGAGCTCTATGCTTTTACACTTCCCAGGATTTGGGAAGAAGTAGTAAAATGGGAAAGAAAAATTATTGTCAACCCAAAGCTATCTATCTCCATGTTTCTCAACCTTGGCAGCTTGAAGATGTCTGTATTTCAACTCTTTCAGAATTCCGCAACCAGCATGCTGGCTGGGAAATTCGGAGAGTTGAAGTCCACACATATTCAAATTGCCAACATTGAAAATCACTCTTCTGACTTTGGCCCCATTGTCTCATAGCTGCTTTCCTGTGCTCCCTTCTCCTCCTGGAACTGGCAGGAAATCATGTTACCCTAAATCCAGTCCCCATACTCCACTCTTACTGTGGTATCCCTTATAGTTGTGTATTGCTCTTGTATCCATACAGCATCAGCGTGCAACACCCTAAGGGCCATGATTGGCAGTTGCGTTGGCTGAAATTCCACCTGTCTCCTGTGAAAATTTCTTCCAATTGGCATGCCCAGGGTTGTGGTTACTCCATACACTGCTTTTTTTCCCCTTTTCCACTAAACCATTGATTATTTAACTTTTTAAATATAGTATTCTGATAACTTCAGGCCCTTAATTGTCTGCCCACATTCATCTGGAGGTGGGGTAAAAGAGAAACACACTGCTTTCACACCTCCAGATGAATGGAGCATCTCAAGACATCCTGAGGCTGCTGTAACTGTAGGCCAAAATGAAAGACAGATAGATGGTGGCATGTAGACCCCTCCCTTGGAGATGGTTAATGCGCTGTTCTTGTGCTGAAACAAATAATCTCTGTGGATTTGCTCAATGTGAAATTCGCTGTCCCCTATTCCTTATCAGTTAATTGTAAATTCAATAGCTTTCTGGCTATATTCTTAGATGACCTACTCCAAAATTCTACATTTCCATCTGGAGCCCTTTGAGCACACAGATCCACTCCAGTCCAGAGTGTGTTCACTGCACCAGAGTTATGCATTTCATGCTCTGCTATCATCAAGGTGTGTTCTTTTTTTAGCTTTTCCATTAGAGTGTTATGTATGAATCCAGATAATTACGATAAACGAGCCAGAAAATCATTGTTTTTATTTGGATGTGAAATATAAGACAGTGGCAATCTAGCACTTTGCTCATCTTCACTGGATGATGAAAAATAAATGGTGAATGTGAATTCAGCAAGTCCTTGAGTTAAGGACATCCTGGTTTAAGAATGACCCAAAGTTAAGAAGAGAGCCTTTTATAGCAAAATCTGAGTTAAATATACAATGATTCAAGTTAAATACACAATGGTTTGAGTTTATTACACAACGCTATTTGTTTGTTTATTTATTTATCAAATTTGTTTGCCATCCATCTCGCTGCAAGGTGACCAAGGCTTACAACATCAAAGTAAAACCATGCATAATAAATATAAAATCACAATAAAAGTAAAGGTTATATAACTAAAAGATGGGAAAATAGGGATATACTGTGTTATATAATGATACTGTTTCAGCTTACATACAAATTCTAGGTGAGGACAGATCTTGGGAATTGAACTCGTTCTTAAACTGGCAACTAACTGTATAAAATTTATAAAATTTATTGGCCGCCCATCTTACCATAAGGTAACTCTGGGGACGCTTACAGTCATAAAAATATATATCTACATTAAACCATAAATAAATTAAAACCAAAAATTAAAATCAAGGACACGTGGGTAGGGCAGGGGCAGAACCCCTCCTCTCCCACAGACACCCCAGGTGAGTGAAATGAAAGGAAAAGTGACAGCCATCATGCTGGCTCTGATAGATGCATAGAGTTACAAGTTTCTCTTTGCTTAATCAACCTAATTGGATTCATTTGAAGCAGTGTTAAATGCTTAATCAACTTAATTGCTCTGTGGATATTGCTTGAATTTTTCAGTTACTGATTTCTGAATTGGAGACCAATTATTTCTTGTAGAGATTTTGCCGGGTTGTGTCTTGACTTCACAACCAGAATGAAATGGGACAACTTAGTGTGAATTCTAATTGATTTGAGGTGAGATGGAGAGTGGTCTTATGTGCCAAAATAGATGATTTTCTTTTTAAAAAAATGTTTTCCGGTATTCACTAGCAAGCTAACATATATTTGACAACTGACAGATGTGTCCTCAAACCAAAGTTGACCTTGCAGACAAACACCAGTTGCTCCAATCACACCATGAACATGTAATATCTTGTAATCAAATTCCTGAAAAATTCCAAAGACCCTATAATAAAATTCCTTATCCACTTATTTCACTGATTCTCATAATCTATCTTTAAATTTGGAAAATTATTTAATTTCATTATTTTACTTTATTTTATTATTTTATTATATTTTATTATTTTATTTTATTTTATTTTATTTTATTTTATTATATTATTTTATTTTATTTTATTTTATTTTATTATTTTATTATTTTATTTTATTTTATTTTATTTTATTATTTTATTTTATTTTATTTTATTACATAACTCTGAGTGGCTTACAATGCAATAAAAATAGAATTATAAAAACAATTATACATATAGGAATAATTAACATTGCAAAAATTAAATAGACTAAAAACTAAGAGCTTATGCGGAGTGGGGATGATGCCTTCTTCTGTCCAGCCGCTTTCAAGGAGCGGCGAGCGGGGGAACCGGTTCAGGGGCGTGGCCAGCCAGCCATCGCTGCCGGTTCGGCGAGCGGGGGCTAATTTCCGCCACCGGTACTGGAGAACCAGACCGAACCGGCAGCAACCCACCACTGCTTCAAAGGATAATTAGAACTGCAGAAAAAACCAATTGCTATCAACCTGCCTTCCATTGAGGACCTGTATACTGCACGAATCAAAAAGAGGGCTGTGAAAATATTTATAGACCCCTCGCATCCTGGACACAAACTGTTTCAACTCCTACCCTCAAAACGACGCTATAGAGCACTGCACACCAGAACAACTAGACACAAGAACAGTTTTTCCCCGAACGCCATCACTCTGCTAAACAAATAATTCCCTCAACACTGTCAAACTATTTAGTAAGGCTGTATTACAATTATTCTTCTCATCCTTCCTAGTACCTATCTCCTTTTCTACTTATGACTATAATTTTGTTGCTCATATTTTTACAATTTATATTGTTTTATTTAGTTTCTTATTTAGTATCCTATGACTATCACTAAGTGTTGTATCTTATGATTTATGATGAATGTATTTTTATGATGACTATTTTATGATCACGATTTATCACTTAGAGCTTTTATGTACACTGAGAGCTTATGCACTGAAGACAAATTAGCAATAGCAATAGCACTTAGACTTATATACCGCTTTACAGTGCTTTACAGCACTCTCTAAGCGGTTCACAGAGTCAGCATATTGCCCCCAACAATCTGGGTCCTCATTTTACCCACCTCGGAAGGATGGAAGGCTGAGTCAACCTTGAGCCGGTGAGATTTGAACCGCCGAACTGCAGCTAGCAGTCAGCTGAAGTAGCCTGCAGTGCTGCACTCTAACCACTGCGCCACCTCGGCTCATTCTAAATTCCTTGTGTGTCCAATCACACTTGGCCAATAAAGAATTCTATTCTATTCTATTCTATTCTATTCTATTCTATTCTATTCTATTCTATTCTATTCTATTCTATTCTA
>QLTV01003780.1:1453818-1465398 GCA_003457575.1 Thermophis baileyi
CCTCCCTCCCTCTCCCTCCCTCCCTCTCTCTCTTTTTGATGAGCCCCGCCGAGTCCGAGCCGTCCCAGCCAGCCAGCCTCGTTCGCTCGCTCGCTTGGCGGCGCCGGTTTTCGGAAAGTGAAGCGGAGTCAGGCGCGCGCGGGATTGGAACTGTCCGGGCTTTTGCACGTGCCTGGCTCGAGATTCGGGGGTGGGGGTGGGGTGGGGGGAGCCGCGCCTGGTTTGGTTGTTTCGTCCCGATCTTCCAGCATTTAAAGATGTTTGTGGGGGAGAGTGGGGGTTATTGCTGTGCTGCGGGGCCAAGTGCCTCTTTGGGGGCTTCGCTTTAAACGTGCGTTTGGACACCGGCGATCCCGAACCCACGTTCCCCCACTGTAGAGGTGACCGGCTGCCCTGGACAAATGATGTATCTGAGGTTAATCAGTGGGGACAGCTTGCCTTCAGGAGTGGTGGGTGCTTCATCGCTGGCGGTTTTAAAGAACAGACTGGGACAGCCGCTTGTCTGAAATGGTGAAGGGTCTCCTGCTTGAGCAGAGGGTTGGACTAGGTGACCTCCAAGGTCCCTTCCAACTCTATTCTGTAACTAAGGTTATGGTGGCAATGGAAACAAGAGGGTCAAGGAAATACACACACACACACACACACACAACACACAACACACAACACACACACACACACACACACACACACACACACACACACACACACTGATGCCTGACTTTCAATTCAGTTATATTTTATGTGAAGGATATCTTGAGAATCTTTGACTGCCCTGGACAAATGATGTATCCGAGGTTAACCAGTGGAACAGGCTGCCTTCAGAAATTGTGGGTGCTTCATCACTGGAGGTTTTTAAGAAAAGACTGGACAGCTATCTGTCTGAAATGGTAGGGCGTCCTGCTTGAGGAGAGGGTTGGACTAGGTGACCTCCAAGGTTCCTTCCAACTCTATTCCATAACTAAAGTTATCATGGTAATGGAAGCAAGAGGGTCAAGGAAGTGCGCGCGCGCGCACACACACACACACACACACACATGGCTGATGCAGCAGGCAGCTGAAAAACATGCCTTCAAAACAGTTGGGGACTTTCAATTCCCTTACATTTTATGTGAAGGATATCTTGAGAATCTTTAATGTTCTGCAGGGACCTCATTCCATTCCCCTCCTCGTTATGTATTTATTTTATTTACTTATTTCAACATTTTTAAGCCTGCCCAACTTGGATACCGTGTCTCTGTGTCTCTACAATAAAACACACAATAATAGGATGTTGATGAGGATTGTAATCCTGCTTTTATGCTTCATTATAAGCTCTTCAGGCAGGGAGCTCTGACTTGTAAAAGTGCCACGAAGACTGATGATGTGTATAAATGACAGATAATAAGAATGACCACTAATAGTGATGTAATAATAATAGCTGAGAGTGATGCCATCTGCTTTGCCCTGGTAGTGATAGTTAATAGCAATACTCTCCGATTTCCTTAGTTATTTATTCATGAATGAAATCATTTTTCAAGAAAGAGGTTAAAAGGTGCACATATGGCTTTGTTTTTAGCAGGTGCATTGTACTTAGTGTAGGCACCATTTTAGGTGAGTTGATTCCATTGTGGGAAAGAAATATCTTTCAGACAGGTGACTTTTCGGCCTTGGGGCCGTTTATTAAAATAAACAATTCAGCTATTTTATCTCCTCAGTGAATTTGTTGTGATAGGAAAGAAGATGGACAATGGCAAATGCAGGAAGGATAAATACAGAAAACAACATTTATCTGCAGCCATCATAATGTATGAAGCGTAGAAGCCATGGCACAATAAATACCCTCTAATACCTACAACTGTGTTGTGTTCAGGCACTTATTAAACATTTTAAGCAGCCCAATTATTTGGGGTTTCTTTTCAATTAATTAAAATGGCTTAGTCAGATTATGTCCTTGAATAGGTAAGTCCTCGACTTACAACAGTTTGTTTAGTGACCGTTCAAAGTTACAACGGCACTGAAAAATGTGACCTATGACTGTTTTTCATAGTTATGACCTTTGCAGCATCCCCATGGCCAGGTGATCAAAATTCAGATGCTTGGCAACTGGTTCATACTTATGACCTTTGCTGTGTCCCGGGGTGATGTGATCCCCTTTTGCGACCTTCCAACAAACCAAGCCAATGGGGAAGCCAGATTCACTTCACAACTGGGTTACTAACTTATCAACTTAACGATGGCAAGCAAAGTCGTAAAATGGGGCAAAACCCATTTGAACAAATAGCAATAGCAATAGCACTTAGACTTATATACCGCTTTACAGTGCTTTACAGCACTCTCTAAGCGGTTCACAGAGTCAGCATATTGCCCCCAACAATCTGGGTCCTCATTTTACCCACCTCAGAAGGATGGAAGGCTGAGTCAACCTTGAGCCGGTGAGATTTGAACCGCTGAACTGCTAAACAGTCAGCTGAAGTAGCCTGCAGTACTGCACTCTAACCACTGCGCCACCTCGGCTCTTGGAATGTCTCTCTTAACATAAATATTGTTTGTGGTTGTAAGTTGAGGACTACCTGTAATAGCCAAAGGCTGGGTTCTAGGTAGTTAGCAACATTAAAACCTAAAAAAACCAAAAAACCTTATCCCCCAAACATGGAAGAATCACTGTAGGTCAGCTTCTTAAAAAGAAGAGATTGGATAACCATTTGTCTGAAATGGTATAGGGTTCCCTGCCTAAGCAGGGGGTTGGACTAGAAGATCTCCAAGGTCCCTTCCAACTCTTTATTCTATTCTATTCTAAAAAAAATTTTTTGGGGGGGTGTGGAGAGAAAAGCAGGTAAGGCTGGAACAGGGAAGGATTGTCACTGTTAACGAGTTTCATGGTCAGCAAAATGACCAGTGGTCTCTGTTAAACTGTGAGACTCATCCCATGCAAGAAAGCCAGAAGGTTGTGATTAAAAACTGGCTTTCTTGCAGTGTCAACTGTGGCTTGAAAACTCTATGTGTGCTTTCAGGTTTGGCTTCATTTTTAGACTATTTCTGGTTAGCGTGCTCCTCCTCTCAAAAACTACTGGATTTCGGGAGTTGTGCAGCTGAAATTAGGGCAGGTTGTCAGCATCTTTAAGACACGCAGGTCGCTACCCCCCCCCAACCTCTCTTTATTTAAAGGGAGGTAGTGGAGCCTTTGCTATGTTTCACCATCTTTTTTTTTTTTAACTGTGTTAATGACTGAGGTTATTTTATGAGTTTTGAAAGTCCTGCTTTCAAGGCCTAGAGGTTTGCTTGAAAGAAGCTACTGTAGGTCTTGTGTTAAAATTAAACTGGGTTTGTAAATACAGGATTTTAAAGTTAGGGTTCCACGAGCTTGATATTCCCACTGGAAAATGATTTTGAAAGAGGGTTTTTTTTTTTTTTTTTCAAGGCAGTGGATGCCATTCCTTCCAGCTCTTTTCCAAGCGGGAGGGGAACAGAGAGTTAGTTTTACATTTATCAGATGTCAAGAACTCTTTTTTTCCCCCTTTCCAACATTTATTGGAATTATTAAGCCCTGACTTCCTCTTTCATTGTGGTTTACACTAGGACATAGGGCAAACTTCTTTTTTTTTTTTCTTCCTTAGCATTTGGACTCCTGCTTTCCAATCGAAGCCATGAAGTTTATTTTCAGCACACTGAGTCACTGTAGCAGGGAGTTATGACAAGTATAATATATGGAGATCGTAATGGTTGGAATTGAGGGTGGGAGAGATTCACTAGCATGCTTAAAGGAACAGAATGTCTTTTAATAACAAGACCACGGGCAGCTCTGATTCTCTTTTTCTTTAGATGCATAAGTTTCGTTTTAAACGTTTTAGTTATTTTTAACACTGTGTTAGATACGGTGTTCTATTTTCACTCATTAGAGGCAGTGTCTTCCATTTCTGATCAATTAAAAAAAAAAGGCTGCAACTCTCAATTGACAGATTCTATGCACTTGGAGAAAATTCAGTGGAACTTACTTTTGAATAGATATGTATGGCACTGTAAATGTCTAGTTTTAAATTGAAAAAGCCTGAGAGTTCACCATTGACACAGCTAATGTACATGGGAATAAGACCCATAGTAAACAATACCTTACTATTAAATAGTAAGTAAACATAGTAAACAGAATACCTTACATTTAGGATTATAGTGCACATCCCATTAAATTGGATTTAGCCTGGAAAAAGATAACCATGAATTAACATGCTATAGCTTCTCTGTTAAAACGAGAATAAAAGAGTGCTACATTTTGCGTGTGGAATCCTAAGTGAAGTTGAAGTTTCTGGGAAATGTCTTGATATTTAATGACCAAAGAAGAATGGCTGATTAGATACTTTTATGCTTAGTCTTAAGTTCAAGGTGCAATCTGAACCTTTCCTTCCACTTGTACCTCAGATGCACAGAATCAAAGTAATTGTAATTGAACAAATCAATTATTCAAACACAACATAGAGATTATGCATATAAGCCTTTCCCCACTATTGTGTTAAAGTGCTATCCACCCATTGTTAAGTTGAAACAAAACAGCACCGGCATAACATTACCCGTCCACCGGCATAACCCTAACCCTAACCCAAATCCCATTCTGTCTCTGTTGTACCTGTTCTGCCAAATATTACGGGACTTGTAGCAAAATGTGTTTCTCACGATAGATGGGGTTTTCGTCTAAAAATTTGTTGCCATCCTTTTTTAGTACATTACGAGCCAGCCGTGAAAACAGACGTGATGGCACTACACAGCATGAATGGAGCGGATCAGATTTAAGGAGTCTGTGCCATTTTGCAACTTAAGCTGCTTGACTTTTCCATGTGAAGTGCCGGGAAATGAACCCAGCTTAAAAAAAAAAAAAACCTTTCCAGATTTTAACCTGTTTTTTTGTTGGTCATAGTGGCAGTCAGGGATTATGTCAAAACCACCCATTCTACAGCCCTTGATTAGCGGGTGGACCACAATTCTACCCTTCCCATCTGAACAAATGACTCCCTTTTCCAGGTCTTGGGGGACATGTATAGAACCATCTCCTCCAGGGAGAATCAGAAATGAAAAGGGACCTTCAAGATCCAACCCACTGTTGAGTGTAGGATTTGCTCACTTGAGTTGAGTGTGAGATGCTGGGGGTGGTGATGGACTCAATGCAACCCTTCACTGTTCTTGCTGTTGGTGGGGATAGAAGGCGAAAACAGCATTTTCCTTACTTTCCTTGCCTTCTCTCTGCCATACTAAGAAGCTTCAACAAGCCCCAAACATGACAGGAGAAATGGAAGGAGAGGTCACTTTGTTTTGACCCCTCTACTATATGACTTACTATATAGTAACTCTGAGAGGGATCTTGGAGTCTTAGTGGACAACCAGTTAAATATGAGCCAACAGTGTGCGGCAGCAACCAAAAAGGCCAATGCAATCCTAAGTTGCATTAACAGAGGGATACAATCAAGATCAAGTGAAGTGCTAATACCACTCTATAAAGCCTTAGTAACCTACAATACTGCATCCAGTTTTGGTCACCACGCTATAAAAAAGCTGTTGAGACTCTAGAAAGAGTGCAGAGAAGAGCAACCAAGATGATTAGGACTGGAGGTTAAAACATACGATGAACGGTTGCAAGTACTTGGTATGGCTAGTCTAGTGAAGGGAAGGACCAGGGGAGACATGATAGCAGTGTTCCAGTATTTGAGGGGCTGCCACAGAGAGGAGGGGGGTCAAGCTATTTTTCAAGGCACCTGAAGGCCAGACAAGGAATAATGGATGGAAACTGATCAAGGAGAGATTCAACCTAGAAGTAAGGAGAAATTTTCTGACAGTGAGAGCAATCAACCAATGGAACAGAACTTCAGAAGTTGTTGGAGTTTCATCACTGGAAGCTTTCAAGAAGAGATTGGACTGCCATTTGTCAGAAATGGTGTAGGGTCTCCTGCTTGGGCAGGGGGTTGGACTAGATGACCTACAAGGTCCCTTCCAACTCTGTTAATCTGTATCTGTATGATTGTCAAGAAGAGGTATGGGCTTTGCTTGCTTCCTTGCTGTATTCTGCAGATTGTATCCACATACCTCAGATTCTTCCCTCCCTCAGCCCTTTCTCCTACTTGCAGCATATCTTTCTCCCCTGCTGACCACCCCCAGCCTCTTGTCCCTCTGTTTTTAGGGCAGCTTCCTTGCTGTTGCTAATCCAGGCATCTGAATGATGCTGGTGCCCTCCAGGCTGAGAGCTGCTCCACCAGTCTCCAACCACGTGGGAGAAGGAATGTCTCCCACCAGGTGCAGCCAGCTGCTGTCCATCAGCCACCTACAGGCCACACCATAGAGATGCCAAGGTGGTTGCATTGAGGAAAGTTGGGTTGCTTTCAAGCAATCCCCGAGTCTTCCGTAGGCAATTGGTGCGGCTGGTTGGCTCTCTATGCAGGTGCCAAGAATCTTTTCTCCTCTCAGCATTTGGTGACTTTCCAATACAGGAGGGGAAAATCATGACATGCAGCCTGCAAAAGGAATCAAAGCAGCGATGGGATGGAGATCTGATAAGCCTTACACGTAATTGTAAGGCTGAGCAGTATTAGCTGAGCTATGGCTAAATAGTGCCGCTTCTTTAGAAGCAGTATATTTGTACTGTATACTTACTTTCTCCCCATTCTTTATGTCACGGTTTTGCAAAAAGAAGGTGGGGAATAAAATAGAATAGAATAACAGAGTTGGAAGGGACCTTGGAGGTCTTCTAGTCCAACCCCCTGCTTAGGCAGGAAACCCTACACCACTTCAGATAAATGGTTATCCAACATCTTCTTAAAAACTTCCAGTGTTGGAGCATTCACAACTTCTGGAGGTAAGCTGTTCCACTGATTAATTGTTCTAACTGTATAGTAATTAGCAGAAGAATAGTTGCACCATTCTTCTTATGGGACCAGTTGGAACTGTTCTGACCCGGCCTTCTCGCAGAAGCAAGAAACAGATTCCCCGCAAAGAAAACCCCCTTTTTATTTACACATTGGGAATTAACTGCATTCACCAACAGAAAGTCCAGGCAAGAAGTTAACTGAAACAATAGTCCTTATCAGCTTGTTATGATAAATGCAAGGCTGTGAGCTCCCAGCCGGGAGACTGCAAATTAAGTCAGTTCAAGCAGAGAAATAGACAAATCTCAGTTCTGGCAAGGCAGTCTTTGTCACACGAAACACACAAGGAGCAAACTTTCCAGAAATGTGAACGGTTATCTGCGACAATCAAACCATTCCTCTTTCCTCCTATTTATTCCCCAGCCAGGGAGGGGCCATTCAGGGTCCACGTTTATTTTGCTTCCCGAGCCGGCTCATTGTCCTCCATTGTTCACCTCTCCTATCTGCTCTGCGCATCTAGAACAGGCCCCAGCTGTTCCTCCTCCTCACTCATCTCTGACTCCAAAGGCAGCTGCCGCTCTGGCTGGGAAATGCTGGACAGCCCTGGCTCTCTCTCTGTGTCCAACGCTGAGCATCCATCAGCATCTTCCCCAGGCTCCAGAACTGGCCCAAGTTCTTCCCCAACCTTCTCCTCATCCGAGTCTGCCACCAGCTCTGCTGGCAGCTGGCGGGCCACAACAGGAACAGGGAAAAGGGGACTTCATTCATTTCACTATTCCACAGTGGACTGGTTCAAGAAAAAAGAAAAAAAATCCAGTTTCACTGGTCCAGCAGCCCAGGACAAAATGGTTGTGGAGGGCAGTGATCAGCACCTGGGGTGGGGGCAGTGGCTAGTTGTAACGCAGGCCTTAGAGTCACAGGTCAATCAGCATTAGTGGCGCAAGCAGAAGCTGGAAAACACTATTTACTGCACGAAAAGATGGATGGAAGTCACCTTCACTAGTGGCAGGTAGAAGGTGACATCATGGGTTCCTGACTTTGAGGAAGGGTCAGCCCCTGCACCTATGCTGGGGCAATCTCCCCCCCCCATTTTTTAATTTTTATTGTATAAAATACAAAAAAAGGAAAGGAAATAGGAAATTAAGGGAAGGAAAGGGAACGGGAAAATGAGGTGTGAAATACAAGGGGGAAGAGAAAAAGAAAGAAAAGGGGGCATTGACTTCCAACTCTTCCTAGCACAGTACAAGATAAATACACTCCAACCTCAACTTTTTGCTTTTACATATTAATATATAACTAGCCATTTCTATAACACCAAATCTTTCTAATCAACAAAACCAAAATCAAAGTTTCATTTTTTCTTCTTCACAAGCACAAACTCTAGAAGTGATATCCAAATAAGAACATATTTTCCTCTTTAAATAAAGTATTCCATTTAACCATTCCTGTTTTATCTTCCTTGCTATGGAAATAGTATGCATTTCTATTTGCACCTAGTAATTCTTTGTGAACTGTCACCATTTTTATTTACAAAATTTATTGTATTCTTTCAAATTCGTTGGCCTTACTGAAGGGGGCGGGGGAACCTATTCTGGGGCAATCTTGTTGTGCAGATTGACAATCTCTTGGCTAATCTCAACGCTGGATTATCGGGACCTTCCTTCCACATCCCATTAGTGAAACAGATGGGGAAACAGAAGGGCAGAAGCAGCCCCAGAGAAGGAGGGCGCAGCCCTTGCCATGACTGTGCAATTTGTTAAGTCCTACATAGTGGGAGAACTGAAACAAACTAGCTGCCGGGGAAAGGCAGTGATTGAAACAGTGAATGACCATTAATGGCCCCTTGGTCCTGAAAGGCATAGACGAGTCCAGAAACACAAGCCTTGTTCTATGGTCCTGCAGAGGATGTCAGCCTCATCATGGATACAGGGCTCCCTAGCATCAGACATTGTAGACTAGACCAATCACTCATGTCAGGAATTGCTGATTATTTTCAGCTATTGGCACTCCCCTGTTTGGAGACATTATAATTTACTGTTGGTTCATTATTCATGTCCATTATTTGATGTCGGGAACACATTGCCAAATATCCAGAAGAGACAGAACTTTTATATGATCCAACTTTAGCTTAGGCAGGAGACTTAAAACTGCATTCAGGAACTGATGCAGTTTAAATCTATCGATTTTCTCATAGTTATTTATTTGTGCTGCTAGGGAATAGTTTGTTTCTGTTTTCTGTTGCCCTTCGCTCCCCAAAAGATTTTATTTTTGTATTCTTTTCATCACTGTCATTGTACACTTTGCTGAGTTTCGGATTTGATCTTTAAAATATGCTTTGGAGCATTCAAGAATGTGAATAGTAGCACCTACTTAAAACAAATTAAAATAGAAGCATTTTTTCAATCATCATTAACTTTGTCTCGGATGAAAATTGAAAAACCAACTTTATTTTTTAAAAATGATATATGCTTGGATTGCTTTAGTAGAGGTATTCCTTCCAATGTCTATGGAGATTCTCAATCATCCAGGTCATGGTTGTCCTAAAGGTGTTTTTTCAACTGGACTGTGGTTTTTTCCTTGAGGAAGAAGATGTTTCGCTTCTCATCCAAGAAGCTTCTTCAGCGAACTGTGAACTGAAGAAGCTTCTTGGATGAGAAGCGAAATATCTTCAAGGAAAAATGAGTCCAGTTGCCTTTTGAAAAAGCACCTTTGGGTATTCCTTCCAATGCATCAGAGAACAACTCTTTTAAGATAGCAGTTGCTATCTGAAGTTTTTATAAGCAAGTTGGCATGGTATAGAAATTGACGTGTTAGATTGAACCTGGAAGAATTATACTCAGATCTCTGGTTAAACATGAGTTCATTTGGGTCTGCCATTCTCAGCCCAAGACTGTTGTCTTGTTTAAAAAACAACTGGGAAATCAGTAAATCTTTGCATTTGTTATTATTTCATATTATTTATTGGTTTTTCTTTTTAATTTACTGTGATAAGCTGGCCGGAATCATGGTTTTTTGTTGAGATGGAAGCCATATAAATATGATACATAAATAAAAATAATAACCCATTAAAGATGGTTTATTTCTGAGATCCCCATTCAAATATTCATTGTAACCAGAGATAGATTACTGCAAAAGAAAGAAAGAAAGAAAGAAAGAAAGAAAGAAAGAAAGAAAGAAAGAAAGAAAGAAAGAAAATCTTTTGAAAACTAATATGCAAATTAAAGTAATTCTTGTTTTCAGGTCTTTTTTTATTTCTCTGTAAGAAAATTTTAAACTACCGATTGAATGATAGGCCACTACTGTTTTTGAGCAAGAATTCTGTAAAAGAAAGTACATGTTCATATATTTACCATAGCGTTCACCCTGATGTTGAAAATAACACGCAAAAATATGTTAGAGATTTAGCTAAATATGGGAAATATTTGTAGTTTTTGCACTATTTCTGTTGAATAGCCATACATTAGTTATTTTTATTATATTGCATAATTAGGCAATATCACTTAACAGAGCACAACATGCAAAAGGTCAAAGATGGTATGTGAAAAATTACTTCCTTTCACTTGTGATAGTGTTGGAAGTTTCTTGCTTCTGGTTATCTGTGAAATAATAAACAAACATATCATAATTACTGTTAACAAGCTGTTCTTGGCTTAACATACCATTATGATATATCCTGTATAGTTGTTTATTTTATGTTTATGTTAAATTGGGAAAGGAGCCTCTTGCTAATATTTGTTTTGAAAAGATTTTGGTTCTGATTTATGGGAGTTATATTCCAACATATCTGGATCACACACAATTTCATATTAGGTACTACAGGTAGTCCTCAATGTACGACCACAATTGAGCCCCACATTTCTGTTGCTAAGTAAAAGGTCTGTTAAGTGAATTTTGCCCCATTTTACGACCTTTCTTGCCATAGTTGTTGAGTGAATTAATGCAATTGTTCTGTTAGTAACACGGTTGTTAAATGAATCTGGCTCCCCCATTGACTTTGCTTGTCAGAAGGTCGCAAAAGGGAATCACGCGACTCTGAGTCACTGCAACCGTCATAACTATGAACCAGTTGCCACACGTTTGAATTTTGGTCATGTGACCGTAGGGATGCTGCAACGGTTTTAAGTGTGAAAAACGGTCATAAGTCACTTTTTCCAGTGCCATTGTAACTTCGAACGGTCACTAAATGAACTGTTGTAAGTCGAGGACTAACTCTACTTTCTTTAGTTATTTATACGGTACAATATCTGGCAACTCAAACTTATTGAGCTGGTTTGTCAGTTCGTTCTCTTATCTACCTCAAATGGTGATTATACATCCATGCCTGTAAGATGAAGTTACGGAAACTTTTAGGAAGATCACTCATTTTTTGGCAATTTTCCTCAGAAGTTAGAAGGAATGGCTACAACTATTTCAACTTAAATTCTAGTTTGTCTAGTCTATTACCGTGTTTCCCTGAAAATAAGACCCTGTCTTATATTTTTTTTGAACCCTGAAATAAACGCTTGGCCCAGTGGTGAAATCCAATTTTTTTTTACTACCGGTTCTGTGGGCGTGGCTTGGTGGGCATGGCAGGGGAAGGATACTACAAAATCTCCATTCCCTCCCCACTCCTGGGGGAAGGATATTCCAAAATCTCCATTCCCACCCCACTCTGGGGCCAGCCAGAGGTGGCATTTGCCAGTTCTCCAAACTACTCAAAAGTTCCGCTACCGGTTCTACAGAACCTGTCAGAATCTGCTGACTTTCACCCCTGGCTGTCTCC
>QLTV01003780.1:1465572-1477391 GCA_003457575.1 Thermophis baileyi
ACACACACACACACACACCTGGTCTGGGCACATAGACGGAGCCCTTCCCGAGGAGTTGTCCTGCGCAGACGCACCTGGCAGCAGCGGCGGCGGCGGTGGTGGCGGTGGGGGCAGAGTTTGCCTGGGCTTTTCGCCATCCCAGAACCGCGCCGTGCATGGGAGAGTTTTCCGGCATGGTGCAGTTTCGGGATGGCGGAGAGCTTGCTTGGGAGAGCCAGCGGCGGGGGCAGAGATTGCTTGGGAGAGGCCAAGGAAGCTCTCCGCCATCCTGGAAGCGGCGGCGGTTTACCTGTTGAGGCTCCAGGCCTCAGCGCGCTGAGCTGGGAGGCAGCCAAGCAGACGGGCAGGAAGGGCTGCGGCCCTGAGCCTCAACAGGTAACCTGCCGCTGCCTCAGTGCCCAACGGGAGCATCTTCCTACGCCGGCCTGGCATGCCAAACTTTGTGCAGCAGCGGGAAGCAGCCCGAGAGCCGGGGCGGGTGCCCCACATGCTCAGCGGCTGAGCTGAGCCCTGCGTGCCCCTCTGCCTCCCACCTCACCTGCCTCCTCCTCCTTCCAGGTGCAGAGGGAGGCCAGCGAGAGGGGTGGCGGCGGCCCCTGCCAAGCGCAGCGCACAGAGGCGGCGTGCACGGCGTCCCCAGCACACCTGTTAATCCGGCTGGCCACACGACTACAAGTGTGGTGCGAAAGCCACTGGTGGCCGGGCGGGCGGCACCCCCCGTGCGGGGAGAGGGCCAGGCCTGCACTTGGAAGGGGCCACCACTCTCGCTGCCCTCCCTCCCTGCCTGGCTGCAGATGTCCGCCCGCCCTCCCAGAGCACCACAGCCGTGGTTCGCTTTCTTCTTTCTCCTGCCACCACCCCTCTTAGCCCCAATGCAGCAGCTGTGTCTCCCCCAAGGGCCAGAAGTGGCGCGTCTCCCGTCACGGGCATGGGAGACCGCCGGGAAGGCCGCATGGAAGGCCGCCAAGCATGGCAGGGCTGTGGAGGAGGGAGTAGGTTGCTACCTCCCTTCCTGCTGCCCCGACATGCTTTCCTGCCTTCCACGTGGCCTTCCACTTGCCTGCCTTCGTAAGCTGGCTACGGGGAAACCGGGAAGGCTGCATGGAAGGCAGGAAAGAATGTCGGGGCTGCGGGCTGTGGGGAATGGAGTAGGGAAGGCAGGCTGGGATGGGGGGGCAGGGGCCACGACTTCGCAGGCTTACCTGGCAGGCAGATCAGGGGTGCAGCGCTTCAGGCAGGCAAGCTGCATAGCACAGACTGGGCGGGGCAGGGTGAGCAAGCGGCGACCGGCGGACCGGTTCAGGGGGCGTGGCCAGCCAGCCATCGCTACCTGCTCGGCAAACCACCGGCGGCCACTGCTACCAGTCCACCCGATCCGGTCCGAACCGGGAGCATTTCACCCCTGCCTTATTGCCATGCACTCAAAAGAGGGGTTTATTCGGCTTATTATCAGGGGATGTCTTATTTTGGGGGAAACAGGGTATGTACCTAATTATTCTGCCTTTTCTATTAATACTGTAAAAGGCCCTTTTCCACTGCATCCCTACAAGTTGTTGGGTTATAAATGCAGCTGAAGCTTACCTGACTTTCATTACAATGTTGCATGACTTTTTTTTCCTTCTAAATCATATAACAATTTCTGGCGCAAGATATGCCTCCCTCTCTCTCTTCCCTCTCCTCCTCCTTCTTAATCTCTCTCTCTGTCTCTCTCTCTCTCATCTATCTATCTATCTATCTATCTATCTATCTATTATCTCTCTATCTCTCTATCTATCTATCTATCTATCTATCTATCTATCTATTTATTTATCTATCATCTATCTATCAGGAGTGGGTTCTAACTTACCTCGCTGCCGGTTCGCTTCCTCCCACGCCACGTGGCTGTGCGCGCATTGTGTGCTGCATGGCCATGCCGCACACGCGCATGCGCAGTAGCAAAAAAAGATGGCATCCACGGACTGGCACCAACAGAACCGGATCCGTGACGTCACCAGTGGTTTGCTACCGGTTCTATAGAACCGGTGCGAACTGGGAGGAACCCACCTCTGCTATCTATTTATCTATCTTCCATCATCTCTCTCTCTCTCTCTCTCTCTCTCTCTCTCTCTCTCTCTCTCTCTCTCTCTCTCTCATAAAAATAAAAGCCCATTGCCAGTTAGAGCTCTGTATTGATAGCAGCATTCCAAAGTATTTTAGCCCTGATCTTGTTCAAACAGCATTTACTGTAATGGACAGGAAAAGCAAGACTCTCTTTATTTTGAGTTCAACTCCTAGTGACTGTATGTTGAGGTCTATGTATTTTTTGTTTGTTTAGTAAAAATATGGTATTGGTATGTCATGGCCATTTTCTACATGTTTTTTCCCAGTCTAGCCAACAGATCTAAGGTCTTGTAGTAGTCTTCCATCCAAGCAGTGATCAGCCTGAAGCCTGGTTAACTTTTTCCCCTCAAGCTCAGCCCAGGTCATTTAGATGCTTCCAATCAGTTGGACTTTACCATGGGTTGCCTTTTTTTAAAAAAAAAGTGTGTGTGGGGGGAGATAAGTGTTTGCATAACATGAACACACATTAAAAAACATTTTTTTGAATATTTTGCATATAGCAAAAAATAGATCTACATGGCCTGAGTTTGCACAACAAGCCAGATACAGTAAACTGTAAATGGCTAGCCTGTAATTCAGCATGTTATGTGACAGAGGGGAAGCTGCTACTAGTATCATATGAATCTATCCTGCCGATGGAATCCCTTGAGATATTTATTTATGTAAAATTCTGAGTGGCTCCCAATCAGATATTTCCAACTCCAGTAGAAATTCCCAATTGGCTTTTGATTTATATATCTAATATCTGATAAAACCTTTACCATTGGCAGGATTAACAGACCGATATGTATGTTTATGCAGACATAAAATTCCACTTTCTTAATGGAAAATTATTCTCAGATATGTCTGTTTAGATTTATAGTCTGACTTTCCATGAAATGAGTGACTTCACTTCCGAAAAGCTTTAGTATCTCTAAGGGTTATCTCTGTAAGGCATTTTCATCATCTGGAGATGTTGTTTTTATGATTGTTTGGAAAATATCAAAGAACAACTTGAAATCACCACTTCCAGAGCTGGCTGTATTATTGGGAAGAAACAAGAGGTTATTCTGAGCAGCAAAATAACAATTGATATAGGATCAAGGCTTGTAATTATCCTGCCATTCAGATAAATGTATGTGCATTCAGATAAAGATTTATTGGCACATAAAGTTCTGGTCTTCACTAGGAGCTGTGAGATCCTAGAGAGCCTAGGATCACAGAAGAAGAAAAAAATTCTGGCCAGAACTTACCTTGAACAAAGATTTAGCTGCCAATGTAGTCTGTAGGAACAAGAGGTTATATATTTCACCTTATCTTTCTTAGAGGTAGTTGTTGTTTAGTGACTACAGTTGGCATTGCAACATGGTCCCAAACTGCTGTAGTCACTAAATGGAAAATGATCTCACTTCTGAGAGCCTCGTAAAATGAACTTTGTAATAATTGCAACATTCAATTTTAATTGAAACATTTTAAATAAATCGTAAATTAAATCATCTTCCTTTGGGCTTTGTGTTTCTAAAAGGGTTTGAGTGATTCCCATTGTGGCTAAATAACTTTCATCCTGTGTCGGGTCTTGAGTGTGGGGCTGCTTATTCTGATTCTACTACTGTGTTTTGTTAGCTGCCAAATCTTGCCATGGGGAAATTTCAAAATATCCTGTCTTGAATGGGTTTTCTAGGGATCTGTTTGCCTGCTTGTGTGAATGGAGCCAAACGTTAGGCTTCCACTTTCTATACGGTCATTATCTCTATCAGGCAGGAATGTGGAATGAGCTTCAGGCAGGTTCTTCGTTAGCAGCTTGATTTTTCCTTGTTTTTCTGTGAGCCTTTTATTATGAGTAATATTTTATTTGGGGGGAGGGGTAGGGAGGGAAGGAAGGAGGGAGGGCAACAAACCTGGCTGGCACTAGACACAGCTTCAGAGGATGCTTTGAAACAGCACAGCAAAGTCTGGAAGGGACCTCAGAGGTCATCTAGTCCAACCCCCTGTTTCCTGGCAAAATGGACTGCTAAATTGGCCACGCCCACCCAGTCACATGACCACATGGTCACGCCCACCTGAAGCCATGCCCACCTGACCTCCAAGCCATGCCCACAAAATAAGCCACGCCCACAGAACCGGTAGGGAAAAATTTCACATTTCACCCCTGGGTTGCACGCGCATGTGCGGGGGGCAGGGAGCGGGGGGAGCGTGGGGAGTCATGCATGCATGCACGGGGGGATGGCATGCATGCATTGCATTATGGGTTCCGGCACACACACAAGCGTGTGCTTTCGGCACGCGATGAGAAAAAGGTTAGCCATCACTGAAATAGAGGAAAAACTGGAATCTGAAATTAGACTAAGCACAGTTGGCCATCAACCTCAGCATCCCCATGGAGAAGGAAGGTAGATTGAGACCCTCACCCAAAGATTTCTATAACATTGATGACCTCAACAGCACATTCTAAAAGTTTTCTAATAATCCAAAATTCTGGAAAAGTGTGTAAAGCGAACTGAATATTGCTATATCTCATTTTTAGTATTCTTTTGTATTTGCCAAGAACTTGAGGAGAGGACTTTCTATTTTTTGTTTTGTTTTGTTCTTCAGATGGTCAAGTGGTCTAGCTAATCATCCACTTCCCTAGGAAACCTTCATCAATAGCAAATACACTATAATTCAGTCACGTTTTTGGCTTGACTGATGTTAATTTATGGCTACTGTGAGAATTGTAATTGCTTCAGCTGTTCCAGCTTTTTTTCTGCCTTGTTTCCACACTGTACTTTATAAGTTGTTTTATATTTTATTTTAATTACCGGTATTATTAGCCATCTTGAGCACTATTTGGCAGAATGGCAAGATTAAAAAATTAATAATTATGATTGGATAGATTAGTATGCAGCTGAGCCGCCATATTCTATTCTATAATTTGAATATCCAAAAGGCTGCCAAGAGCTGTGGCAAAATGCAATTTTATAAAGCCTTCTGTCTTGTATTAAAAACAGATTTGCAAAAGTAAAGCCTATTTTTACATGGTGTGGTTTTTCTCAATTGAAGACAGATAGTCCTTGCTTAACGACTGCCCTCTTTAGCAACCATTTGAAGTTAAAAGTGCTGAAAAAGTATCTTTATGACTGGTCCTTGCACTTATGACCGTTGTAGCATCCCTGCAGTCAAGTGGTCAAAATTCAGGTGTTTCACAACTGGCAAATGTTTATTACCATCACAGTGTCTTGTGGTCACTTTATCAAATCAAATCAAATCAAGTTTATTACAGTCAGAGACCAGAACAAATAAAAACACTCAATGAATATCTAGTTTTTAAAAAAATCTAGAATAAAATAATAAATAACAGATAAAATCTATATTAAAATCACAATGTGGCATCCAGTCTGTCAGTCACACATGGCCTAACTATACTATAATATCAATCCACAAACTGAGGCCCATAGTCATTAAATACTAAAATGAAAAAAAAAAAGTAATGCAAAAGGTTTGGCACATTAGTTGTGTAAAATAGCTACGGAAACATGATTATTCACATGTTTCCAACGAATCCCCAGTGCTGCTGCATAGACTCTAGTCACCTGCGCTGTAATCACAGTCTGTCTTAAGCAGCCACTGGAGAGAAGCAGTGTTGGAATGGCCAGGATACAGTAGAACCTCTGGTAACAACCATAATTCGTTCCATAACTTTGGTCACAAACCGATTTGGTCGTGATCCGAACCTAATTTTGGAAATTTTGCACTTACAAAAAAAATGGCACGGAAGGGGAAATCGGCCACACACACACACACACACACACACACACACACACAAAAGTAAATTTTTTGGTCGGAACCCGATTTGGCCGTGGTCAGAAGCGTTCATGACCAGAGGTTCTACTCTACCTATCGATTATTGTGAGGTTATGTTTTTTTTCCAAATATCTCTATAGAAAGAGCATTGAAGGAATATGTGTTCAATGGTCTTCACCTCTCCTGAGCCACAGGAGCAGAGCCTTCCAGTTTTATACTTGCTGTGTAGGATGGCCGATGGATGCACATGGCACCTTGTGAGTAAAAATGCTTTCTGGTGGTTTGCCATCTCCAACTGGCTAAGATAACTGGCAGGAGTAACAACATCACTAATATGGCATCTGGAGCCAGAAACAGCAGAGATTTCCCTAAGTCCATTTGCCTCTTGATGTCCTCTTTCCTTTGTCATACTTCATCAAGATTTGGGTGTTTGCAAGCAGCAGATGTCTACAACCATGTCTTGCAGTCACATAATCATCATTTGTGCACTTCACAACCAGCGAACAGAGTCAATCGAAAAGCCATCAGTAACGTCATAGTCAGGTGACATTTTCTTTAATGATGGTGAGTGATTTGGTTAACAGCCATGGGGGAAGGCAGGTCATACGTCCAGCGTGGTGATGTAATGTTTTGCTTAACAATAACAAGTACATCATTTAGTGAAGGAATTACCAATCCCAATTGTGGTTGTTAAGCAAGAAGTTCTCCTTCATGGATTACTGCCTTGGCGTGGCGAAGGGGCTTGCGTAGCTCAGTGAAGCTATGAGCTATGCCGTGCAGGGCCACCCAAGACGGACAGGTCATAGAAGAGAGCTCTGACAAAATGTGATCCACTGGAGAAGGAAATGGCAACCCACTCCAGTATCTTTGCCATGAAAACCCCATGGACAGTACCAAAAGGCCTGGAGGAATGTTGTCCATGGGGTCGCGATGGGTCGGACACGACTTCGCGACTAACAACAACAAAGCAAGAAGTTCCTGTGGTATCAATTGCATAAGATTTAAAAGTTAAACCCGATTCACACAATTTTTGGTTTACTGCTATTATTGTTTCAGTTGGTAATGTCTAGTCTGAAAGTGTACTGGTGGTTTTCTTCACTATTTATCAGAGAGATATTTAATAGCTGGAATTCTTCCCAGTACTGCAGATACATACTGGAGTTGTCCATTTTAAAGATTTGTTGTCCCCCTTGTCTCATTTTGGTGGTAAGAGATAAATACCAGGGGGGAAAAACACAGAATCTAACCAGTGCAGCCTTTTTATTCCTCCATAATATCTTTGGAACTATTTGTCACATTTCTTAAGATCCATATCAGTTGAGGCCAGAGGTGGGTTCCTCCCGGTTCGGACCGGTTCACCCAAAGTGGTAGCGACCCGCTGGTGACGTCACGATGACATCACGGATCCGGTTCGGTCGGTGCCGGTCCATCTTTTTTTTGAAATTTTTTTGAATTTCTTTTTTGAATTTCTTTTTTGAATTTTTTTTCTTCTGCGCATGCACAGAAGCCGAGTTTCTGGCACTGCGCATGCGTCACCACCTTGTTTTTGGCATTTTTTTATTTTTTTGATTTTTTTTGTACTGCGCATGCACGCGTGCACAGCCTTGAGGCGCGGCCACGCGGCACGCGAGGAAGCGAACCGGCAGAGAGGTAAGTTAGAACTCACCCCTGGTTGAGGCTCTCTCTTCTCAATGCTTTGGAAGAGAATTGAATTGGCAAGCCCCAGGCATTGCCTAGTCATTCCCCGGTGTTAAAAATAGCACAAGGAAGTTGGCTGGATCTTATAGGGATCTATAAGGTGTCTGCCACCACACCTATAAAAGAAATAATTACTTTCAGATTTATGTGTTTTTTTTTAAGGAATTAGCAGGTATCAAATTAGCAGGTATCAATTGGAACAGAACCTTCTTCTGCCTCATGTGATCCAACAAATCAGGGGTGGGTTCTGGATCCTTTTGCTGCCGGTTTACTCAGGGGCGCGCCAGGCGCGCAGCAATCAAAAAATAGCTTCTGTGCATGCGCAGAAGCAAAATCCAAGATGGTGGCACCCGACACCGACAGAACCGGCTCCGTGACATCATTGCCGATTTACTAATGGTTCTAAAGAACCAGATAGAACCGGTAGGAACCCACCTCTGCAACAAATAGACATCATTCTGCCTTTTAAGTAGGGATAGAGACTTTAGGAGCAGAGATGTCTGGATTAAATCCCCTTTAGGAAGACAGTTTTTTCCTAGAAAAAAATGAATATGATACAAACTATGTTGCTGAATAATATAGATGTATTACTAAAAGCTATTTGAGACAAGAGAGAGACAAATGGGGTCCAAGAAGATCTGTGACCTGCTACTAGACAAGATGAGAGGAAAAGGAAGGAAGAACAAGGCAAAAAGAAAATGAAAATGAAAGGCATTTATTCTAAAAAAAAAAATAATAAGCAAAGAAAATATGTCTTTACTTGTGTCTATGCTTTTCCTGAGATAGCTGGAGTAAGATCAGTAAGTAGTAAGTAAGATTTTTTTCCCGGCAGATCAGACTATTTATCTAAGCTAATACTTTGTACCGTGATAGGCAACAGTTTTTCGTAGTTATAGATAGGGACCATTTCTTTAGCAATAGCATTTAGTACTTAGATTTATATACTTCTCCACAGTGCTTTACTTTACTCTCTGGGCGACTTACAATGTTAGCATAATGCCCTCAACAATCTGGGTCCTCATTTTACCGACCTCAGAAGGGTGGAAGGCTGAGTCAACCATGAGCCGGTCAGGATTGAACTCCTGGCACTGGGCAGAGTTGGCCAGCAATACTGCGTTCTAACCACTCCGCCGCCACGGCTCCTATCTTTAAATTGATAGTCTGATTCCTTTAATTGTAAATGCCTCAAACAAAGCTTCGTCTCCTGAGCTATGGCCTTATGCTTGAAGACTAGATTGATATCTGGATGAATGACTAAATACTTTGACTCAAGTAACGTGACACAGACCATAATAGACTAGTCCCACCTTATATATGAAAGATGGCTGGGAAATTTTGGGCTAGTCACTCTCTCTCAGCCCAACTGAATTATTGTTGTGGGGAAAATCGGAGGAGGAAGAGATATTAAGTATGTTAACCACCTTGAGTTATTTATAAAAATAATAAAGGCAGGATAAAACACCTAAAAAGAATAAACAAATGGATACCGTGAAGGAGTAAATGCTCCTTTTAGTTAGATTGACTATATTAGCATAATCTCAGGTCTCTTGGTCTTTCCCCTCCTCCCTCTTTTGTATTCATGTGAATTAGGGGTGTTTGAGCTATTTTCATGATTTTTCATCATAGTTTAAACTGAAGCAATCTTTCCTTTGTTGCTTTGTTAATGGTTCATCTCTCTCCATTGAGGTCATTCTCTTTACTCTCTGAAACTGTCTATAGGGTGTAGTAAGAAAAATCAAGATGGCAACCACAATGGTGAGAGCAAACTTCCATCTGATTTTTTTATGTGTGTTCCATATGTGATGGACAGGTAGAGCTGTGAGCACACCATTGCATCTGCCATGCAGTGTTCCGGCGTGCCACTAGAGGCCGCTCTAGGAACACAGTTGTTGGTGATTGGTGATTGGTCGTTCTATCTGGCAGCCGTGTATTTAAGGAGCTGTCAGAAGCATTTTACCTCAGACATTCGTTATAGTTGTTCTGTTAAAGTTGGAATAAACATTACATGTTATCTGCCTCCATGTCTCGCCTCAGTCAATGCCCAGCCAGCTAAAGAACTTAGCATTGGCGACGAAGGTGGGATATAGAACTGAGGCGAATTAAATTGCCACTGAACAGAGCGGACACTAAGAAAGCATAGTTTTTTTTTCCCCTCTCCTCAACTCTGTCAGAAGATTAAGAATGTCGACTCAACACACTTTCGCACCATTCAATCCGCCCGCAGAAACGTGGGAATCTTATGTGGCAAGATTCGAATGTTTTCTTATCGCTAATGCATACACTGAGCTTTCAGGCGACAGAAAGCGCACCTATTTTTTAGGGTTCTGTGGAACCGAAATGTTCGAGACTGCTAGGGCACTATTCGCCCCTCAATCCATACATACTGTGTCCTGGGAGGCAATGTTAGCTAAACTTAAAGACCATTACGCTCCTCCACCTTCTCGTTGTGCTCGGAGGTACGCATTTTACCACAGGAATCAGGCTGAGGGAGAAACTGTAAATCAATTTGTGGTGGCACTAAGAAAAGCAGCTCTTTACTGCGAATTCTATAATTTAGAAGACTATTTATTAGATCGTTTGGTTTTTGGTGTTAGAGATAGCCGCCTCAAACTTTGTTTACTTGCTATGCACGGCCTCACGTTTCAAATTGCCTTGGATGAGGCTCGTGCAGCTGAAATGTCCTCACAATCCCTGGCTGAAATGGAGGATAACCCTTCAGCCACCAGACGAACTAATGCTATTGACCCTGTGGTAGATGAGACTGAAACAGAATCTAACCAAGGTGATGAGGTCTGCCGTCTTAACGAAGCACAAAAGAAAAAATGGGACAATGGCCGAGTTTCTTCAGGGTTCCTTTGCATGGGCTGTGGGGGAAATCATATGAGAGCGAACTGTAACTTTAAGGATGCCATTTGTCGTCGCTGTGGGCGGCAAGATATCGTTGCTATGCCATATATCACAATAGACATCCTACAATGTCCATTAGTCAAACTAACAGATCGCCAGCCGAAAAGATTAAAATTACTGTTCATCTAGGGGGCCGACCTTGTCCAATGGAAATAGACACAGGGTCTGCCGTTTCTATTGTCTCGTGGAGCACCTTAAAACGGCTTATTCCAAAGATGTCAAAACGGCATTTAAAACCTTGCCCATTAACACTAAAAGACTACCAGGGGACTCCTATTCCTATTATAGGCAAGGGACATTTTAGTATTCAGTACAAGCAGTTCAATGGCCGTTTGCCCTTGGTGGTAGTCGAGAAACCCCTCACGAGTCTCCTAGGACTTGACTGGTTTTCACCGCTGGGTTTGTCAATTGGGGGCATTAACTCTATTAAGAGTGATCCTGAGTGCGACACATTGGTGCGGGAATTTCCGTCCGTGTTTGATGGAAAATTAGGCACTTACACAGGCACTCCTATCTCTTTCAACTTGGATCCCCAAGTGGCTTCCATCCGCCTAAAGCCCAGGCGAGTGCCGTTCACCCTAAAGTCAAAGGTAGATGCAGAATTGGATAAGCTGATCTCGCAGGGCGTGTTACAACCAGTAGATCACTCCAGATGGGAAACCCCCATCGTAACACCTGTCAAGCCAGACGGCTCTATTCGTCTATGTGCTGACTATAAATGCACTGTCAATCGTGCATTACCTTCCAATGCGTATCCAGTGCCTGTAGTTCAGCACCTCCTCCACTCAATGGGGAGGGGGTCTATTTTTGCAAAGTTGGACTTATCCCAGGCTTACCAGCAGTTGCCTGTGGATGAGGCAGCTGCTGAAGCCCAAACCATTATCACACACCGGGGTGCTTTCCGTTGCCGCCGGCTGCAATTCGGCATTAGCACCGCCCCCGGAATATTTCAAAGTTTAATGGAACGGCTTCTACATGGCATCCCTGGAACTGTTCCATATTTTGATGATGTGCTGATTTCTGCTGCTAACCACCCAGAATTGTTTGCACGTGTACGAGCTGTGCTATCTAAGTTTCAGCAAGTAGGACTCAGAGTTAAGAAAGAGAAATGCTCTATTGCAGTCCCCCATGTAGAATTTCTTGGATTCCTCATTGATTCAGCAGGTATCCACCCTACCGCTGCTAAAACTAAGGCCATCCAGGATGCTCCTGAGCCTACCAATAAAATGGAACTGCAGGCTTTCCTCGGCCTTTTAAATTTTTACGCTGTGTTCCTTCCGCACAAAGCATCAGTAGCCGAGCCACTTCATCGCCTGCTGGACTCGGGTGCCCCAGGGGTATGGGGTAGAAGGGGG
>QLTV01003780.1:1478675-1513430 GCA_003457575.1 Thermophis baileyi
GTTCCTATATGGTGGCATTAGAGGACGGTCGATTGTGGCGACGCCACATCGACCAGTTGAGGGCTAAGTGGTCAGCTAGTGTCCTTCCGGAGCAGGGGAATGCTATACCGATAGTTCAGAGGGCCGATCCGGGGACTCAGTCACGCTGGAGCTTCAATACCCAACCCCCGGGAACAGGGTTATCTCCGAAGACTTACCTGCATCTCCAGTAGAAGAGTTCGATATGGTCCGTTCACAAGGAGAGGCCAGGGTTCCAGAGTCTGACCAGGCAAGGGTAGGATATGACCAAACACCACTAGATAGTGCAGTCGAGCCTCGACGATCTGAGAGGGATCATATTTGCAGGAGTACGTGTGTGCTAACTTGGCGGAAAGGGGTGCAGTGTTCCGGCGTGCCACTAGAGGCCGCTCTAGGAACACAGTTGTTGGTGATTGGTGATTGGTCGTTCTATCTGGCAGCCGTGTATTTAAGGAGCTGTCAGAAGCATTTTACCTCAGATATTCGTTATAGTTGTTCTGTTAAAGTTGGAATAAATGTTACATGTTATTTGCCTCCATGTCTCGCCTCAGTCAATGCCCAGCCAGCTAAAGAACTTAGCATGCCATCTTGACTTTCCTTACCATATCTTGCAGACAGCCCCTCTTGAATCAGTATAATAATGTGTCAGTCTAGACCAGGCCTGTCAAACTGGCAGCCCGCAGGCCGGATGCATCATACTCACGTCACGGCCACCCTGGCTCCACAAAGGCAAAAAATGTTGCGATACGTCACATGATGCGATTGAGTTTGACACCCTTGGTCTAGACCAGTGTTTCTCAATCTCAGCATTTTTAACATATATGGACTTCAACTCCCAGAATTGAGGAGGAACAGGCACTAAGCGCCTCATCCATAGAAGCAGAGATCTGTCATACTAGATAGGGTCCTCTATGTAGAGACGCCTCAGAGTCAGTCCAACACAGAGTGGCAGAGTGTAAGATGCAAACAGGGACAGCATATGCTGAATGGTGTAACCAAGTAGCTGGCATTGTGTACAGAACATTTGCACAGGGTATAGGTTAAATCCTGCCAGTATATACATATATTTGTATGTGTGTGTCAGTAGTGGGTTCTAAAACCCTTTACTACCAGTTTGCGCTTGCGCTTGCGCACGCGATGCTTCTGCGCATGCGCAGAAGCGTCCCGGGCGGGTGGGCAGAGCGTCCCGCCGCTACCACTACCAGTTCTAAGAACTGGGCCAAACCCACCGCTGGTGTATGTTTTATGTGCCTTTGTATAGTACATTAGAAACTAACATTTTCTTGTGTATAAATAATTCATGGTCTTTAATGATAATGTTACTCATATGATTATGTCATAGGAATCAAGATATTATATTTCTATAAGGTAAGAAGTATTTTTTAGGGGAGGGGAGAATAGTAGTTCCAAATTTGGTAGCTCGGGATAGTGTTTTCTAATTGTAGAATCTGAGAACTTTTTCAGTATGGGAGAGAGTAGCATACTGTAAGCCAAATAATTTCTAGTTTGTAAAGAAAATGCAAGTTATATTGTTTTTAATAGAATAGAACTCCCAAAATATTATTTTACTGGTCATGGGAATATTATACACAAACTATTTGGTTGGTGGGTGGTTGTTGTTTTAAGCCGTTTAACATTCAACTAATTTCCCAGTCTCCAGCTCTTAAGAAATATTTAATATAGTTTGACAGGAAACTATTTAAATGTGCTATCATCTGAACCAGAATAGAAGACAAAACTTCCTTTATGATTGCAATTAGTTTTTTAAGTGTTTTGAAAAAGCAGGGCCAAACAGAACAATATTACTAGTATATCTTACTACTGTTTAGTTTTTCCCTTTGGTCTGTTTTGATGTAGATTGAAAATATCCCTCTGCGAACTACCGTTAAATTCTCTTTGTTGCATTATTAGTGGGAGAAAGAGAATAACAATTCCCCCAACTAGACTGAAGACAACTAATTATTGCTTTTGTATTATATATGGAGGCAATTTGGGCAGAGCCAAATGCATTTTCCAAGTTGCATTTAAAGTGAAACTGTAGTTGTCTTTACAACATATCCGTATGTATAGTTAATTTATACTTGTTTATGGGATCTATTCAGTTTCTGCACAGAACATGATCTCAATGGCCTCAGAGCATTCAAGCCAACTCGGTTAAACCTGCTATTATGAGCCTGTTCAAGAAAGTGAATGTGGCCGATCTCCTCCATATCTGTAAAATCTGCTTCATGCTGGGCTGCCGATAAAAACAATACAACATATTCATCTAATGTAAGTTTCCATAGCAGGGGTGGGTTCTAACTTACCTCGCTGCCGGTTCGCTTCCTCCCGTGCCACGTGAGCGCACCTCGCAGTGCAAAATAAATAAATAAATAAAAAGCCGAAAAGATGGTGATGCATGCGCAGTGCCGGAAACTCGGCTTCTGCGCATGTGCATGCGCAAAAGAAAAAAATAAAAATAAAAAAAATTTCAAAAAAAAGGACCGAACCGGATCCGTGATGTCATCATGATGTCACCAGCGGGTCACTACCAGTTCGGGCGAATCGGTCCGAACCCACCTCTGTTCCATAGCCTGCGTTGTTTAAATTGAACACATGCACATATATTTTCAATCACTTTTCAGCAGCTAGTCAATTTCCAAGCATTAGCTGCTAAGACTGACCAACCTTACAGACTGCCTGTTTGACTATTAAGAACATGATTTATCGCTCCACTTCCAGTGTGGAAGATAAGAAAGAATGCAGCCGTTCCTGTCCTAAAATTGGGGAATAGATAGGCCCATTGGAGGACATCCTTGATTTTATTGATTCAAGATGTGCATTCGGATTTTGTATGAAGTGACTTCTCATCAATTTTACATTTAGTTTTACAATGGTATTTAAACTGGTTCAAGTGCAGGAGCAGCAGCAGAAAAATATTTTCAATAAATGAATGTCATAACTTATCATAAGCAAGCCTTAACATTTATGTTTAAATATTTGGCGTCGGCCAACTGAATTCTGCTTTGTACTATTATAGCAAAAAAGTGAAATGTGCCCTTAATTGTATGTGGGAAGTTCCAAATCCTTCTTGGAAGCCTAAGGTAGAATTGTTCGTCATGATTGCATGAAATTATATTGGATTACTTCCTGACTATGATCTTTTGCAACATTTATCTTCCTAATTGATCTCTTCCTTCGGTTGATGGTTTTTCTTCAACACTGAAGAAAAAACATTGTTGTCATTTCTTTCTCTTCCCCTGTGCCAAACTGTGTGGGTGTAGGTTGTAATACTCTTAATTTTCCCATAGGGTTATCATATGTTTTGCCACAAGATGGCAGCGGGAGTTAAGTTTATCACACATGAAGATGTGTTAGAGTTCCTTCCTATAGGCAGTGGGAAAATTTTAAAATAAAATTAGCTGCAGATTAGCTCTGTTTTCTCATATTCTTCCTGATCCATTTTATTCCTACTCATCCCTATTATGGGAAAATAATACATGAGACTCTTACATTCCGGAAGTCTATTGGATTCCCAAAATCTCTTACTCAACTTCCTTGTTGTATTTTTGTCTCACTATGCACATTGCAAAACCAAAACATGGCTTACTAATTTATAAAATTGAAAGCAGAGATCTGAATCCTGTTAGCGGTGATGCTGTATGTATTTCTTCCTGTTTGCTTTCAACAAGATTGCAACATTTCCTTGCTCTGCTGAAAAATAGCCAGTGGCCCAGAACGTACAACACAACTCTATCCAGAGTGGAGAACGCATGAGGGTTCAGGCAGAGAGTCCTTGACATGAAAATATACTATTAAATTGACTCCTGGTGGTTTTAATTCATATATGAAAAAGGAAGAATTCCCCTAATGGTAGTTAGGTCTATGGTGGCATAGACAGTAATAATAACGTTGCATGAATGTGTAGTTTAATGTAAAGAAGAACTAGGGGTGATATGATAGCAGTGTTCCAATATTTGAGGGGCTACCACAAAGAAGAGGGGGCCAATCTATTCTCCAAAACACTTGAAGGCAGAACAAGAAGTAAATGGTGGAAACTAATCAAGGAGAGAACCAACTTAGAACTAAGGAGAAATTTCCTGACGGTTAGAACAATTAATCAGTGGAAAGACTTACCTTCAGAAGTTGTGGGTGTTCCAACACTGGAGGTTTTTAAGAAGAGTTTGGACAACCATTTGTATGAAATGGTGTAGGGTTTCCTGCCTGAGGAGTGGGTTGGACTAGAAGAGCTCCAAGGTCCCTACCGTTATTCTGTTATTATTAGGTTGAATATGAAGGCATTAAAGAAATAGAACCATTTTCAAACACTTTCCATAAGCAGGCATGTCTAGAAAATGCAATTCTCAATTTGGGGGAGGAGGGGGAAGAGGATGGTGGGGAATAAGATATAATGAGGTCATGTCTAATTGACTACAATTTTCTCAATCAATATTCCCTCAGAGCTTTCCACTCAGCATGGCATAAGATGTGACTCCATTCATCTATACCTGGCTTTCATCGTGTTGTTTCTCCTGAGGCTATAACTGAAGTAATCTTTTCTGATGTCATGGCTGGCATTTTAGAACACTGGGTATAAACCTGCAGTATATTAACATGCAAGGCTTCTGACAGAATTATGATACAAGGGATTGGGAAAAGAACAGCATTCAGATTACAGAAGTAGCTATGGAGAACTTTCATAGGTTTAAATTGTCTAATGAGTAGTGTAACATTTACTGATGAAATATCTCAGTTGCTACTAAGGAGATCAGGACCTGATATTTTTTTAAAGGCGGCCATACATTTTGTTGTCACTGGCTCACAACCAGTGCTATATCTTTGCATATAAATAAAGTTATCCTGTCCTGCTACTGTATCTTTGCACATAAATAAAGCTGTCTTGCCAATCCAATTACTGCCTGAAAAAGAGCAACAATAATGGGAAATAGTGTATGCAACTTAAGACACTGCCTGTTTCTGGCTGGTATATGACACTTTCAAGGGCAAAAATCCAATTTGTCAATTGGCTGCATTAGTCATTAAAATGGTCAAAGAACATGACACATGCCTTTCATTCAATCAGACTGTTATATGGGTAGCCTAAGCGTGGCCTGAGGCAAAGTAAAGTTTATAAAAAGATGGTTTCTCCTGCTTCGGATCCCGTCGAGTGTGTGTTTGGAATTCTCGAAGTGATAACCCTAATATACCTGTGTGGGTACCAACTTTGAAAGATTGTTATCGTTGTTTCTTATGATTGTACAAAGCATTAGTATGAGGCAGTTTCTACGATTCACTGATGCATGCAAAGCCCTGCTTGGAACATTAAAACAACCGCATCCTACAAGAGATTAACGCAACTGTGTCATTTGCTTTTATTCAGACTTGCGGTATCACATTGTCGTCACGTGATATATCGTGACTTTCCCCCCCCTTCGCTAAACCCGGGGTGGGGGTGGCCAGCGTGTGACGCATCCAGCCCATGGGCCGCGAGTTTGACCCCCCTGGGTTAAACTTTTAAAAATGATAGGCTGACCCTTTTGGAGGGCATAGTTGCTTTAATGCTTCAAGAACAAATGCTTTATTCATGCACCAGACTTTACAAATGATTTGCTAAGCTGTATTATTTATGACACCCCTTATATATTAAAATACGTATAAACTAACAGACACAGAACTTCAATGCCACCATGCCAAACTTGCCTACTTGATAATATGTAGCATGTTGCTGAAAGGTTAGGCATGGCCCTTTGCACCCAAGGTTGCAGACCCATGCAATACTTATCTTCGAGACCGCCTTCTACCTCATAGTTCCCAGCGACCGATAAGATCCCACAGAGTTGGTCTCCTCCAAGTCCCGTCAGCTAAGCAGTGTCGGCTGGTGGGCCCGCAGGGAAGGGCCTTCTCTGGGCTGCCCCGGCTCTCTGGAACCAGCTACCCCCTGAGATCCGGACTGCCCCCACCCTATTGGCCTTCCGGAAAGCATTGAAGACCTGGCTTTTCTGGCAAGCTTGGGGCCGTTGATCTCGCAATTTGCGAGGTCCGGCCTTGAATGATATGTATGTATGTGATTGTTAACTGGGTTTTTTTATATATATTTTATGAGGTTTTTAAACGTATTTTCTATACCTTGTTGTAAGCCGCCCAGAGTCCTTTGGGAGTTGGGCGGCATAGAAATACAATTAATTAAATTAAATTAAATTAAGACCTTGTTATTATTATCATCACAACCATCCTCCTCTTCATGACAACCGCTGGTATGATTTTGGGAAGGCCAGCAATAAAATGAAATATATCCAAGGGCAAGAGAAGACCAGGAGGAAAGACTGAAGCAATTGTATTGTTTTGGATAAAAAAGAGATTAAAAAGCTATGTGGTAGCCACCTTCAACTACTCCAAGTGTTATTTGATAGGGTCAATGTGATGGAGCAAATTTGGTCACCCATGCTTCAAAAGAAAGAGTTCAAATTAAATAAAAGACTATGTTGACTAAATAGTAGCAACTATTTTCTAATTATGAAGCTTACTCAATAGTGGAACAGATGGTCTCAGAAGATGAGAGCCCGTCATTAGATATGTTTTAAGCAGAGACTAGATGGTCTCATTTGAGATGACGTAATGATGTTTTTTGCATTAGTGAAAATAGGATTGGGTTATCTTTAAATGCACAGCTGTAACAAATTGTGAACCAAAACAAATTTCCCCCGAAACGTTCCTTTTTTTCTTTACTTGATAACTGTAGAAATAGAAAATACAAAGCTTTGCTCAGATGTTTTACTGGTTTCTTTAGATAGTTAATTTAAATGATTGAAAATTGTATTGGACAGTTCATATTGATTTTATACCAATCATATGTTCTACAATGTGTAAACATTCTTGTTTAATTTTTCAAATTATCCCACTCATACGGGAAATCTGCGATACCAAATTCTATGAATAATGCATTTTGGCACTGATAGTCATATAGAGATGCTATTTTTTTATGAATTTGACAAACAAATGCATTCATATAATTTAGGAGATAAAAAAGTGGAATCACAATTAATGTTTCTGTTTTCTCCTTTATTGATTTTTCATATTTGCTTTAAGATAATTATTGTAAAATACAGTTATACTTTCTTATTCATTTCTGGACTTTCCAGCAATTAATTAGCTGTTTGTATTCATTTAATGCATCATGATTAGATAACCTATCACTTTGTTATCACTTCAAAACAATTTTCTCACCCCAAATATTTAAAGGCTATTTGTGATATTTCCTTCATTTCATTTGCTATTTTTTCTTAGGAATATTTTCTGGATGCTTCCCCATTATTTAACTTGCTCTGATTCTATTTCATATTTCAGACGTAAATGTAATTTTTATATAATAAACATTATGTCTTTTCATTACAAACCTTTATAATATTTGTTCTGCTTATTTTGCATTTTATTTTATAGGACTGCAAACCATGTTGAGATTTATTATAATAAAATTATATCAACATATTAAATAAATAAATACATCTAGGGGGATTGATGCCATTGAGTAATTATGCAATTAATCCAAAAGGAATAAGTCTTTGATGTACACTTGCCAGGCTCATAAGGAGAAGATTTTATCCTGTCCTCCTCCTGATAAACAGTATTGTTTCAAGTGTTATTCTCTATCCATTTCAAAAGTCTGAAACAATCGGAGATTTCCCTTGGGGGAATAATCCACAGTTGGATAGATTTAACGAGATTTGAAATATTACATTAAATGCTAAATTCAGCCTGCAGAAATTTTTCATGCCTTTGTTATGGATTTTTGAAAATACGATTACCCATAAACCTTAAAAATATTGCATACGTTCCAGGACAATGCGGTGATAGACAGATCCAAGCTATCACATCTGTTTTGTGAGCTCATTTTAAGTATTGGCAAAACAGGTTAATCTATTTTGCATATTATTGACAAAGATTACATTCAGGTGCCATGATGCTCCTGGAAAGATGGTCTAATATAAAATAAGGAGAACTGAAAGGGAAAATCACTGTTTGAAAGGCTCAAACTGGTTGCTTTGAAATAGAACAAAAATGCTTTAAGTCAAGTCAGTGTAAGCAAAACTTTAAAAAGTGCTATGGGACAATACAAACCAATATCACTTATAAATACGCAGAATTGCTTTTGGGTTGTTTCAATCATGAAAAAGCTGGAGAAAAAATGTATAATCAAAGGTAAGTAGTGTATATAATACAGACTTGATTGGATACCAGGAATTTGCAAGTCATAATCTAACATTTTAAGCTTCTGATTTAGGACCAATTGAGATACTGTAAGGATCAAATTAAAGGTTATATTATCTTCCTGGGCAGTTTCCATCTCAATTACCTGATAGTCTGATAACCAGGCTAGATATGTTATTTATATCTTGAGCAGGGGTGAAATTCAGCAGGTTCTGACAGGTTCTGGAAAACCGGTAGTGGAAATTTTGAGTAGTTCGGAGAACCGGCAAATACCACCTCTGGTTGGCCCCAAGGTGGGGTGGGAATGGAGATTTTGCAATATCCTTCCCCCAGGAGTAGGGAGGGAATGGGGATTTTGCAGTATCCTTCCCCTGGAGTGGGGTGGGAATGGAGATTTTGCAGTATCCTTCCCCTGCCACGCCCACCAAGCCATGCCCACAGAACTGGTAGGGAAAAATTTTGAATTTCACCCCTGATCTTGAGCTCATATAAGTATAATGCTTTAAAATTAGCACAGAGGAACTGATTTGAATGAGAAGAGGGGAATATAGTGTATACTAGTGGATAAACTGAGAATTTACAGTGCCAAAATGTAACCCCAAAATTGTCCCAAAGGCGCTTTTTCAAGAGGCAACTGGACTTTCTTGTTTTTCTTTGAAGATGTTTTACTTCTCATCCAAAAGCTTCTTCAGCTCTGACTGGATTGTGGGGAATGGAAGGATTTATATTCCTTGTAGACAGCTGGTCATTTGCATTCTTTTTAGAGAGTCATTGAGGCCTCTTGGACGTTTGTCTGTGTCCTCAGGGTCACCCGAGTAGTGCAAATGGGGGTGGAGCCTGGAAAAGGATTGTGTCCTTTCAGCAATTCCAAGAAGGTCCCAGATGCTGCAACCATTGTAAATATGTGCTGGTTGCATGGTTGCTGATTGCAAAGGCCTGAATTTTGATCATGTGACTTTAGGGATGCTGCAATGGCAGTAAGAATGAAGACTAGTCATAAGTCCCTTTTTCCAGTGCTGTTGTAAGTTTGAGCAGTTGCTAAACGAATGGTTGTAAGTCAAGTACTACCTGTATTCTTGTGTATAAACCCATTTGTGGAAAAGCCAACCCTTGAATTTTTAAGCAAGATACTATGAAAAATGCAAGTTGGCTTATCTGCACATTTTTCATGCTATTTTTCATGCTATTTTGGTTAAAAATTTGAGGTCGGCTTATCTATGAGTATATGCAGTAATATCTTGCCTTGGGCCTGATCAAATTTGAATAGTGTAGGAAGTACGATGACAGATATTACCCATCCAATTTCAGGGTTTTCCCGTCCTCCAGGAAACATTCCAACATTTGAACAAACTCACCTAATTCAGTGGATAAGGAGAAATTGAGATGAGTATCATAAGCATACTGAATTAATAATATCCCAGCAGTTTCATTAGAGTCATGAAAATGCCCAGGGAAAGAATAAAATCTTGTGGTTTCTCGTGATATGGATGTGGGAAATCCCTAAATGCCCCTTTCTGAAAATAATCCTGCAGAAATGTGACCATCGTTTCACAGTGCCCAATTAGTTGAACAAGATACTATGGGTAATAGTATTAAAATCTACAAAGCGGTCCAAGAAAATCCATTGGGCTTCCTATCCAGTCCTCTTGGCTCCTTTTCATCAGAGTTCTTTCATCAAATAGCTGGTGCCACTTCGGCACCAAATCCATTGGTGGAATGGGTCAAGATAAGCCAATTCTCTGAAGAATTCCAAATTAAGTTTTCAAGGACCTTGCCCACAAATGGGGTATTTGAAAGAGAGTGCAATTATCACAGATACCCAGATCCATAGGTTGCTTGTGTTTCAAAAATTTGGTCCCCAATTTCTATCTTTTAAGATATCTTTTGGTAGGATGACTTGAACATACCATGCTCATTCTAGTCTATGCTCAGTTTCTAAGTAGAGCTAAGCTATAGTGACATCAACGAATCTCCAGTCAGTTTTCAGCAGTATGTAGTACAATGTTAGAAGCGACAAAGGTACAAGGAGTTCCTAAATCCCATTCATTAAATTCTATGCTTTATAACTAGCATTTATTTAGTGCTGGAGAAAGCAAAAAGGGTGACTTATAAGAAAAAAATATATATGAAATATTACTGAAGTCGTTATTCCCTTCTGCCAAGAATCTTATTTTGAAATTAATAAAAATACTTTTTGGAATGACTGAATTGGTGATTGATATGTTCAAGCACTGAAAGATAATATGTTTATGTTTGTAAAAATAAAGATGCTATCAAGGAATCAGTTAAAATAATTTTCATTGTCATAATTCCTGCCACAAAACAGCTTGCATAAAACATGAGTGAAATAAAACATGATTAGAGATCATTGATATGATACGATATAATAATAAGCAGTGTTTATTTCCTTCCATGTTTTGGCTCTTCCCTGCTTGATTGTTCCTGATTTTCCAAGTTCACACTTCTGTCCTTAAAGTAGGTGGCTTTAGGGGGAGGTTCTAGGCCTCGTACCCAACAGACACTACTCAGATATTTTGGAGAAGAACTCTGAATATCTACAAGTATGGAGATTATCCATGCAATGAAATGCCTTTTTGGTATACTGCGGGACCCATAATCCTTAGGGTGTCATACTGTTCTTATGCTTTCCCTCATTGCTTGAAAGGTTTCCTGAATACCTTTAGCGATGGTGTCTTATTCTCCTTAATTTCACAACACATGGACATCTTAAACATAGTTTCAACTGGGAAATTGAGCACGCTAGACCAAGCTAAATCCAAAAATGCTAGGGAATTCCTGAAAGCTTGGCACTCAGACAAATCAACCATCAACAGGCACATAGAGGTAAACACATTCCATTCCAAAGAGGCAATAAAAGAGCTAGAAAAGTAAACATAAGGACCAGAACACCTCATCACTAGCAATAACACCCAGATAAATAGGGATTAACATCAAACAATCAAGCAGCAAACAATACCCTAATTGAGAAACTACTAACTCAGATAAACAATTAAGCAGTAAACAACAGCCTAATCAAGGAACTACCAAGGAGAAGACAACATCCTAACCAAAACTGACAGGTCAAGCTACTGTATAGAAGCTGAGAAGAAACTCCACACTCTTCTGACACAGAAGATGTTATCTACTTGGTTAACAAAATGTCTGAAAACAACCAAGCTCAAAAAAAACCCAAGGATTCCCACTTATTCTCATTTACACAAGCTCCTTATTGTATATTTCTTTTAGCCAAATCCTCAATGTATTGATAGCATCTTTTTTTTTAAATGCTTTGCTCTTTATGATGCTGTTATAGTGGTCCTATAGTTCATTGGCACTATCAGTTAATAAGCAGCATCTTGATTCATTAGCTCTGGACTAATTAACACTAATGTCCTAATGATATATTATTCTGCATCATTCTTTAGATAAATAATGAAGGAAGAGGAAGGGAGGAGGCACATTTTAATAGCCACTGATTCTCAAGGCTCCATCCTAGGCCGCAACTGATGCATTTTCCTAATTTTGTGTGTGTGTGTGGGGGGGGGAATGGAGGTCGAACTTTCTTACATACTGTTGGAAGAAATATCCATCTGGTTCAGTTCCAAGTGGGGAGAAAGACACTGGAAACATGGAGCTGATTGGAAAGATGGTTTATTGGTGAACAGGACCACATGGGTTTTAGGTCCTGGGCAGCTGACCACATGGAGTGGAGAGTGGGTGTTATTTATACGCTCTCTTGGGCATTGCCCTTGAGCTTCTTGTTCCTGTGGCAAGGATATATATTCTATTGGTTGCTGTCAGACTCCCATGGGGCTATGCAGCGGTCATAGTTAACTTTGTAGGTTTTCTGAGTCAAGCTTGGTTGAAACTTGGGCTGATGCAATGCAGTTCCTATTGTGGCTGAATGGCTTTGCCCTGAAGGATAATTCCATCATCCTGGAGCTGAAGGCCTTTTGTTTTGTAGATAGGCTGGCCCAGTCCTGCTGGGGCTATTAAGAAAGGTGGGGGCTGCTTTCCTAGAGCATGTTTCTCCTTTAGGGAAATATAATATTCTGCCTTTTATAATATTTCCCAAAATATTTCATTCTTCTAGGAGAGGGGTGGGTGCTAACTTTCTACAATACAGAATAGATTAATGGGCTAGATTCAAGTTATTAACTTTCTTTCCTTTGGGTCTTCCCTAGTCATTTCTAGATGACTAAGCAGTTTGGAGAAGGAGATTTTGATTTCCTGTGCAAATCCTGCAAAAGAATGTCCCTTATTTAATTCTTTTGGCATTTGTTACTGTTAAGACTTTGTATTGAAAATCTGGTGGAGAACTTGCTGGATACTTAACTAATTCCCACATCTGAAGCCAGCATTTTAATTGCTGCGTAGTAAAATATGTGACATTACCAGGGGAATGAAGGCATGGTTTCTCTAAAGCTTCTGCTTCAATTTGATGTGTTGATACACAGCTTCTATTAGAACTAATCCAACATGCGTGGAGAGCACCATGTATGAAAGGTTTCTTTTGAAATTTTGTTCTTCCTCCCTTTTTGTATAGAGATTCTGATTGATATGACTTAAGTCTAGCCTGGAGATAAGGTGGATGATTATTTTACCAACAGAAAAAGCAGTAAAAAGTAGAAACAAAACACAATAGAGGGAAATAATTGTGTTTCTGCCAATGCATGTGTTTTTTTTTTAAAGCCATGGCAGAGATACAGCATAACCTCTTTGGGGATTTTTATGCTATTGGTCTTTTAAGCATTTATCACTGGAGGGCAGTAATGTCTGAATAGAAGATGAAATAAGAGCAAAACTTTAGATAAATAATACATAAAATGGTGTATGGATTTCCATTCTTCTCTTCCATCTTCAGTGCTGTTTTTGCTCTGCAGGTTGTACACAGCATTGATCATTAGGAGAAGCTGCTTTTCAAAGCTAGCCTGGAGCCTCTTGATCTTTACTTATTTAATAGTTTCATCATCACCTGGAGCTCAGAGGACTCCATCCATGACAGCAGGGAAACAACATATAATAGCTGGAAATTGATTTGTCATTTTTCTTGAGAATTTGGTGAAACTTTGAGCCATTAGAGCCTGCTTGAGATTTCCCGACTTTCTTCTGAGAGTGATACTTCCCTTTCATTTCTCAACAATAATAACCTTCCCTGTATTTATGCACCTGTGTTTCAAATATGCCTTAGCAAAATTGACAGGTGAATTGTCACTCAATTAAGTCATTAGCAGTCGCATCTTTCCTGGTATGCACAGATGCATTTGCAAATTAAAATTCATTAGCACCACCACTTCACAGCGAAGGCTTATCTCCATAGTTCTTACCTTGTGATTCTGTTCTTTTTTTCTAACATCTGAAAAGGCTTACGATTCAGTAGAAGGCCACTGCATTTTACTTACTGCAAAAATAAATGAATGAATAAATGAATAAATATCTGCCATATCCCTCATCCTCTATTATTTAAAAAATAATTTCCTTTTGATATTTTCAGAGCTGTAGCTTTTCCTTGATCTGAAAAAAAATGTGCCATTATAACGTGTATGGCACTTGAGTTTCAGGAAATTAGATATAAAATTGGAAAACTGAAAAGTGCTCTGTGAAATAGTGAAGAGGATACTCAAGGGGAATAGGATATAATGATTGTTTTCCTCTCAATCCACCTTTAATGCCCAAGATGATACGGGAGGCCATTCAGAGAAATCCTAATTTTAAAAACTACTTACCATTAGAGGCATTTCCCCTAAATGGTAATATTATATCATATACCGAATGTTGTTGCATCAATAAAGCTCTCTATATTCTTTTGTCGCCACTTAAGTTTTGGATACAACATGTATGATATTCAAATAATTTTAAAAAAAATAAGTAAATGGTGGTTAAAAGATATTTATTCCCATTTTTAGGAACTTGCTTCACAATTCAAACATTAACTCCAATCTTATGCCTCCATATACTTTTGTATATTCCTCTCCAAGCAACACTGTCCTATTTACACCTTGGGTAATATTTTCACCAAGAGCGTGACAAAACAATACACCTTATTAAGTATTCTTGAAGTATTCTCCTCTTGTATACCCTATACTTAATTTGTTCAGTGAAATATCTGACTAGCTTCCAGTACCTTGAATATTTTAAATTATTGCAAGTGGTTTTTTTTCTGCTCTTTGTTCTTTGTTGCTTGAATGTGACTTTCTTGTTGGACAATATAATATAAGGGTAAGGGGATTTCTGAGAACAAGGGGTCAGTTGCTAGGATAGCTCCATATTTATGAGATGAAATTCACTGGCGCCAGAAATGAATGTTGGTAGGAGTAGATTAATGTCTACTTACAATGAAACCACAAATAGAAATTCAACAGTACGGTAAGGACATACTTAGCCCTTGGAAAGTTCTGCATGAGGTCATTCTTGAAATCTATTTCATTCAAAATTTTAATTGCTGAAGAAAGTAAGCATATGCTGATGTTATTTTCAAACGATACAATAGGACGAGACATTTGACTTTTATGGATGGAGTACTTGGGGGAAATAGATGAAAATGATCATGCAAACCCATACTATTACTGTATCTATTGTGTCTTTTTCTCCCCGAGTAATTTTTATTAAAGATTATAATCATAATATAACATCAAATCTGATACAAAGTTGAATATCTAACAATTGAAAGAAGCTGTGCTTGACAAGGGTAGCTTGGAGAGCACTTGCCTATAAAGTCACCAAGAATCGGACTAAATGGTTAAAACAAAAATAATAATGATAATAATAATAATAATTATTATTATTAATAAAATTTGTATGCTGCCCAACTCCCAAAGGACTCTGGGCGGCTCACAACACATGAATAAACACCAATAAAAACATAATAAATACAATTTAAAAATATCAAAAAACATTTACACCTGCATACATGGGCCAATCCATAGGTTATTGGCCCCAGGCCTGCCGGAAAAGCCAGGTCTTAACGGCTTTACGAAAAGCCAGTAAGGTGGGGGTAGTACGGATCTCAGGAGGAAGTTGGTTCCATAGAGTCGGTGCGGCTACAGAGAAGGCCCTCCCCCGCGGATAATCTGGTCCTGAGCCATGTAGGGCTTCAAAGGTAACAACCAACACCTTGAATTATGACCGGAGCGCAATTGGCAGCCAGTGCAGCTCGCGAAGGAGGGAAGTCGTGTGGGTGTACCTTGGCACACCCACAACTGCTCACGCAGCTGCATTCTGGACTAACTGTAGCCTCCGGACACTTTTTAAGGGTAGCCCCATGTAGAGCGCATTGCAATAGTCAAGTCGTGAGGTGATAAGGGCATGAGTGACCGTGAGCAGAGCCTCCTGATCCAAATAGCGCCGCAGTTGGTGCACAAGGCGAACCTGTGCAAAGGTCCCCCTAGCCACAGCTGTCAGGTGTTGATCTAATCTTTTATTATTTTATCTAATAATAAAAACTAATACAAACTAAAGGAAAATAGAAAGAAAAGGGGTAAAGGAGAACAAAGGAAAGAAAACAAAGCATAAGAAACAGTAAAGAAAATGAAAAGAAATATATAAGAAGTTCCTTCCAACCTTCATCATAATAAGTACAAACAATTTTAATAACTTTTAACCTCCTCTTAAATTACAATAAATGATCTCTTCTTCCCATATCTTATCTATAAACAAATCCATAAAGCATTGTCATTTCAATCCTGGCATCAACAAAAGTCCATTAAAGGTTACTAGAAATAATAACATATGTGTTTTAACCTTGATCAAATAAAACAATTTTACAATCCTTCATTTTACTTTTAAAAATCTTAGTCCAGGGCTGTCAAACTCCCGGCCCGCAGGCCGGATGCCTCATGGGTTGGCCACACCCCCACCCGGTTTAGCGAAGGGGGAAAAAGTCCCGATACGTCATGTGATGCCACTGTGACGACGTGAGTTTGATACCTCTGCTTTAGTCCATTCAAATAATGTCCTAGAGCTTTATTTCTTTTCATTTTTTCTTTGTTTCTTCTCATGAGATTCTTCAAAACTTTAACAAATCTCTTTTGTAAGTCCGATATAGAAAATTATCCAGGTCACTCTCTTGATTCATTGTTTGTACATCATGTACTCAAAATAACCTAAGGCTACATATATTTAGGTATATCTGGAGAAGTGGCAATTCCACCATAGTGTTTCCACATGGGGAAATTGAGGAATAACCTCAGTATTACCCAGAGTAGAGCATGAACTCAAACAGTAGGGTATGAAATCAAACATCATAAATTAGACAATTTTATGATTTGAATAAACCAAGAACTGAATTTCATAGATACAGAATGCATGAACTCATTAGAATGTGGGTGGGAAAAGAGTAATCAGACAGAAAAAAAATCTGATTGTTGGATTTATTTGACAATAAATTAGCTTTTAATGAATGTGCTGTCCACCTCCAGTATTATATATGTGATTGCTTTTCTATAGGTGTTTGTTTTACACCAGAAACAGGACTTCGTTTGTTCAAAGCTTAGCAAAATAGAATCCTGTCTGTCTGTGTTTCAGGCTAATGGATGTTTCTATGTCTACCCTGTAACAAGTCTCTCTCTCTCTCTCTCTCTCTCTCTCTCTCTCTCTCTCTCTCTCTCTCTCTCTCTCTCTCTCTCTCTCTCTCTCTCTCTCTCAGGGCTCACTGGTTCTATAGATTGATTCTTGTAAGGAAATTGGCTTAAGATCCCACGTTCACCTCTATATTTATGGTGAACAATCCCTAAATACTCTGACAACTCATTTAAGTTGTATAAGAACTTCAGGTAGCCATTGTATATTAAAGGATCTAAACTGCAAATTGTTCTTTAAAATTGGTACAGATTTGAATTAGAAATTGAATGATTGATTGATCAAATTTTTACAAACGTATTTGCTGAACTGCTCAGTGATGCTTTATTACTGTTGGAAGAACTGTCCATCTGAGTTCAGTTCCAAGTGGGGAGAAAGACACTGGAAGACACTGGAAACATGGAGGCTGCTTGGAAGGATGGTTTAATGGTGAACAGGACCACATGGGTTTGAAGTCCTGGGTAGCTGACCACATGGAGTGGAGAGTGAGTGTTATTTATACCCTCTCTTGGGCTTTGACCTTGAGCTTCCTGTTCCTGTGGCAAGGGCATGTATCCTATTGGTTGCAGACTCCCATGTGGAGTCATGTTTGTCTGAATCGAGTTTGGTTGAACCTTGCTGGGTGATGTAATGAAGGGGCTTGGTTGTGCCATGTGTTGAGCTAGATAATCCTATTATGTCCTGGAGGGTCATGTCTTTATCCCATCACCCTGGAGCTGGAGAACTTTCGTCTTGTAGATAGGCTGGCCCAGTCTTAATGTGCACCAAATATCTGCTGGGGCAGGGAGCTGCATGGAGCTGCTTTGTCTTTAAAAACATGTTTCTCCTTTTCTCATCCAGGGAAATATAATATTCTGCCTTTTTAATATTTCCTAAAATATTTCATTCTTCTAGGAGGGGTGGGTGCTAACTTTCTTTATTACTATGATAGCAAATAGCAATAGCGATAGCACTTAGACTTATATACCACTTCACAGAGCTTTACAGCCCTCTAAGCGGTTTACAGAGTCAGCCTCTTGCCCCCAACAATCTGGGTCCTCATTTTACCTACCTCGGAAGGATGGAAGGCTGCGTCAACCTTGAGCCTGGTGAGATTTGAACTGCCAGCAGCCGGCAGGCAGCAGAAGTAGCCTGCAGTACTTCACTCTAACCACTCTGCCACCACGGGTCTTCTATCTTTTGCACCAAAATCTATCTTTTGCACCCATACGTATCCCTCTATAAATGCTTGAACACAATAGAAGAAAGGGTTGAGTCTGAGCTGTTACATGAGATAACTATCCCATCTCGTTTCAAGAAACCTCAAGTCAGCCTCTGTATTTATTTTTGATTATTGATTTTTCCTTGCCTTGGCATTCACCCACAAGTCATACACTAATTTCAGAGAGAAGCACTTTCCTCGAGTGTGATATTTGGAAGAATAAATAGTTGTCAAACATGGTTAGTGTAAAGTTCAATTACACAAGCTAATTCCTGACTCTGTGTAAGAGTTCCTGAATAGAAAAAATTTGCAGAGAATAACAAGGTATTATAATTTTGGGCTTCTGTATGTATAAGGCTTTTTCCAGATATTGGCATGACCACTCAATAGACATTGTTCAGCTATTCCTTTCTAAACATTTTTGTGGTAAGAAAAATCGGAGTGTGGGAAAAGGACAAAAATTGGGGAGGTAGAACACGTCGCTCCATGCTAACATCATGGTGCCAGGAAAAACTGAGTCCTTACAAAAACAGTGCTTCAACAAGTTATATTGGCCAGAAAACCAGAAGCAAACCATGATTGATAGCAGTTAAGAAGGGGTATGGATCAGATTCTGCCAAAAGCTTGAAGTGTGAGACTAAACAGGCTAGTTCAGAATAGATTTTCATTTAACTAAGCTTGAGTGGACAATACTTTCCTTTTGCTTCTGGTTTTCTATTCTTAGGAAAGGGGATAATCTATCAGTCCCTTTCCTCCACCAAATTTGTCACTTGTAAAAAATACTAAGGTGGGAGCATTTGGATTCTGATCTTCAATCTAGTTTTTATGACAGGCTAACTCTAATTACCAATCACAGTTTTTGGAGGAAGGACAGGTTTTAATTTACCTGGCACAACAATTGATTTATTTTGTGGAAAGGGGTCCTTGGTGCTCTCTGAGCTTGCTTGTTTTCTTGCAGATGTTTCATTACCCTAACTAGCTAACTTCATCAGTGCTAGTAAGGAGTGCTGTTTGTTGTCAGTTTAGAGCAATAGCAATAGCACTTAGACTTATATACCACTTCATAGTGCTTTTACAGCCCTCTCTAAGCGGTTTACAGAGTCAGCATATTGCCCCCAACAATCTGGGTCCTCATTATATATATAATTACATTATATGTAATGTAATGTAATGTAATGTAATGTAATGTAATGTAATGTAATGTTATGTTATGTTATGTTATGTTATGTTATGTTATGTTATGTTATGTTATGTTATGTTATGTTATGTTATGTTATGTTATGTTATGTTATGTTATGTTATATATTATATTATAAATTATATTACAAATATAAGAATATAAACTGACAGGAAACAGCACTTCTGACTAGCACTGATGCTGTTACCTAGTTAGGGTAATGAAACGTCTGCAAGAAAACAAGCAAGTTCAGAGAGCACCAAGGACCCCTGCGCTACAAATATTCTCCTTTGTGGAAAGGTTTAGGGAAGTTATAATCTTTCATATTTTTGCCTTAATTACCATCAATCAGCGTTACCACATTCTGGAAATGTGCTGATTCTTATGTTTACCTCTTCCTGTTGTAGATTATTCCTTCAAACTTTCAATTTCCAATTACATTAGATACAATGACTGAACATTTTATCACATTTTGTCTCCAAATTTTAAAGTTACAATCAGATTTTAGAGGAATATGGACCAACATTTCCAGGATAGCAAATTTATCCTCTCATTTAATTTTCCTACAGATCCTATGAGAGAGAGAGAGAGAGAGAGGGAGGGAGGGAGAGGGGGAGAGGGAGAGGGAGAGAGAGAGAGAGAGAGAGAGAGAGAGAGAGAGAGAGAGAGAGAGAGAGAGAGAGAGAGAGAGAGAGAGAGAGAGAGAGAGAGAGAAGGAGATTCACAATTGTTTCCATGATGACAATGGGCAACTTGTGCTCAGTTTTTCCAAATATTGCTCTACTGTACATTGAACACAATTGATCTGTCTAAGCAATTTCAGATCATTTTAAACCAGGTGCAGTGATTTATGCACGTTTCTTATTTAAATCTACAGTTTGTAGAAAATCTGTATGAGTAATGTCATACTTCTTTCCATTTTTCTCTAGTTGTAAAAAAGACAGGAGCTGCCTACATCTCCTATCCTGTCTCAAAGCTCAATCACAACAGATCCAATGACCCGTATCAGCTTACCCTCCAGTATCTCAATCATAATGAAATATTTGACTATATTTAAGCAAAAACATAGGGTCTATTTTTCAATTAGATTCTCACTTTCCCTTTAAAGGCATTAAGATTTATTTATTTATTTGATTTATACAACTGCCCTGCCCACTTCTGGCCCCCAAGGAAAAACAAAAGCACTAAACTAAGCAAAGCAAATAAAACAAACAAAATTAAAACAACAACAACCCAATAACAGAGTACATACATCCATCTGACCCAAAGCTACCAGGTCAACAATGCCTTGTGAAAGGTTAGGGTTGGGGCCATCAAAATCTATGGGGGGGGAAATATTATTCAAAAAAACTGTTAACATTAACTATATCTGTGGTTTACACAGTACTTCAGATCCAGGAGAAGACCAGTCTGAGCCCGAGGGAGGGGTCAAACCAGTGGTGGGTTGCTACCGGTTCCCCATTGGTTCGGGCGAACCGGTAGTGGCGGTGGCGGGAGGCTCCGCCCACCCGCCCAGATGTCATCAAAAACGCAAATGTGCAAAGCGCGCGCACGCACCCACACGCTCCCGTTCCCGAACCGTTAGCAAAGGTAAGTGAAACCCACTACTGGGTCAAATGCTTCATCAGTCATGAGTCCCTGTGTGCCCACAAGATATCTAAGTCCAGCCCACCTTGAATGGTCTCTCAATTCCCGCTCATTTCCCTTGACCGCTAGTAGCTCAGATTCTTGTAGAGAGCTTATAATAAATCTTTATACTCATCTGAATTTTCTGAATCTCCTGATTTCCTCGGCACTTGACAGATCCTAACAATTTATACTAAATAGGAAAGAGATGGGGTAGATGGCATAGATGCTAGAAAGAAGTAGTAAATTTCCATCTTACGAGCAAAATGTCCACCTCCTCAGTTGCATACATTTTAATCCAAAAAACAACACAACAACTGTACATCCCACTTGCATTGATCTGTGATGCTATTGATGTCATTGTTGCTGTGATGACAGAAGTTCAAATAATTCCATCTTCAAAACGGAATGGATTGTGATGAGAATCCTTTGAGAATTCTCCTGGATGGTCCCTTGAGGGTGACCTCGGTAAACACACCCTTTAAAAAAGGGCTTTGTTGTTACAGCTGTAAAAATTAAACCAAGTAGGCGGAATGTGAATCGTGAAAGCAAAATGTGTTTGCTTTTCATTTCACTAGGGGCTGGCTAGGGGCTCTTTTGACTCACATTTTTGGCCATCTTTTATGGCAGTAAAGTGGCAAGTTTCAAACAATGAAATATATCATTTCCCCTAAAAGGGATTATTTAGTTCACCTCAAGCTGTCTAATTTGTATCACATGAGAACAGCACAGCTGGTGTATTCTTGTTTTGGGCTTGCCCTGCAGCCCCTCTGACCTGCCTTAATTGTGCAGGAACTTGGGGAAAACCAAGTTTGCTTTCTTGTTCTTTTTGATTCAGTGATTCAATAATTGCTTTTGATTGATTGAAACATTGATTTGCAACCACGGGCTTTAACAAAATTAATAATTGTTTTTTAACTACTACTTGTGTAACTACACTTCTCTGGGGCAAATAGCCAACATGTCTAAATCCAGGATAAAGATAAAGCAACCCACCTTCAGTTTTTGACCCATTAGCTCAATTTTGTTAAGCCTGAAAGCTGAGCATTGCATGCATTTGATTGGAACAGTGGAAAAAAAAATCCCACAGGTGATTTCTAAGCATGCTTACCTAGAAGATCTGTTAGGTGATTGTGGCTATGGTTGCTATGATACCCATCCCTATCATTGTTCTACTGTAATAAATATAACAGACGTTTAAGCCTCCTTCAAAGCTGTCAAAGATTGATAACATTAAAGGCACATCACCGCAGACATTGTCATCTGATGAAGCTTCCCACTCGTCATAAAAAAAAAAGATGATTCCAGGAAAATTGAGTCTCTTTCCTAAGCTGTTATACATCGGTGCAGAAAAATACAGGAAAGAACTAAGAGCTTTCTTCTATTGTGAGAACCATTCAACTCTCAATCCATTCTATCTCTCCCAGATCCTATCTGTACTTTTGTTGTTATAGCTGATACCTCTGATGTCATAATAAAAAATTCTCTGCTCAGGGAATGTTTTCTTCCTTAGGTTTATATGGGGAATATTTTCATATGTATGCCTATAATAGTTTGGGGTTTGCAACTGTAAGATGTTATTGCTTTGTGGGGTCCTTGATGCTCTCTGAGCTTGGTTGTTTTCTTGCAGACATTTCATTACCAAACTAAGGTAACATCATCAGTGTTATTGCTTTCTCAGAAGAAAACAATCTCTACACAAAGATATGTTTTAAATTTATGATATGTACACACAGTGAATCTTCCTTCCTTCCTTCCTTCCTTCCTTCCTTCCTTCCTTCCTTCCTTCCTTCCTTCCTTCCTTCCTTCCTTCCTTCCTGTCTCTGTCTCTCTCTGTCTCTCTCTGTCTCTCTCTCTGTCTCTCTCTCTCTCTCTGTCTCTCTCTCTCTTTCTCTTTCCCTCCCTCCCTTCCTGTGTCTGCCATTGTACTTATGAATCTGACCTTCTAACATTTATTTTATTTATTTATTTGTTTGTTTGTCAAACATGTACAAGATAGCAGGTATAGGTATAAACATAAACATAATCAAAGTGAATACAGATAGATGAGGACAATAGGACAGTAGGACAGGGACGGTAGGCACGCTGGTGCGCTTATGCACGCCCCTTACAGACCTCTTAGGAATGGGGTGAGGTCGACAGTAGACAGTCTAAGGTTAAAGTTTTTTGGGTTTGGGGAAGAAACCACAGAGTCAGGTAGTGAATTCCAGGCATTGATCACTCTGTTGCTGAAGTCGTATTTTCTGCAGTCGAGTTTGGAGCGGTTTACATTAAGTTTGTATCTATTGTGTGCTCTTGTATTGTTGTGGTTGAAGCTGAAGTAGTCATTGACAGGTAGGACATTGTGGCAGATAATTTTATGAACTACATTTAGATCGGTTCTAAGGCGACGTAGTTCTAAGTTGTCTAAGCCCAAACATAGCAACATTCATATATCAATATTGATGTTTATAAGGTTTTTTTAAAAATGTCCTACAGTCTTAGAGATGTTCTGTGCCCTTCCTTCTTTTATAGAATTTGTGCAATTCCATGACTGATTTTACAGTAAGTTTGAGAAAGGCTGCTCTAGAGAATCAGACTGAATGACAACAGTCCTAAACATATTTCTTAGCTTGTCCTTTTGAACAATGCCTTATTAGGCAGAAAACTCTTTTAAACCCAGTGGGGCTGACTTTTGAGTAAACATGCTTTCGATTCTGCTGTTAGGGCACATCCAGACAGAAGCAGCTTCAGGTTTTGTTTTGTTTTTTTAAATTTTTGGTTCGGCAGCTGAGCTGATTTATTTCTGACTCAGAGATGGCATATCTAAATTAAAACAAAAGAAAACAAAAGAAAATAAAATGCACCAACAATCTTTCTGATTGCAACATTGAAACTCTGCATTCTTCACTGGAAAAAAACCTTTTGTTACACATTCTTTTGCCTTCTGGGCTTCAGCTGCATGAATTTGCATTAAGTTCCCAGGTCTTTGAAGGGGAAAGGTGATTTGATAGCTACACAAATCTCCCTTCCCAACTGCTCAGAGATTTCAGATGTGTACCTTTTTGATTTTAAAACTTATTTTGAGCTAGCCTCTTTGAACATGCTTGCAACTGCAGTAGGGCAGAAAGATGAAATGTCTATTTCCCACACCTATTCTAAAAGAAAGCACATTGCCTGCAAAGCTGCAGGAGATCCCCTCCCGTGTTCCCCCAGCAACAATATCCTGGATCACCATTTCTCAACCTCATCAGTTTTAAGATATATGGACTTCAATCTGGAGTTGAGAAACACTGCCACAGATTCTGCAGATACTAGTAATTTCTTTCTCTTTTTCGTGGAGAGGAGATTTTAGATTCTCCAGGGCTATCCATTCTTCCCCACTGGCTATTAAGCTATCCTTAAGCAAATAGAAAATAGAATAGAATGGAATGGAATGGAATGGAATGGAGTGGAGTGGAGTGGAATGGAATGGAATGGAATGGAATGGAATGGAATGGAATGGAATGGAATGGAATGGAAGGGATCTTGGAGGTCTTCTAGTCCAGCCCCCTGCTCAAGCAGGAGAACCTATACCATCTCAGACAAGTGACTGTCCAGTCTCTTCTTAAAAACCTTCAGTAATGGAGCACCCACGATTTCTGGAGGCAAGCTGTTCCACTAGTTAATTGTCCTCACTGTTAGGAAATTTCTCCTTAATTCCAGGTTGCTTCTCTCTTTGATTAGTTTCCAACTATTATTTTTTCTTGTCCTGCCCTCTGGTGATTTGTAGAATAATTTGATCCCCTCTTCTTTGTGGCAGCCCTTAAATACTGGAATACTGCTATCATGTCACCCTAATTCTTATTTTCTTTAGACTAGCCAGACCCAAAACCAGACCCAAATTTGTTCAGAGCATACCTCCTGTTCTCATCTACTCCAACAACATGTAAATATACTGCAATTGCACTACTGGGGAAAAAACAAAATTGTTGGAATGATATACTCCCTAGCACAGGGACTAAAAGGTTTTGAATGCAACCTGCAGGCAGCTCCACGAACAAGGACCACACTATGGTAGAATTATCTGCCAGGAGTCAGTTTCTGAAAATCCCTCTGGAGATAAGGAGAGATCTTTGGGACCATCTACTTGTGAGCTGCTCCTTGTGAGGAAAACAAAGGACAACTTCTTGTGGTTGATTTCTAGTTGGGAACCTGCTTAGGAACTGATGGATTTACAATGCCCCTTAACTGCTGTGTGGCCTTAATGGACATTTAACCCCAAAGTCTCACTTCTTAAATATCTTTGGACTTAATAACTTTACAATCTAAGAAAGATGGCTTGAATGCCAATGAATATCAGACTCTTCACGAGTGCCTTCATTTTTTGAAATTATAAGAAGAGGGAAAACCAGATTATTTTTAAAAGGATTTTAATTTAAAAGCAAAAAGCTTAACAAGATTGTGATCCAAGAAAGTTTTGCATGGATAAATGGGAGAACGATTTAAAAAAAAGAATAAGAATCTTTTTTTCCTGATGAAAGTGTCTTTGAAAATAGCAAAATTAATTAGACCAATATACTGGGCTTTCGTGGGAAAGCTTATTGTTTATTTTGATAATTGGTGGATTTTACAAAACAAAAAGATAAGGATGATATAAGCTAAACTGTGAGACTGTTACTAGGTAAAAATAAAGATAAAGTCCAGTTGTGTCTGACTCTAGGGAGTGGTGATCATCTCTGTTTCTTAGCTGAGGGAGCCAGCATTGTCCGAAGACACTTCCATGGTTATGTGGCCAGCATGACTGTACACCTAGGTTCACAGAACACTGTTACCTTCCCACTGAAGTGGTGCCTATTTATCTACTTTTAGCATGCTAGGCAGTGGTGAAATCCATTTTTTTTTTTACTATCGGTTCTGTGGGCATGGCTTGGTGGGTGTGGTGTGGCTTGGTGGGCGTGGCTTGGTGGGCGTGGCAGGGGAAAGATACTGCAAAATCTGCATTCCCACCCCAATCCAGGGGAAGGATACTGCAAAATCCCCACCCCACTCTGGGGCCAGCCAGAGGCGGTATTTGCCGGTTCTCCGAACTACTCAAAATTTCTGCTACTGGTTCTCCAGAACCTGTCAGAACCTGCTGGATTTCACCCCTGATGATAGGTGCTAAAGACAGAGAAAAGCAAAATAGAAAAAAATGGAGAATCCTACCTTTTATCAAAATAATCAGCATACTTTCACTTTCCCAGAGTAGCAAAAACAAGAAAGGCTAAATTAGGAAAAGGATGTAGGGGTTCACTAGAAGAGATCTACATCCCTAGGAGTAGTGGAGAAAAGGTTTAGATGAGAAGATGCATGACTTTTGCATCTTTGTATGGTCAGAGTGGAAGGGAGAGAGGATGTAATTACTCTTCTTCTCCTCTTTAATCCTAACAATGAGTCTACAGGCATGATGGGAATTCAAGGCTGTTGCATGCAATTTTCTGTTTAACAAAGAAAAAAACTAATTGGAAAGGGGAAACAGGCCAAAACTTCATATTAATTAAAGTGATGGCATTGTTAAACTCCTTACATCCTACCAGTATTAAACCCAGAATTCTGTAGCAGACCTCTGACTTATGTTTCAGTGGAACAGACAAAATAGTAGTATTTCCAGCAGCATTTGTTGTGATAAACAAGATCTGTCATGCACTATCAGTCAGTAAACTGGACTTCCTTTATGTTGTTAATGGAAATGCAAGGCAAGAAAACTCAACAATAAGGAACAGATCCTTTAACTTTTACTCCCTAAAACGCCACAACTTCCTCTCTTCTCTAAACTACTTGATTTGAATGATCCTGAGAAATCTAAAGAAGTGTCCTGTTTATTAGCTCTGGTTACTATTTTCCAGTGGAAATCCATGAACTTCAAATAACCTCCTTCATAAAGCCATCTGTTTTGAATATTGTTTAAGCCGCATTATCACATAGCCCTATTGCAATGGTGGGCCTGGTTATTATCAGCTACGTTTATGTTTCTGTAGTTTTCTTGCAAATTATTTATGTACAAATGACCATTTTTCACCCTATATGAAAGTTTATAGAATGACTGCTGGAACACCTGTTTTTTGTGCATAAGATTTCTTTTGGTTAGGTCTTTGGAGAAATCTATGCGTTGTCATCATCATCATCATCACCATCATCATCATTTTTGCCTCTATTCTATTGTGCACCTTGCTGTCAAAAAGCCAGCATTTCAAAGAATCAGAGATGACTGGTCGGAGGGTGCCTTGAATAAAATACAGGATTAACATTGTAGGTGGAACAATACGTAGCTCACATTCAAAATTTGAACCTACTTTGTATTTTGAATTACAAATGTTAACTCTTTAGATTAAGAAATGATTATGGAATATTTTAATTATGAATATAGGAATGGCATGCAGACTTTGATGTTGATGTTTTTATGGTGCCTTAATAAATGAAGATGCATATCACATTCTGAAAAATAAAATAAAAAATCTATATATATATATTTGCTTAGGTTAAATAATTTGTTTAAATAATTAAATAATTCCAGTGCATTAATTAAATTATTAGAAGCAAAGATCTGCTTGAGAGAGTTCAAATGGTTTAAATAATATTAATAATATTAACAAATATTACAAATTTACCACCAGTCAATTGCAGAAGGCATCTTATATCTAATATTACCATAAAACATCAACAGCTGCCTATTCCAGGTCCTTGGGAAGGACTTAATAGGTGGATAAAAAATGCCAAATCCAGCCTGAACATCTGGCTGACTGTGTGATGAACCATAATATTCAGCTCATGCAAGGACCTCTAGGAAATAACAAATTTGCCTCTCCCAGGTTATTGAGAAGAATTCAATAGGTGGACAAAAAGCCCAAATCCAGTGTAAACATCTGACTGACTGGTACAAATCATAATAATCAGGTCGTGCAAGAAGATCACATAAACGAATGATAAACAACAACATAACAAAGTTCCAAAGTGATTCACTGGAACATCTGTAAAAGTTATCATGTATCAGTAATGAAAAATTGATGGGAGCATATAGTTAAAAAAGTAAAAATGAGCAGGTTAAAATATTATGGGATTTCCAAATACAAACTAATGAAGTCTTGGTTCATAACACATCAGGTTTAACTATGGTTTAAAAGAAGAAAAGGACCTTGGAGATCTTCTAGTCCAACCCCCCTGCTCAGGCAGGAAGCCCAAGTTTTACTTGGAACAGCTTACATCCTGTGATAATGCATTAAATATTATTAAACAACAATATCTTTTTATTCCAGTTCCTTGGGAAGGACTCAATAGGTGGACAGAAATGACAAATCTAGCTTAAACATCTGTCTTACTATGTGACCAACCATAGTAATAATAATTATTACTATGATGATTTTGTCATTGTTGATGATGATGTTGATGATGATGATGGGACTCTAAAGCTAGATAGATTGAAAACTATAAGGAAGTTCTACCTCTCCCACTGTAAATATTTATTGAATGCACTTGAATTCAGCATATGCATTGGAGTTGCTATTGTTACCCAGTATAAGTGTTTTATTTGGTCAGCTGAGAACTTAAGAGTTTGAGAATGTTAGCCTGCAGATTACTTTTGTTTTGCATTGTGTCTGTCAGATGCAAGAAACCAGGTACAGGAGTAAAGTTCAAAGCATTAAGAATTTATTTAATACTAACTATATGCAAAAATCTGATCTACTAACGATCAAGCCAAATTATCCAGCCAAACTGCTGGATAAGAGTCAACAGAATTCACAGGAGGGGATGGATTTAGGTCTCTTGTGGGAATGTAATGATTCCAAACTGATGATGCATTTGACCCCAGCCTCGAGTTCTGCCTGGTCATCTCCTATAATGTCTTCATGAAGGAGAATAAGGATGCACAACATCCATTCCTGTGATTGGTAGACAACAATTCTATGTATCACTGAATGGAAAACGGCCTCTTTTAACAGAGAAATATCTTGTGTGGGTTCCACTATTCAGTATCTTGAGGCTGACTTTGAAGAATCTTGTCAGTAGAACATTGGATAAATAACATAGGGTGGACCATGGTCTCAATATGACCATGACTTTCTTGAATTGATTTTTACAGTTATTAACTGTGTGCTATTGTGTTAGTATGAAAGTTACATTTTATCCATAAATGTGGGTAAGAAATTTATATTTAAAATTTCCAGATCTTTGTCCTAATGTATAGTGTGTGATTGGTATAAATACAGACTATCAGTCAATATTTCACACCAGGGCAACATTACAGAGAAATAGTCATTCATTTAGAAAGTTAATTGCTGGCAACTGTCAAAAAAACATCATTGTATTTAGATTATGATTCTGGTCACTGGTTTGTTATTATGGCTATGCATCTGGATTTTGCTCAAACCAAAATTATGAGGTTGGGGCAGACAGAGGCAAACCGCTCAGCACAGAGGAAAATAAAACATGTCAAAGATCAATCAAATAGTTTTCATACAATTTTTGCTATGAAACCAGTCGCTCCTAGGTATGCACACTAGGTAAAATAGAGTACCACACAGCTTGCTTTTAGTTGAGAAAAGTGAGTGAAGTGGGATGTTGTTTTCAGTATAGAGAATATTAATGGTTTTGTTTTGTCTGCTCACAGTTACCTAAAGGGTAGTTTTATATATATAAACCATCAGCTCTAGAGATTAAATAATAGCAAAACATTGTCTATGATGGAAAAGCAGTGTGACTCAGTAGTGAGTATATATATCTCACTACTGAGGCACAGTGGTTTTCCATCATAGATGAGAGAGGGACATGGAGAGAGAGAGAGAGAGAGAGAGAGAGAGAGAGAGAGAGAGAGAGAGAGAGAGAGAGAGAGAGAGAGAGAGAGAGAAGAATATTCTTTATTGGCCATGTGTGATTGGACACAAAAGGAATTTGTCTCAGTTGCATTAGGTCTCAGTGTACATACAAGCCAGAAAGCAATAAATCATAAATCATAAGATACAATAATAAATCATAAGATAACCATCAAAATGTTAATCATAAGATATCAATATTGTGGACAGCCAAGAAAACAAACTAATGGATCATTGCAAAAATCAAGAATTCTCATTCAAAGCCCAAATGATCAAGCTCAAATTATCTTACTTAGTAATAGCAATAGCACTTAGACTTATATACCGCTTCACAGTGCTTTACAGCCCTCTCTAAGTAGTTTACAGGGTCAGCATATTGCCCCTAGTAATCTGGGTCCTCATTTTACCGACCTCGGAAGGATGGAAGGCTGAGTCAACCTTGAGCCGGTGAGACTCGAACTATCGAACTGCTGGCAGCTGGCAGTCAGGAGAATTAGCCTGCAAGTACTGCATTCTAACCACTGCACCACCATGGCTCTTAGACATATTATTCAAGGACTCTGCTCTCTGGAAAAGACTCTAATGCTGGGAAAAGTAGAAGGAAAATGTAGAAGAGGATGACCAGCAGCAAGGTGGATGAACTCAGTTACAAAGGTAATGAGTGCACCACTGGGAGATACGAAGAAATAGGTTAGGGACAGATCATCAGGGAGAAATTCTACCTACCAGTATGTGGTTGCTAAGAGCTGAAAGCAATTTTATGGCACATAATCAAAAAGCAGCAGTTGAAGATTCTGTAATCACTACTCTTTTTGTTTCTTCAGTTGTGTTTGTAGCTTATTTGGCTTTGGATCCTATCTAAAATACACTCAATTATAGTTGTCTTTTCAATCCAATATTCACAAATAAAATCTACCTGCATAAACAAGGCACCTCGTAGTGACACTGCTGAGAACAGAATGGGACATGCAGAATAGGGTATGCAATAGATACAGTTTATGTGGGGAGAAAGGCAAAACGACTGATATGGATTCGTGCATAAAATGGTTTAATGATAGTTATTGGTTCAACTAAAATCTCTTAATTTTTCACCGTATTTACACACAATCCCTACCCTCATTAGACTAGCATTTATTTAAAAAAAAAAGATAATCCTGAGCCATCATTGACCATCATTGTCATGCAAGAAAGCCTTTCACACCAGCATAGCAATTTATGGATTTTTAATTTTTTTTCTACAGAATGGCCCCAAGAGTTCTGTTATATATAGAATTCCTTTAAAGAGAAAGATGTGAACATAGTGTTATGCCTTGGACCATGTTTTTGCAGGATAATGTAGCTCGAAATCATGATAAAGGTAGTCCTTGACTTATGACCACAATTGAGCCCCAAATTTCTGTTGCTAAGTGAGAGAGTTGTTAAGTGAATTTTGCCCAATTTTGCGACCTTTGTTGTTGGAATTGTTAAGTGAATCACTGCAGTTGTTAAGATGGTAACACAGGTGTTAAAGGAATCTGCCTTCCCATTGACTTTGCTTGTCAGAAGGTTGCAAAAAGCGATCACATGACCACAAGACACTGCAACCATCATAAATGTGAGTCAGTTGCCATTCTGATCTGAATTTTGATCATGTGACCATAGGGATGTGGCAACAGTCATAAGTGTGAAAAACTGCGGTCATAAGTCACTTTTTTTTCAGTGCCATTGTAACTTTGAACAGTCACTGTTGTAATAGCAATAGCAATAGCAATAGCAATAGCAATAATATACCGCTTTATAGTGCTTTACAGCCCTCTCTAAGCGGTTCACAGAGTCAGCATATTGCCCCCAACAATCTGGGTCCTCATTTTACCGACCTCGGAAGGATGGAAGGCTGAGTCAACCTTGAGCCTGGTGAGATTCGATCTGCCAAACTGCTGGCAGCCGGTGATCAGCAGAAGTAGCCTGCAGTACTGCACTCTAACCACTGCACCACCGCGGCTCCTGTAAGGACTACCTGTATTTGCATTTGAGTTCCTTGTGAATGATTGTGGAAAAGATGGGAGTGAGTCAGTTGAAGTTTCCGGTTAGAGAAGGCAACTCAGTCCAGATGTTGAGAGTTCTGGGAAAAAGTGCCTCAAACAGATCCCACCTTAATTAATTCACTATAAGTGAAATTGGAACATTCCTATTATAGTATCCATTATTATGTATTTACTCCAGACTAGCCAGTTTGGTGATCAAAGCACCAGGCTAGAAACCGGAAGACTGGGAATTCTAGACCCATCTTAGGAACAAAGCCAGCTGGGTGACCTTGGGCCAGTCACCTTCTCTCAGCTCTAGGAAGGTGGCAATGGCAAACCACTCCTGAAACACCTTGCCAAGAAAACTGCTTGTCCAGGCTGTCTCTGAGAATTGGACACGATTTGAACAGAAGGGGGGGGGAAGCATTAAGGATACCTTACTAAATAAAATCTATGTCATTTCCTTGGCCTTGCTAGCTGGGAGGACCATAACCTTCATGAAGACAATTGTTGGTGTTTTGCAGTGGAAAGCAACTTTAAAGGGATCTGTTTTACTGGATCAGAATGTTATCCCTGTTTCTGTCTGGATCCTTGTAACTCCTCCCTCAGTCTCCCGGTTTCCAAAATTTCCCTAAATTCACTGTCCCTGGGGGTGGGGGTGGGGGAATGGGACAGTGATCACCTGATCCCTTAGATTGTCTTACTTTCCATTTTTGACTTCTCTTGTCCTTGAATTAAGGGAAAGAAAATAGGGGAATACCAATGCTAACAGAGATAAAAGTGAGAGAGGCTATTTTTACTCTTCATAAGTATTTGGAAGAATGCATTTTCTCTCTCCCACTGATTTTTGCTCTCTGACACCGAACTCTTTGTGCTGACAATTTGGTTATGAGCAGAATAGAATAATATCTACACCCTGACCTACTGTGAGATGCTTTCTTTCATATTACATTGTGATTTTTATCCTGCCTTTCCATTTCTAAGTCACCTCAAATTCTATTTTCAATTATACAATAGAGATACATTCTGAATTATAACATGAAAACAAAACACACAACATAAATACAACTTTAATTTTAAAACACATATATGCATGTCCTTGAGACAGATTATAATTTGGAATGTAAAAAGATCCTGGCACTGATAATCAAAATGCATTGGGTAGCTATTCTGCCTTTCTCCTCTCCATCCATCAGTCTTTTTTCCTGTTAAAATAAAATACCAGTAGCACTTACACTTATATACTGCTTCACAGTGCTCTACAGCCCTCTCTAAGTGGTTTATAGAATCAGCATATTGCCCCCAACAATCTGAGTCCTATTTATTTATAAAAAGAATAATGAAAGGCAATTATATCTGGACTGGACTGTAAGATTTTCTGAATGGGGAAGGATAATTTTAGTTTCATTTAGAACTGGGGTGGTATCTTTTTTGGGGGGGGGAATTGGAGCAACAACCCTGCGAGGTGGGTTGGGCTGATAATGAGTGAGTGATCCAAAATCATCCAGTCAGCTTCTGTGGTTAAAAAAAGGACTCGACCTCCGTTTCCTGTTTGCAGCCCAACAACTTAAACTCTAAACCAAACTTTGAATGGTAAAGTCTACTTTGAGTTGAATGTGTTCTGCAAATGATCTCAGCAACAATATAGAGGTGGCTTTGGTGGACCCGGATGTTGTGATGGTCTCTCATCCAGCAGAGTAGCTTTCAAGATGAGCCAAGGTTGGTTCAGTTCTGCCATCAAGCTGGGTCTGTTCTAGAAACACCTCAATCTGTGGCAGACTCATTGAACCAGGCAAAGAACAAGTAAAGAGAAAAGCCTTCTGTGATGTGTAACCGTAGTGTGTGTATATGTGAGCGTGTGTGTGAGCGTGTGTGTGTGTGTGTGTGTGTGTGTGTGTGTGTGTATCTAGCGGTGATACATGATGTGAGAAAAGAGCTATTATAAGCATATTCGGAGCTACCTTTTTATACCTGTGAGGTGCAAAAATGAAACATCACCAGTGGTAAAAATAATTTGCAAGCATTGGATGACTGCTCCTAAGTAATACGACTTGTTCAACCTATTACAGTAATTAGCCTGGATTTTTGCTATTTTATTATAAAAGCATAGGATGTAGTGGCGCAGTAGCTTAATGACGCTGGAACTGCCAGCCAGAAATGGTCTGTACTCCACAGAGGTGGGTTCCTCCCAGTTTGGACCAGTTTGCCTGAACCGGTAGCGACCTGCTGGTGATGTCACGATGATGTCACGGATCCGTTTTGGTCGGTGCCAGTCCGTGGACGCCGCCATCTTTTTTTGGATTTTTTTTTTAATTTTTTTTGAATTTTTTTCCGGGTTTTTCTTCTTCTGTGCATGCGCAGAAGCCGAGTTTCTGGCACTGCACATGCGTCACCATCTTGTTTTCAGCTTTTTTGGGGGGGGGGAATTTTTTTTAAATTTTTTTGCACTGTGCACGCAAAATGAGGTGCGGCCATGCGGCGCGGGAGGAAGCGAACCTGCAACGAGGTAAGTTAGAACCCACTCCTGGTACTCCAGCGGTTCGAGCCTGGCACCACGAGATGGGGCAAGCTCCTGCCGCTTGCTTCCCAGTTCCTGCCTACTTTGGTACAAATAGGTACTGTTATGTTCTAACTGTTTCAACTGTGTTGCATGGTTCCAACCAGGTCCAGCGTTTGAGCGGGAAAAAGCTCAAACGCTATTGGTTGGTCTGTCTAACAGCTCCCTATAAAAGGGCAAGCTGTCAGACTGCTCTTTGTTGGTTGCTTACACAAGAGCTGAAATAAAGAGCTGCTTTGGAAGTCTGTCTCCTGTCATCTCTACCCACTATCTAACAGTGGCGACGAGGGCTTGGGCCAGGAGAACTGTGACTAGCTTCTTCAGCACTTTCAACCAGCCAGGCAGACATCTTCCTGCCTCCTTCTGCCGCTATGTCCACCTTCCACCCGCCGGCGCCTTTCGACCCGACCAGGGAGAAATGGGACTCCTACATGCGGCGATTCGACTGCTTCCTGGAAGCAAACGATATGTTGGGTCTGACCGACATCCGCAAAAGAGCTGTGCTCTTGAGTCACTGTGGCCCCGAGGTGTTTGACACCGCGGAGTCCCTGTCAGACCCAACTCCGGTCCAGCGCGTCCCGTGGCAAGTTCTTCAAGCAACGCTG
>QLTV01003780.1:1516565-1528323 GCA_003457575.1 Thermophis baileyi
ACTCAATTGCGCAGTTCTAGTAGGGCTCCTAAACGCCCCGCCTACCTTCGTGATTACGTATGCTGGACTGCTCCATCCAGTAGGGGAGGGGTGTTATGTTCTAACTGTTATAACTGTGTTGCATGGTTCCAACCAGGTCCAGCGTTTGAGCGGGAAAAAGCTCAAACGCTATTGGCTGGTCTGTCTGACAGCTCCCTATAAAAGGGCAAGCTGTCAGACTGCTCTTTGCTGGTTGCTGATACAAGAGCTGAAATAAAGAGCTGCTTGGAAGTCTGTCTCCTGTCATCTCTACCCACTATCTAACAGGTACCACTTTGATGGGAAAAACCTAGCTGCATCTGTGTGTGCAGAGGGCGGAAGTCAATGCTGGACCTGGTTGGACGCAAGGTAATACAACATGAAGCGAGGCAAGCAAGACTGGCGGAGGAGCCAGCAGAGCCAGCAACCTGAACGCGGCTAGTCAGTGGTGTAAGTTAATTGCCCCCTTGTGGTGCACCAAGGATAGGCACACAAGTGCTGAACACAATGAACCAGCAAATTAGACTATCAGGACTGCATTGTGTCTAGCATCTGTAGATTTCCCTGACATTTTACAGGTAGTCCTCTTACAACAGTTCATTTAGTGACTGTTTGAAGATACAACAGCACTGAAAAAAGTGACTTATGACCGTTTTTCACACTTACGACTGTTGCAGCATCCCCGTGGTCACATGATCAAAATTGAGATGCTTGGCAACTGACTCATATTTATGATAGTTGCAGTGTCCTGGGGACACACTTATAACCGTTTTTCACACTTATGACCATTGCAGCATCCCCATGATCACATGATTTGCATTCAGATGCTTGACAACTGACTCACATTTATGAAGTTTGCAGTGTCCCTGAGTCATGTGATCCCCTTTTGCGACCTTCTGACAATCAAAGTTGATGGGGAAACCAGATTCACTTAACAACAGTGTTACTAACTTAACAGCTGCAGTGATTTACTTAACAACTGTGGCAAGAAAGATCGTAAAATCGTACCAAACTCACTTAACGAATGTTTCACTTAGCAATAGCAATTTTGGGCTCAATTGTGGTTGTAAGTTGAGGACTACCCGTATGCCATACGCTAAATAGATAATTAATATAATTATAAAAATGATTAAGAAAAGCAACTTCAGGAGAAATGCAGCTTATTGAGCAAGTGAGAAAAACCCAGGCTGCAAAGAAAAGGGGTTTAAAGCTGAGGTTACATATCCTTTCATCGAAAATGACTTCTTAGAGAACTCTGGAAGACTGACTTTGGAAAGAAGAATTTGTGACTGTGTGTGCATGAACGGAAGTGTGAGGGAGTGTGACAAAAATAAGCTGCGGTATGGAGAGAACGAGAGCTAAATTCTCAGTGGGACAGCAAAAATAGGTATTGGAATTGGGGTCAGACCCGGCAAGACTAATGTGAATTGTGGGGTACTAAACGCTGAATCTGAAGGGCAAAATCCAAGAACTCACAGCTGAGGGATTTTCCAAACCACCCAGAGATGTAATTGTTTAGAAGCCCTCAGAATGAGGGTAAACAATTCGGTTTACAGGCCATGCCTGAGCCCACATTCCCTTCAAGAAGGAATCTCTATTTTATTCTAGCAGTCATCACGATGATGCAATTTAAATGAGCTTAAAATGTAAAACAACACATGCTCAGAATATGTTTTTCAGTCAGGAGATGTGAACTAAAAATTATTTTGCGCTCTTTGCTGTAAGAGCTCAGGAATGTCAGTGCAGTTGGGAAGCATGATGTTATGATTAGGGCAGTAAGAAGACGGAAAAATGTTAATTATGTGCTTCATGGGTATTGAAAGAGGAAGGGGTGTCAGGCCACTAAATCCAGTCTAAAATTATCTTGGTGCCCCACAGAAGATGAATGAAAAGCTTCAGTGTTCAGCTGCTCGTATTTTTATCAATTTAAACTGCAGAGAAAAACCTGAGTCAGTTTTGTTCAGCTGAAGGCTGAGGAATGGGGAACAAATCAGGGGTGAAATGCTCCCGGTTCGGGCGTGCCTGCCGGTGGTCGGAGAGCCGGTAGCGACGGCAGCGCGAGGCTTCGCCCACCCGCCCGCAAAGCGTTCTGCGCATGCGCAGAGGGTAAAAGAACCCAAATGGTGGCATCTGGGCGGGTGGGTGAAGCCTCACGCTGCCGTCGCTACCGGCTCTCCGACCACCGGCAGGCACGCCCGAACCGGGAGCATTTCACCCCGGAACAAATGTTATATAGGGGAGGAATGCTGGGATCCCAAACAGAACTAGAATGCAAAAAATATTTCTATTCTTGCCAGAAATTCTCTCTCTCTCTCTCTCTCTCTCTCTCTCTCTCTCTCTCTCTCCCTCTCCCTCTCCCTCTCCCTCTCCCTCTCCCTCTCCCTCTCCCTCTCCCTCTCCCTCTCTCTCATCTCTCCCTCTCTCTCCCTCCCCATCTGGGGAGACAGAGACATTCACTTCAGCAGTGGGTTGCTCCTGGTTTGGCCCGGTTCTTAGAACCGGTAGCGGCGGCAGTGGGAGGCTCCACCCACCCGCCCGAACCAGTAGTAAAGGGTTTTAGAACCCACTACTGATTCACTTGCCTAATGCAGAGCTGTGGGTGTCTCTTGCTAGAGATAAACATTCAGGCCAAAAGGTTGCTCCATCAAATCACTGATCTGAATGTTTCTCTGCATTAGGGAAGGAGGTGAATGACTGTGATTCGGATGGAATGGAAAACTTCAATGTGCTGGCTTCCACCTCTGACACATTGTGAAATGGATGCAGTAGGAACTCTTCCCCTTCCTTCCTTCCTTCCTTCCTTCCTTCCTTCCTTCCTTCCTTCCTTCCTTCCTTCCTTCCTTCCTTCCTTCCTTCCTTCCCCTTCCTTCCTTCCTTCCTTCCTTCCTTCCTTCCTTCCTTCCTTCCTTCCTTCCTTCCTTCCTTCCTTCCTTCCTTCCTTCCTCCTTCCCTCCCTCCCTCTTTCTTTCTTTCTTTCTTTCTTTCTTTCTTTCTTTCTTTCTTTCTTTCTTTCTTTCTTTCTTTCTTTCTTTCTTTCTTTCTTTCTTCTCCCATCTCAACCTAGTAACTCTAGCTGTACCTTCTATGCAGTAGTGGCTAAGGACAATATAAATACAGCATTGAATAACTCAGGTACGGAGAGGGAAGACTGTACATAGTTATCAATGGCAAGCATATATTGGTTTTTCCCAAAGCATACTTAAGAGTCACACTCATTGTGAGCATTAGTGTTCCATTAGCAGCTATGTCAATAAGAGCTGATTAACGTAGAGTGAATTCAAGTAATTGCTGAATTAATAGCAAGCAGAGGAAGAATTTCCTAGGATGACAACCCATGAGGAGGTTGCTGTTCCCCCCCCCCCGCCATTGAAATCAATTTATTTGTTGTATTCTTCTTCAGACTCAGCTACAGGAAACTCTCCTTGTCAAAAATAAGAGATATTCCGAATTAGGACATGGTAATGGAAGCTTTGGGAGATGGAACATGACTTTCAAGCTTGAATCAGAACAGAAAAAAAATGAAAGTTCCCTTACCTCTGTACTACAACATCTAACACCTGCAAGTAAGGGAACAAAAGACAGCCAGTGATGCATGCAGGGTGAGGTCATGATACAAAGTACATTTGTGGGATGTACTCAGGACACAACTTGTTTTATTGTCTAGTTGGCTCAAAATGTTGAGCTAGAGGTTGAGTAATCTGTGCTGAAGCATGTTACGCAAACATAACTCTTACAACTTGCTGGTAAGAGTTTTAGACTAAGAATCGGAGTTGGCCATCTAGTCACTCAACTTCAGAGATGACTTTGCAGTAGTCACTAATCCTCAGCCTAACCAACTTCTGGAGAGCGTATAAATAAATTACCCTGAGGACTATATAACTCCAAGAAGTTATATAACCAGGCCAGTAGAGGTCAGGTCAGGAACTGGAAATGGGATAAACAGGGGTATTATATGCATTTATTAATTTTATTTGTACTTGTGTCCTTCTTGCAAATTTACATTAGGACTACCCATCCCTCATTTTCTGCCCGTGGTGCCATTACAGAGAAAAAAAAAGTGCCTTTTGGATGTTTACATAACAAATCACATCAGTTCTATTGAGTACTGCTTATGAATATGGATGATGGGAATTGTAGTCTGTACAATGATTATGAAGAAAGGGGGGAAATCGAAGTTTAGGAATATTTTGAAACTAGAGGGTGAGAAAGTACTTCATGGAAAGGTTTCCACATAAGGACAGCAAGAGAAAGAAGGCATACTTGTTTCAATAGATCTTTGGCCAAAGGTGGGCCATGCAGCTGTATTTTGGGTCTCAGGGGTTTCTTGGAATGAAAACAAGAAAAGATCAACCTCTTTCTCTGCACCATTATTTCCTTGTAGGAAGAGGGAAAGCATCCCTCCCTTCCCCCCCTTTCTGCTCCTTCTGTTTGTCTGATTTATCGGCTCAAAGAAGCTCAGTCTGCCAAGCCTAATAACTGTGGCTGGCTCCTAATAACTTCCTTGAGTGAAATTGAGAGAAAAAAAATAAGTAAATTATTAATTTGACTTTAATAATTCACATGGAAACACAGTGTTTGCATGTAGAAAACTGACCATGATAATGATGAATGATTTTTAATTAAACCGTATCAATTAAAACTTGCAGAAAACTGAGTATTTCCAGTACTTTCTTGTATGCTGATATACAGTAATCTAAAGGGTTGCCTAACAGAGAGAAAGAGCGAGTGTGTATTTGTATGTTTCTCCCCCCCCTCTCTCTCTCAGTGTGTGTGTGTGTGTGTGTGTGTGTGTGAGAGAGAGAGAGAGAGAGAGAGAGAGAGAGAGAGAGAGAGAGCTCGCTCGTGAGAGAGAGACAGAGAGAGAGAGAGAGAGCTCTCCCTTCAGTTTTATTTATGAATAAATCATAGCCTTGGGTTATAGAGATTATTGAAACAACCTATTTCAACATTTAGTTTTAAAAATTTCATTTATTTCAGAAAGAAATTAAGCAGAAACTTAATTTTGGAGGTAAACTCAATTGAGTTTGTGATTCCCACCAATCCAATCAGTGGATATTATGTTGGATATGGGAAATGAAAGTTCCCATATCTTCTCCAGCCTCTTACTTTAGTAATGTCACTGTTAAGAAGATGCAAGCACCATGGGATGGTAAGCACCTGAACTATATTTCCTTTGATTCATAGTTTGTTGAATTAGATGTAGGAGTCAAGTTCACACATAATCCTGAAGTCATGTATATTGCATATATGAATTGTTGGATTAGCACACTGACTGATTATGTACCATGAAGTTGGTGCCACACTTATCAATCACATGGATAGATTTTCTCCAGGAAGATCTGTCACCGATCTTATCCTTTAGGTCTTTCAGTATTGTATCCCTCACCACTGTAAATTAGTCAATCCATCGTGATGTTGGTTGTCCACTTCTCTTTCTTTTCATCATTTCCAGCATTATAGATATTTCCAGAGAGCTAAGTCTTCACTTATGGAGTCTGAAGTAAGTTAATTTGAACTTCATCATTTATGCCTTGAGTGGAGAACTCTGCATTGATTTGTTCAGTGGTCAGTTTGTCTCTTTGACTGTCCATTATATTCTCAGGTGTCTTCTCTAATGCCAAAGTTCAAAAACATCAACACATTTCCTACCCTGCTTCTTCAAAGTCAAACTTTCACTTCCATAGTATATAACGAGAAAACCATTGCATATACAATTCTGCTTGTTTCATATATAGACACATCCTGGCATCTGAATATTTTTTTCCAAGACCATTGCTACTTTTCCAAATACTAGTGTTTAGTGTATTTCTTGAATGCTAATTCTTTTATTGTTGATAGTCATCCCTAAAATGCACCAAAATCTACCCACTCCTTGAATATCTTCATTGTCAACATAAGGCTGGTGGCTGTATCTGCTGTCATTAGTTTCACCTTCTTTATATTTAATCTTTCCCCATTTTTTTCATTCTGGTCCTTGCCTTTCATTACTAGAGCTTCCAGATTATTTATATTAGAGTAAGTGTATCAGAGTAAGTGCCATCAGCATAGCACAGGTAATTAATGTTTCTTCCTTCAGTTTTAAAACACACTGCTTTTTTCCATTCCAGCTTCCTTCATCGTGTAAATATATATTCAGCACGTACATTGAATAAATAAGGATAGGGCCTTCCCAGCTTGCAGCCAATCTGTTTTGCCTAGTTCTGTGTGGATTGTGGTTTCCCGACCTGTGTATAGGTTTTTCAGGAGGACAATGAGATGCTCTGTGATTCCTATTTTTTATAAACACAGTCCATAGCGTGACATGATCAACACAATCAAAGACCTTTCTACGATCAATGAAGCACATAGGGTCTTTTTTTAAACTTCGACTTGTCTTATCTTGTTAGCAATTTCTACTGTGTGTTCTGACATCCAGTTTTGCTTTCTTCTGTTTATATTTTTTTTAACTGCCAGTCTCTTTTCACATTCATTCTTAACAAGAGTGCTTACCATCACTTTTGGTGCTTGCATCTTCCAAACAAAAATATTACCAAAATAAGAAGGTGGAGAAGTAAATTCTCATTTCCCATATCCAACATAGTATCCACTAATCAAACAATAACAGAATAACAGAGTTGGAAAGGATCTTGTAGCAGTAGTGGGTTCTAAATCCCTTTACTACCAGTTTGCGCGTGCGCTCACTCTAGTCCAACTCCCTGCCCAAGCAGGAGACCCTACACCCGTGATGGTGAACCTATGGCACGCATGCTACAGCTGGCACGCAGCACCCTCTCTGTGGGCACGCAAGCCATCGCCCCAGTTCAGCTCTGCCATGCATGCGCGCACGCCTCCCGCTGGCCAGCTGGTCGTCGGGTCTCTGCCATGCATGCATGGAGGTGAGGCACATGTGGGGGAGGTCGCATGCACATGCATGGGGGTGGGGCATGTGTGGGGGTCGTGTGTGCATGTGTGGGGGTGGGGCGCATGCGGGGAGGTTGCACGCACATGCACGGGGCAGGGGGCATGCGGGGGCATGTGCATGCATGGGGGCGAGTGCACATTGCATTTTGGGGATTCAGGCGCGCATGCATATGCTTTGGGCACTGCGTCCAGAAAAGGTTAGCCATCACTGCCCTACACCATTTCTGACAGATGGCAGTCCAATCTCTTCTTGAAAGCTTCCAGTGATGAAGCTCCCACAACTTCTGAAGGCAAGCTGTTCCATTGGTTGATTGTTGTCACGGTCCTCCTCTCTATGGCAGCCCCTCAAGTATTGGAACACTGCTATAATGTCAACCCTGGTCCTTCTCTTCACTAGACTAGCCATGCCCAGTTCCTGTAAGTGTTCTTCATATGTTTTAGCCTCCAGTCCCCTAATCATCTTTGTTGCTCTTCTCTGCAATCTTTCTAATGTCTCAGCGTCTTTTTTATAGTGTGATGACAAAAACTGGATGCAGTATTTTAGGTGTGGTCTTACTAAGGCTTTATAGAGTGGTATTAGTACTTCAATGATCTTGATTGAATCCCTCTGTTAATGCAACTTAGGATTGGCTTGGCTTTTTTGGCTGCCACTGCACACTGTTGGCTCATATTTAATTGGTTGTCCACTAAGACTCCAAGATCCCTCTCACAGTCACTGCTATTAAGCCTAGTTTCTCCCTAGGTCATCTTGTCCAACTCCCTGCCCAAGCAGGAGACCCTACACCATTTCTGACAGATGGCAGTCCAGTCTCTTCTTGAAAGCTTCCAGTGATGAAGCTCCCGCAACTTCTGAAGGCAAGCTGTTCCATTGGTTGATTGTTCTCACGGTCAGAAATTTATCCTTATTTCTAGCTTGAATCTCTCCTTGATCGGTTTCCATCCATTATTCTTTGTCTGGCCTTCAGGTGCTTTGGAAAATAAAAATCAGATTGGTGGGAATCACAAACCCAATGAAATTGTTTGATTTCATTCCACAGTTCCCTAACAATAGGTTCAGGACTTCAAAGGGATTCCTGATGTTCTTGAAAATGGTGAGTATATATGGTCAACAATCATATCTTGGAGACTGGTTGGCCTTCTTCTGCTGCTTTAGCTTACGTAATTTAGTAGCTGCACATAAGTGTTTGTGATCTGTTCCACAGTCAGTCCCTTAGCACATCTTTCTGCCAAAGAGCTCTTCTACCTTTTGGTATAACATAGTCAAATTAACTTCTGTGGACTCCATCTGGTGATTGCCATACTTGTAGGCATTATTTTGTTTTTTTGAAGTCTGTTAGCAATGGAGAAATAATTGGTTTGGCAGTTCTCCTGCTTCGTTTTGGTTTCCCTGGCTTTCTCTCCCACTACATTTTTATCACTTCATATTTCCAACTATGGCATCCCAGTCTCCAACCATAAGCAGCACGTCTTGTTTGCATGGTCTGTTGATTTCAAATCATAAAACTCATTAACCTCCATGTCTTCTGCATCACAATAAATGCAACATAAGCATAGAGAGCCGAGGTGGCGCAGTGGTTAGAGTGCAGCACTGCAGGCTACTTCAGCTGACTGCTAGCTGCAGTTCAGCGGTTCAAATCTCACCGGCTCAAGGTTGACTCAGCCTTCCATCCTTCCGAGGTGGGTAAAATGAGGACCCAGATTGTTGGGGGCAATAGGCTGACTCTGTGAACCGCTTAAAGAGGGCTGTAACGCACTATAAAGCGGTATATAAGTCTAAGTGCTATTGCTATTGCTATATGAAAGCAATGCCATTCCTTCTTCGAGTTTCATGTCATGTGTAGTAAACCATGTGTGACCTTCCGACTGAAAGAATCCAACTCCTGTCCATATGAACTTGCAGATTCCTACAATATCAGTGTATAATTGATTCATTCCATCTTTTATTACATTAGGCTTTCCCATGTTCATGCTTCTTACATTCCATGTTCCCACTGTAATTCTGTCTTTGAAGATTCAGATTTTCTTATCCTGCATGGCAACATCAGCAACCAGACCTCCATAAGTCTTTAATCCAGCCATGCTTAAATAATATTAATATTACAAAGGATCCTCAGCTCTTCCTCAATAGCATGTTGTGTGCCATCTAACTAAAGGGGCCCACTATCTGTCAGTCATTTTATATTGCCTATCCATATGGTTTTCTGAGTAATATACAAGAGAATGTCTCTCATGCATATGAGAGAATGCTTTTGCCATTATCAATAAAGTGATAATATACTTCTAGCATCTTACTATTGTGGGAAGCCACCCTTCCTCCTAGAAGAATGAAATATTTTGAGGAATATTAAAAAGGCAGAATGTTATATTTCCCAAAGGGAGAAATAGAGAAACATGTTTTTTTAGAGGCAGAAAGCAGCCCCCACTTTCTTAATAGCCCCAGCAGATATTTTGTGCCCATTAAGAAAGATTGGGCCAGCCTATTCAGAAACCAAACTGAGGAGGCCACCTTTTAGAAATGCAGATTTGGTAATCCATTCAAGGCAGGATATTTTGAAACAAAGGCAGAATGGTAGGATTAGCCCTCACTCAAGATCCAACACAAGGCAAAGCCATTAAGCCACAACAGAAATTGCCCAACAGTCTTTCAAAGCAGTCCAAACTTCAACCAAACTTAGCTTAGGCAAACATCTAGGATTTGTATTTCCTCTTTTGCCTATAGAGCCAGCTATGACCCTTACATAACCCCTACATGACACCATAGGAATCTGACAACAGTCAATAGAATACATGTTTTTGCACAGGAACAGGAAGCTCAAGTGCAAAGCTCAAAGAAGGTATAAAACCCCTTACTCTCAACTCCATTTTGGAGCTGCACCAGAACCATGTGCTTGGTGGTTCTGTTCATCATTAAACCATCTTTCCAATCAGCCTCCATGTTTCCAGTCTCTTTCTCCTGGCTTTGAACTGAACCAGATGGATATTTCTTCCAACACTATATTGCTGTTGCCCAATATAGGTGCCTGGTTGCTTTAGCTAAGCAGTAGGGAATGATTTTCATCCTTTGGATGATTCGGCTATTATTATCTCCTCTTGGAAAATACTCCTGTTATTTTTTGCTCTCTCTTCCAGAAATACCCCTGCCAGTACTTCAGGTGGCTAACATGTTGCAATAACTATTTTTATTTCTTTTTTAGTTTGTGCTATGTATTGACGTGGCAACAGGCTGGTTGCTGTAGAATCTCTTAGATGTTATCTTGACATCCTTTCCAGCCCAACCTTAAATTTAATTCTGAAATAGACAACATTGGTTGTGAATGGTGTTCCTGGAAGCCAGTGTTATACTCACTTTAAAATCCTTGTTTGCTGGTGGTTTCCTAGCCCATCCCAGATGCCGACAATGGTGTACATAGCTTTATACAATTTAGGTCCAAACTACTTTCCAGATTGCACATTTCCATATGTGTATGGGTGCTGCCATCCACATGTTTGTATCAATGACCAATTTTGATCCCTCTATAGTGGGCTTATATTATGGAATAAACTTCCACTTCCTTTAAGTAAGCCCTTTTCTTTAATGTTGTCTTAATGAATATTTTTATGGCTCCTTTCATGGAGCCATTGATAGAATGGTTGGCATGTGCATTTTCTATGTGCATATGCCTATGTACATACATAGATGAAAGCTATTGTTTAGGATTACCCAAGAACCAAATTACTGTCATAAATCACAACTCCAGGTGTACACTTGTGGGCTTATACAACTTGTGGCTACATGCAGGCTTCAGCTGTTTAATTAATTAGTGTAAGTACAATTCCACTAATGGTGCTAATTGAGGTTTACAACTTACTAATGGCTTCAGTATTCCTTCAGTTTATCTGCTGCATTCATATCTGTGGGTGATTAATAGCTGCCGGTTTCTGCTGAAGCAATATAATTTGGTATTTGGTATTACAAGAGAAGTAACAGTTTTATTGAGGTTTTCCTTTGCAAAGGAGCAAACTCCTACTTTACTAAAATGTATTGTTAAGGAAATGAGTATACGCATCAGAATGTGGGGTTGCAGTTTGATATCATAGAGTCAATAAAACAGTGATCTTCAAAGTCTTCAAAAATAATTTACTTGCTTAAACTAACAATGTCCAAAACAAAACATATTAACACGAAGATAAGAATTTAGCACTTAGCTATTAATCTTTAGCAGATAAATATTCTACTGAAATATAATAGAAGAATCCTTGAGCGTCTGTAGTTTGTTGGTAGTTCTGTAGCATGATCAGGAGCATGAGCAGAAACGAACTCTCTTTAGTTAATCAGGCAGTCAGTCTGACTCAAGCTAGCTTGTTCTCCTTATATAACAGTTAACAAGCTTACAATACATTTAAAGCAATACCAACAAACATAGATTAATGGTTTAAGTATACAATAGTAAACCCAATCACTTTATACATGATTCTGACATGTATTCCTTCCACACTTTCTTTTGTTTTAATAAAAACATTCTTTTTTTTTTAAGGAATCACACATCAGGTAATGAATGTTCTTATTGGTCACAAATCTAGTGTGCATGTTATGTAGTAACATGCAATAAAGAAGCCTTATTTGAGTTAAGGCTTCACTGCACAAATAATGCAGTCTCAGTCCTTTGTAAAACTTCGGTTCTCTGGATATTTTTGTAACATAAAGTCCAACTTTCTTGATTTCTGAAATCCCAGTCCATCTGTTTATATCTATCTGCCTGCCTGCCTGCCTGAACTATCTATCTATCTATCTATCTATCTATCTATCTATCTATCTATCTATCTATCTATCTATCTATCTATCTATCTATCTATCTATCTA
>QLTV01003780.1:1543381-1560327 GCA_003457575.1 Thermophis baileyi
CGCCGCCTTCAGTTTGACCTAAGTGTAGCACACAAAATTATCTGCTACAATGTCCTACCTGTCAATGACTACTTCAGCTTCAACCACAACAATACACGAGCACACAATAGATACAAACTTAAAGTAAATCGCTCCAAACTCGACTGCAGAAAATATGACTTCAGCAACAGAGTGATCAATGCCTGGAATTCACTACCCGACTCTGTGGTTTCTTCCCCAAACCCAAAAAACTTTAACCTTAGACTGTCTACTGTCGACCTCACCCCGTTCCTAAGAGGTTTGTAAGGGGCATGCATAAGCGCACCAGCGTGCCTACTATCCCTGTCCTACTGTCCTTTTTTCCTCATCTATCTGTATTCACTTTGTTTATGTTTATACCTATACCTGCTATCTTGTACATGTTTGACAAACAAATAAATAAAAATAATAAATAAAAGTCAATTGGGAAGCCAGATTCATTTAACAGCCATGTTACTCATTTAACAACTGCAGTGATTCACTTAACAAATGTGGCAGGAAAAGTCATAAAATGAGACAAAACTCATTTAACAAAGTTCTCACTTAGCAACATAAATTCTGGGCTCAGTTGAGGTCATAAGTTGAGGACTACCTGTATAACAGAGTTGGAAGGGACCTTGGAGTGTTTTAATCCAACTCCCTGATCAAGCAGGACATCCTATACCATTTCAGACAAATGGTTGCCCCTCTCTTCTTAAATACCTCGTGTTGGAGCACCCACAATTTCTGGAGGCAAGTCATTTACTGATTAATTGTTCAAACAATCAGGAAATTTGCCTTAGTTCTAGATTGGTTCTCTCCTTCACTAGTTTCCATCCACTGCTTTTTGTTGTGCCTTCAACAAAAGAATGTGTAGAATAGGTGGACCCCATCTTCTTTGTGGCAGCTTCTTAGATACAGGACCTGCTGGTACTGTACCACCACTGCCAGCAGTTTCCTGTAGAGTACCATTGTGGAGAAGCAAGCAGGGAAGTAACATGGAGTCTGAACCCTGATGAACTCAGCTTGCAATGAAAAGGCTTATGTACAGCCACTTTGTGTCCTGCTGAGAAACTGGGTAAATTAAAGGAGCTTGGGCTACTATCAGCCCTTAGATATAATGCAGACAAACAAGCACTGCCCATAATTACTAATATTACCTTTATTGTAAGATTACAGTAGCAAAATCTTACAAGTCTGAAAGTACATACTTCATCCTTCCTTTTACAGTCCAAGAAACTAGGAGGGACAAGGGTCTCTTCTGAAACATTTGCTGTAACCCCATTCCTTCTGTGGACTTCCTGCCCCTTATCTGACCGATGTCTTGTCTGCTGCTGCTGTTCCTCCTCTTGTTTCTCAAGGACATTCTCAACAGACTATTACTACTATGTCTTACTAACCCAAAGGTCATGAGCCAATGGTTATCTCAAGATCGTAATAGTTTTAAGATTAATATGTGAAGTATTAATACGTGAAGTATTAATACGTGAAGTATTAATACATGCGAAGTATTAATACATGTGAAGTATTTATCAAAATCACGTGAAGTATTAGTACCACTTTATAAGACCACTGCATCCAGTTTTGGTCACCACATTACTGGAGACTAAAACATATGAAGAATGGTTGCAGGATTTGGGTATGGCCAGTCTAGAGAAAAGAAGGATGAAGGGGTGACATGATAGCAGTATTTCAGTATCTGAAGGGCTGCCACAAAGAAGAAGGGGCCAACCTATTCTCCAAATTACCAGAGGGCAGGACAAGAATCAATGGATGGAAACTAATCAAGGAGAGAAGCAACCTGGAATTAAGGATAAACTTCTTAACAGTGAGGACAATTAACCAGTGGAAACGCTTTGCCTTCAGAAGTTGTGGGTGCTCCATCACTGGAGGTTTTTAAGAAGAGCCTGGACAGCCACCAGCCTGAAATCCTTAACCCTAACCCTAACTTCAAGGTCCCTTCCAGCTCTATTCTGAATTGAAAATTGAAATCTTCAAGTCAGGGAGTTCAATAAGTGATTCTAGTACTTTATGAGTTTTTCCCTGTGCAAATTTGTGATAAAGTGATGGAAAAGAAGTTTAGCTTCTAAACTGCAGGGGGGAGGGGCGAAGCTGAAACAATTTAAAAATGGGTGGGGAGAATTTCTGGGTCACAGTTGCTGAACACAGAGCATTGGCAACATGCACTGTGTTTTATTAATTACATTTTTATTTGGATCTGGTATGTCACGATTGGGGAATGTGGCTCATTGTATATGCATATATAGAGGGGATGTTATGTTAAATGTTGCCAAATTTGGAATTCTGTGTAGGCAGTGGAGGAAAGGGAGATATTTCTCTTAAATCCAGGACACAAATATGAAGAATGTGGGACTGTGGAGAACCAGAAAGACAGAAGTTTGCTATGCTTGGATTCGAGACTTTAAAGATCAATCATGTCAACTGGCTTTCTATTTTTGTGACATTAGCATTATCTCCAGGTTTAGAATGCATTTGTATTAAGAATTAACCAGATTAATAATTGGGACTTAGTTTGCAATCCATACTGTTTTTCATAAGTGGCTAAAGGAATTAAAAGAAGATAAAAGAAAAATGGAACATATGCATACCACTTGCAAATGTGCTTTGAATAAATATGTTAAGCAGGTATATCATAACTGGTTTACTAAGTAGCTGTCTTATGGCTAGCAACACTTGTTGTACATGGGAATTCTCTCTTGCTTTTCCTCATGGGTACCTAGTATAGGAGTAGTAACTCCATCACTACTCATGTGGGTACTTTGGCCCTTTGTTTCTTTGTGGTCTTTACCCACATTTGTTCTTCTATAGCAGATAACAGTTGCCTAGAAACCAAAATTTCTCTGCTATACTGAATCCAGGAACATGAGAAAGTTAAGAATAAAATAATGGTTTAGCTGGTATGATATCACAGAAGGATGGAGGAGAAGGACAAACTGATTGCTTAGATTGGGAGGAGCAGAAAAAAATAGACAGACATCATCTCTGTATGTTTTGTAGTAAATTAGCTAGAATTTTGTTTTGCAATTGTTTGATAGGATCAAAAACAAGGAAGAAAAATCTCCCCTCTTCATTTTATAGCTGGAGAAAAAATATACAGCAAAAGCAGGACGGACAAAGTTGATATTAAAAATTGATTCCTGGGCTGAATATGTGCTTAAAAGAAGCTGCTTCTTATTTTTAACTTTATATTCTCTATTCCATTTATCTGGGATGGGGCAAGCCTTCAATTACTTCAGTGACAATAAATAAATCAGAGATAGGTTTTAGCTATTTCCATTCCATTTTGTCATTCCATAAAATAATTAAGTCCAGAACTGTTGTAATGTTAATTTATAACTGATCCAGTTTCCAGAGTAATTCAGCTTGTCTCCTTCTGTAACATAGAAGCTCATCTATTAATCTATTAACATTGCTAGATCTAGAAGGCTATAGAATGAATAGAATAGAATAGAATTTTATTGGCCAAGTGTGATTGGACACACAAGGAATTTGTCTTGGTGCATATGCTCTCAGTGTACATAAAAGAAAAGATACGTTCGTCAAGAATCATAAGGTACAACACTTAATGATAGTCATAGGGAACAAATAAGCAATCAGGAAACAGTCAATATCAATATAAATCATAAGGATACAAGCAACAAAGTTACAGTCATACAGTCATTAGTGGGAGGAGATGGGTGATAGGAACGATGGGAAGATTAATAGTAGTGCAGATTTAGTAAATAGTTTGACAGTGTTGAGGAAATTATTTGTTCTGGTGTGCAGTGCTCTATAGCATCGTTTTGAGGGTAGGAGTTGAAACAGTTTATGTCCAGGATGTGAGGGGTCTGTAAATATTTTCACAGCCCTCTTTTTGACTCGTGCAGTATACAGGTCCTCAATGGAAGGCAGGTTGGTAGTAATTGTTTTTTCTGCAGTTCTAATTATCCTCTGAAGTCTGTCTGTCTTGTTGGGTTGCAGAACCAAACCAGACAGTTATAGAGGTGCAGATGACAGACTCAATAATTGGAGAAATAGCCCATACACTTCACATAACAGAGATTATCAGAGGAAAAGCAATATCATACTAAATGGGTTATAAAAAAAGAAAATATGACTAAAATATCCATTTACTATTATTGCTGTGGTTTTTTTTAAAGAATGCACTAACTTGGTTTAGTCAGAGCTACAATAATGTATTATGCAACATATGCACACAGAGAGACACACAAAGAAGCAGTGCAATTGGTGGGATTTGCTAGAAGGTCCCAAAACTGACATTTCTGGTGCTTTGAGATGAGCGAGGGCAGGTACTTGGTCTTAGCAAAAAATGAATTGAAAATGGCCCAGTTGTAGGCTAAAAGCTGGTGTGCAAATAAATGTGATACGTTTTACTCATCTGGCTTATAACCCTATTTATGTATGAGATCAGCTATCGTGATAGAGCAGAGTGATATTCTAAAACTCCTGTTTAAATCTTTAGAAATAAAATGTAGGGAGACTGTCTGTGGCAAACAGATATACTATATATTGCAAATTTGTACAATACTTTATGTGTACAATACTTCATGTGTACAATACTTTATGTTTTTAGAATTTATTTTTATTCAAACAATACTGAGAACAACTTATAAAATTAATAGCCCCATACCATAAAACTGTCTTTAATAAAACCTAATATATTCATTGTGTCATATATGACAAGGTTATGACTAAAGACCAAATACATTGACAAAATACTTTTTTGTGATTAGTACTTTAGAATATTCTTGTACCATGGATGTCCCATGACTGCCTTATTTAACATTTATCTTGCAATTAAAGTAAATCAGCCACAGAAATACATTTGACCCCCACTGGCAACATCAAAAGTATGTCTTCAGGTGCTTTTGGTATGATAGTGAAGTGTGATAGCAATAATTCTGGAAATATCAAATGAATTTAGTTGTATCACGGTGAATACATAAGGAATGAAACCAAGAAACACGAAAGTCTGTTTGAAGCAAGCATAAGACTCGCTGTTTTCAGGTTATCAATGAATAGCACTGTTCCAATATTTGAGGGGCTCCTACAAAGACGAGGGGTCAAACTATTATTCAAAACTCCAATAGGCAAGGCAAGAAACAATGGTTGGAAACTAACCCAGGAGAGAAGCAACCTAGAACTAAGGAGAGATTTCCTAACAGAGAAAGCAGTCAATGAATGGAACAACTTGACTTCACAAGTTGTGCATGCTCCATCACTGAAGGCTTTCAAAAAGAGACTGGACAACCATTTGTCTGAAATGATATAGGGCCGTGATGGCCAACCTATGGCACGCGTGCCACAGGTGGCACGCGGAGCCATATCTGCCGGCACGCGAATCGTTGTCCTAGCTCAGGTCCAGCGCGCATGTATGCACCAGCCAGCTGATTTTTGGCTCACGGAAAGGCTCTGGGAGGGCGTTTCCGGCCTCCAGAGGGCCTCCGGGGGGCATGGGAGGCCGTTTTCACCCTCCCCAGGCTCCAGGGAAGCCTCTGGAGCCTGGGGAGGGCGAAAAATGGGCCTACCGGGCCCACTGGAAGTCGGGAAATGGGGGAGCGGGGGGGTTGTGTGCGCATGCGTGTGGGGGCGGGGCAGTGTGGGGGGTCACGCGCACATGCACAGGGGTGGAGCGCATGGGGGGCATTGAATTATGGATGTGGGCACGCACGCGCATATGATAGCACATGCATGCACGCAATAGCACACGTGCGCACGCAATAGCACACGCGTGCATGTGATAGCGCACGCACACATGCTTTCGGCACCTGAGGAAAAAAAGGTTCGCCATCACTGATATAGGGTCTCCTGCTTGAACAGGGGGTTGGACTAAAAGGCCTCCGAGGCCCCTTCCAACTCTATTATTCTATGTTCTATGAAGATATTGAAAAAGCAGAGCAATTTGCATTACAGGGTGATGCCTTAGAGCTAGGCTAGGAACTGCCTTGTTACAGTAACACCTACCTATGGTGTAGGCCAGCAGAGCATTATCTGAAACTAAATGAGGTTACGCATAGATTGAGAAAGAATTGTTGGCTGTATAATTTGGCATGGAAAGCTTCCATCAGTTTACATTTGGTCAGGCAGCATAGATCCAACTGTATCATAATTGTCTGGAAACTATTATGTGGAAACCATTGCAGAATGCCCCAAAGTGCCTTCAACATATGCAGATGAGATTACAATAGTTATGATGTGTGCAAATATCACCCAGGTCAACTACTCATACTGGCAGATACTTAAACAGAACATTCCTCTCTAAGCCAAGTGAAAAAAAAAAGTTTTGTTCAGGAGGAAATATGAATATGCTGAAATACCCATTTAGCTTCTTGATTGTTTATAGGTTACAAAGAAGGCTACAAAATAAGGTGAAGTTTTGCAACAGTGGTGAATATCTTCGCCAGGTGAAGTTCTATAAGTGGCAAAAAGTAACATCCTGGAAGGTTGGCTGAAATAAAGCATAAATTACCACTGAAAACTCAACCCCACTTCTCATAAAAAGAACTTCAGAGAGTCTGGTGTGTGTGTGTGTGTGTGTGTGTGTGTGCATTTGATTCAGGAGTAAGTGAAGCCTTGGGTTATGCTTAATGAAAAGGACGTATTTCTATTATATAGGGCATTGAGTTGCATGACTGCGTAGCAACATGGTATGAATTCTCACCTGGAAGTATACATGGAACACCCCAGTATTTTAATATCACTGGGGGACAAAAAGGAAAATGAGACTCTGTATTGATCCTGGGAAATGACGAGACTAGATCTGTGGTTTATAGCAGCAGAAAATCTATCTTCTCCCTGTAGTCTATTATTTTAATTTTTGTGTGAAATAGACTTGGTGATATATAGCTGATCTCAAACAGTAAAATGTAAGCTTTAGTGTCACCGTGGCTGCAGTGATAAAAATTAAAGTAAGAGCAATAACATTTGACATATACAGTATACAGCTTCACAGCACTTTTTAACACCCTCTAAGCGGTTTACAGAGTCAGCATGTTGCCCCCAACAATCTGGGTCCTCATTTTACTGACCTTGGAAGGATGGAAAGGAGAGTCAACCTTGAGCTGATTAGGATCGAACTCCTGGCAGTGGGCAGAGTTAGTCTGCAATACTGCATTCTGTGCCACCACGGCTCTTACATTCTTAAACTACAAGGTACAATTTACCCTAGAAGGATTCATTTTTTCTGGACACAGTAGGAATTTGAGCATAAAAACTGCTTTCCCTGCTATCTCCAGAGCAATGGAAAAATGGAAGCAGTTGTCAAAATGTCCAAAACAATATTGGAAAAAGAGAAGAAAGCTCCGTCTGATTCATAGCCAGCCAGCCTTCAGTATTAGGACATGCTTTCAGAGGGATTAGATTGGAGTCCTGCATAAGGTCTGATAGATCAATGGTTCTAGTTGCTACTGCCAAAAACCCACAATTGATAGGCTCAAATTTTAGCAAACGATAAACTATGATAGGTTCAGTATTATGAGAGGACAATGAAAAGCTTTCCAGACATAAAAGCAACTGAGCTAACATGCGAAAAGCCTACAAGGAAAGATAGCAGAAGCTGAGGAAGAAAGCAGAAATCCAAAGTTAAGTGTCTAGTGTCGTGATGGTGAACCTATGGCACATGTGCCACAGGCGGCACGCAGCGCCCTCTCTGTGGACACGTGAGCCGTCACCCCAGTTCAGCTCTGCCGTGCATGCGCGCGCGCCTCCCGCCAGCCAGCTGGTCAGGTCTCTGCCGCACATGCGTGGGGTGTGGGGTGTGTGCAGGGGGCTGTGCATGCATGCAGGGGGGTGGGGCGCATGCAGGGGGCCGCACATACATGCACGGGATGGGGCGTGTGTGGGGCATGTGTGGGGGAATGTGCATGTGGGGGGCATGCAGGGGGGCCGGCGCGCATGCGTGGGGGTGGGGCACATGCACGGGGTACATGCTCGCATTGCATTTTGGGGTTTTGGGTGCACGCATGCGCGCGCTTTGGGCACTCGGTCCGGAAAAGTTTAGCCATCACTGGTCTAGTGCAATTGGTTGAAGTGGTAACCTCAGAAGGGAGGTTCTAAGGTCAAATTATAGACAACTGCAAAGCAATTATCCAACTGTTGATGAAGAAGGACTGGAAAGAGAGAATGATGGAGTAAAATCCCAGGGAAGCCAATAAGGATGCTTCTGTGATTGACTCTTATCCTGTAGTGTGCCTTGAACCTCTAGCTCCACTTACTAAGAGACAGAAATTTGTTGTTGTATTAACTTGATTTGACGCCGCCTGACTCCAAACAACAAATAAACTTAATTCAACAACTAGTAGAGATCATCACTCCCAGGAATTAAATAACCTTCTATGCTGTACCACATATTAGCATCTGGGATATCATAGAAGATAAATAAATGGTTTTAATTTAAGGGAGTTGTGCGTGGAAATTTTGAAATTATACATTTCATTCATATAGGAAAATATATAGTAGCTGTGTGTTTGTATATGCGATTGTGTATTTGCGCAGACTGTGTAGTGCTTTGGATTTCATTTCCAAAAGGTACTTCACTTTGGGGGAGAGCACAAACATAACACTGACCGGCAACTGTTTAAAAGAGCTCTGTTTTTTTGCAGCTACCTGTCTGTTGTGGGAAAAGGTGCAATTTGCCTTAAAGATTTATAGACAACTGCTGTGTTCATCCTCTGAAGTACCTTTGAGGAATACAGCTCTATGTCTGTTTGTATGTTTTGTGTGTGTTTGTATATTTCTGTGTGTACATTTGATTTCGGTAAATATATAACAGGAGATATGTCAAATAAATGTTCTGACCTAGGCTTCCTGATAAATAATACCGCACACACGGAGTCCCAAAAACCTCTTTTTATTTCAATGGCTGTGAATTCTGTTCATTCCCAGCCGTAATAAGTCCCAAACAAGTTTAATTAGTCCGACAGAAGTCTTTCTGAAGAAGGCTGATATCACCAACCTTTATCTCTTTTGACACGCTGCCAAAGACCAAATTGGCAAGGAGCTTTGCAAGGCCAAACAGAACACGGAGTCAGAACTGAAAATGCTGAGACACAAATTGAACCAAGTTGCTTCCTGCAACGAGCACGTCTGTTTGCTCCACTTTTATATCCTATGGGAGGGGCCAATCATCTCCAAGCCTTGCTCCCGAGTAGTCCTTTTCCTCCGTAACTGTTCTTGCCTTCTGGCAGCTCTGTGCATGCGCGCATTGGAACAGGCTCCCCCTGTTCCTCTGCCTCGCTCATGTCAGCCACTGGAGGCTCTGGAGTCAGCACAGACCTCCCAGATGGCCTGGGCTGGATCTCTGCCTCTGGCATAGAGCCTTCTCCAGACTCCAGGCCTGGCCCATGTTCCTCCCCAGCCTCCTCGCTGTCCGACTCTGCTGCCAGCTCCACAGGCTGCTGGCGGACCACAACAATAAATGCAATGAGAGCTAATGTGATTCAGGGATTGGGTTAGCACTGGGAAGATCCAGGTTAAAATCCCTCCTTAGTAATGAAAGCTATGGAGGTGATTTTAGACAGTAATTCTGTTTCAGCCCAACCAACTATGCATTATTATTTTGATGGAATTAAATTAGAAGTGGAACTGCTACATTAGGCTATCTTGAGTTCCTGGAGGAGAGGTGAAATATAAATTTAACAAATAAAAACATGGAACAAAAAGAACGCCAGGGCAACAAAGAAAGGATCACAATGGGAACATATTGGATGAAGGAATGACTATCAGGATACACTGATGGACTAATTGTTTCTCAATGCCTCATAACCAGCAGCGTGGGGAAAAAATGAAAAGAATGGAAAGAGAAGGTGAAAATTAAGACGATCCATAGAATAAATGACTATTTTCACTTCACTCTGATTCAATTTTGGGATGAAACATTTGGAGGCTTGTGAAAAATAAGCACGACAATGTTTAAAGAGGTAGTTAGAACCGACTTCCCGAGGATCTAATAATGTCTAATTTCATTCCTATGTTTTACTTCCTCCTTTTAATTATTTTGCACTGCTCCTGATTTCTGCTTGGGCCAAATTAACTCTTTCTCAGGATTGCTAGTGTTATTTTTCAATGTCTGAACCAAACCTGTTATAGCAGTTAAGGAGTTTTGCTGGCCTGCCAAAGATTCAGAAACTATGCTTATGTTTCTGAATAAAGAAACCTAATGCATGACTTTGATCAGATTTGGCTATGTAAAATATCCTTGTTGAGATTGAATTGCTTAAAATCATTTCCAGAGGATGCTAATTTTGAACTTAAAAAAAAGTGTCACTGTTTGGCTTAATTATCTTCTATTTGGAAGTCAGAACCTGTCTGTAATCGCAAAAGAAACCTGCAATCTGCATGAAAATTGTAGTGATACTCCTGGCTCTTGGCTTTGCATCAACATTCATGTCATTCATCTTGACTTTGAAATGAAAACTGCAACATTCCTAATTCTCTAGATTTGTCTTTTGCAGGGCTGGTGTGCATGTGCAGATTTAATGCGGTAATAGTCTATGATCCAATAGTGTAGTGACTGATTGATAGGTCCTGAAATGCTTTGGCATTAGCATGTATGTCAATATCGGTTCATTTTAATAGGGTTGCAAGGAAGGAAATGAGATATAAAAGTACAAAGCTCAAGTATGAATAAAGATTTTAAAGGCATCCGCTCCAGACTCTTGTGCTAAGAGAGTAGATGAATTGGCAGCGTGAAATAGTGATGTGAAAATCTTGGGCCTATGTGAGGCACCCTGGGTAGCCAACCAAGGCAGAATGGATGATAAAAAAAAAAAGGCTTGCTTTCTAGTAATGTAAAATGCTTTGGCCTAGACCCCGTCTCATTAGAAAAAAAGCCAAATCTTGAGAGAAAGAAATTAATTTTTATTTTGGCTAAGATTTATACAAGAGTTAATATCATTCTGTTAGGCTTCTTGAATCTGTAGAAAAGGTACTTGTGGCATAATTATGCTAAAGAACTGAAAAACAAGCCAGCCAGTGTATCACATTAATATAAAAGAGGAAATGTTTAAGTGATGTTTAACATTCCTGTCATAATTAGTAGCATTTGAAACTGCTTGGCTTTGACTGATATTCTTGCACATTTCACTTTATATTTTAAACCAGCATAAAGTGGCTTTGTCTTAGAATTACTTCTCTCTGATGCTTATTGTGCATCCTTGCAGATAATCTTAAAAATGCATTAAAAATAAATTACCAACTCCCTTATTCACTCCAGTTTCTTTTATTTGTGTTTTTTTTTTAAATGGATGCTACATTCTGCCATAGAATGGCTGTTTCCATTTTCTTTTATAACATAGTTGATAATATTATTCTATTGCCTTGCAATATGCAAATCCATCCAGGCTGAAAGATCTGGATTCCCATTCTGGCACCTAGAGACAACTATGCACCTATGAATATTTGTCTTCTTACCCACTAGGCTGTCTGCTCCATCTGAATGTTTTAAAAGATTTTCCTAATTTTAAAAAAAATTTGGCAAGTGTACGATAAAGCAAGGGATCGTCCTTAAACAAAATCTTTATTCCCGGCAATGAATGCTAATGGAATCCAACTAGGCTTAATAGCAGTAACTGTGAGAGGGATCTTGGAATCTTAGTGGACAACCAATTAAATATGAGCCAATAGTGTGCGGCGGCAGCCAAAAAAGCCAATGCAATCCTAAGTTGCATTAACAGAGGGATACAATCAAGATCAAGTGAAGTACTAATACCATTCTATAAAGCCTTAGTAAGACCACACTTAGAGTACTGCATCAACTTTTGGTCACCACACTATAAAAAAGATGTTGAGACTTTAGAAAGAATGCAGAGCAACCAAGATGATTAGGGAACTGGAGGCTAAAACATACGATGAACAGTTGCAGGTATTCGGCGTGGCTACTCTAGTGCAAAGAAGGACCAGGGGAGACATGATAGCAGTCTTCCAATATTTGAGGGGCTGCCACAGAGAGGAGGGGGGGTCAAGCTATTTTCCAAGGCACGTGAAGGCCAGACAAGGAATAATGGATGGAAACTGATCAAGGAGAGATTCAACCTGGAAATAAGGAGAAATTTTCTGACAGTGAGATCAATCAACCCATGGAACAGCTTGCCTTCGGAAGTTGTGTGAGCTTCATCACTGGAGGCTTTCAAGAAGAGATTGGACTGCCATTTGTCAGAAATGGTGTAGGGGGGTTGGACTAGATGACCTAAAAAGTCCCTTCCAACTCTATTAATCTGTTAATCTGTTTGACATTATCACTTAGGGGTGTACTCACTTTTGTTGCCAGCAGTTTAGACATTAATGGCTGTGTGTTGCGTTATTTTGAGGGGACAGCACATTTACACTGTTATACAAGTTGTATACTCACTACTTTACATTGTAGCCAAGTGTCATTTCTTCAGTGTTGTCACATGAAAAGATATACTTAAATATTTACACAATGTGAGGGGATGTAGTCACTTCTGTGCTATTTTCCAAGGCACGTGAAGGCCAGACAAGGAATAATGGATGGAAACTGATCAAGGAGAGATTCAACCTGGAAATAAGGAGAAATTTTCTGACAGTGAGATCAATCAACCCATGGAACAGCTTGCCTTCGGAAGTTGTGGGAGCTTCATCACTGGAAGCTTTCAAGAAGAGATTGGACAGCCATTTGTCAGAAATGGTGTAGGGCAGGGGTGAAATGCTCCCGGTTTGGCCGTGCCTGCGGGTCGCCGGACAGCCGGTAGTGACGGAAGCGGGAGACTTCACCCACCCGCCCATGCGCAGAGGGTAAAAGAACCCAAATGGTAGCATCCGGGCGGGTGGGCAAAGTCTCCCGCTTCCATCGCTACTGGCTGTCTGGCGACCCGCAGGCACACCTGAACCGGGAGCATTTCACCCCTGGTGTAGGGTCTCCTGCTTGGGCAGGGATTGGACTAGATGACCTACAAGATTCCTTCCAACTCTGTTAATCTGTAATTTAATAAATAGACTATGAGGAAGGAAGGAAGATGCAACCCAATGATTAATTTTTAATGTATCCAAAAAAAGACAAATACGAAGCGCTAGAAAATATTCCAGGAGCTGGAGGATCTTACTAGTTGACCGTTTGATACATGGATGTTGTATAAATGATCACGCCCAATAGCCCAGCCATCTGTGTGAAAGTGCCCTTGAAATTTCTCAATCTTGAATTGTGCCCACTGACTTGCCAAAATTAGCACCCCTTGCTGCAGGAAAATTAGCCACTAACATGGAGTAAGCAAATGTTTCTTCTTTTACACAGAAAAGACCCTTGAGATTAATCAATTTGGAAGAGCAATGAAAAGATAACAATATTATTCTTTTTGTTATTTTGACAACTGCTGTCACTGTAATGGAGGAAAGAATGGCCAAGAAAAGCAGAACTGACTATAATTTTATTTTTTTCGTGCAGTCATCTCTTGCTTTGGAATTACATGTCTGCCATTGTTTTTTTCCTCTCTTTGCTGTTCATACATTATTACTCTAATGAGATATAAAAAGCTAAGTTTATTACCAATTATAGTGCAGCACATCATTATTTTTAATCACTGTCGCAGGTGAATTTTTCCCCCTCTACTGTTAGCATGGCTTTGGTCTCCCTTCCTCTCTCTAGTCCTATTAATTGTCAGCCATCTGCCTGTAGTTATCCAACTTTTCTTTGTAACAGCGCTACTAACTAGTTAGTGCTACTAACACTAATAGCCTGCCACAGGGGTGGGTTCTAACTTACCCCGCCGCCGGTTCGCTTCCTCCTGCGCCACGTGGCTGAGTGTGCATTGCACGCCGCGTGGCCATGCCGTGCAGGCAGGTGCACGCTTTGCACGCACGGCTGCGCATGCGCAGTGCCGAAAACCCGGCTTTTGTGCATGCGCAGAAGCAAAACAAGCAAAAAATAGCAAAAATAAAAAAAGCCGAAAAGAAGATGGCGGTGCATGCACAGTGACGAAAAGTCAGCTTCTGCGCATGCGCAGAAGCAAAAACCAGTATAAAAATTTAAAAAAAAAAATCCCCCCCAAAAATTTTTTTTAAAAAAAAGATGGCGGCGTCCACGGACTGGCACCGACAGAACCGGCTCCGTGACATCAACACCGGTTTACTACCGGTTCTATAGAACCGGTGCAAACCGGGATGAACCCACCTCTGGCCTGCCACCTTCTAAGCAAGTTTTCCTGAATTTAAAAAAGACACAAGAGCCTACATACTGAAATTAATTTTAGTGCCCATTTCATACTGGATAGAAATGAACACATGGTGTAGTATTACATTCCTTTTAATACATGGAACATTTGCTGCAATTCACTCTTATTCTCTACTCTTATTTTCTTTTGTCTTTCTTCATTTTATATTTAAAGCAGGAAACTAGTATGCTTGTGGTGAGCATCTTACAGAGATGTCAAAATTATGACATTAAAATCATTACAAATTTCCACAATACTATAGCCAGACACAATTGTAGGCTTAGACCTAGCACTGAGATATTCATTCTCTCTCTCTCTCTCTCTCTCTCTCTCTCTCTCTCTCTCTTTCTCTCCATCTATCATCTCTATCATCTTCTATCATCTAATTAATTTGGAACTGCATACGGTACTAAGTGCCAAAAATTGATTATGCTAGCCGAGGAATATCAAATATTGAAATCTTATAGATACAACTATAGGGCGCCATATAGAATAGAATAGAATAGAATAGAATAGAATAGAATAGAATAGTTTATTGGCCAAGTGTGATTGGATACACAAGGAATTTGTCTTTGGTGCATTTGCTCTCAGTGAACATAAAAAAAAATAAAATACATTCAGCAAGAATCATAAGATACTACACTTAGTGATAATCATAGGTTACTAATAAAAAATCAAATCATACTAAGAAACAAATAAAACAATATAAATCGTAAAGATACAAGCAACAAGGATATAGTGATGAGTGGGAGGAGATAGGTAATAGGAAGGATGAGAAGACTAATAGTAATACCGTCTTAGTAAATAGTTTGACAGTGTTGTGGGAATTAGTTGTTTAACAGAGTGATGGCATTTGGGAAAAAACTGTCCTTGTGTCTAGTTGTTCTGGTGTGCAGTGCCCTATAGCGTCGTTTTGAGGGTAGAAGTTGAAACAGTTTGTGTCCAGGATGTGTGGGGTCTGTAGATATTTTCACAGCCCTCTTTTTGACTCGTGTAGTATACAGGTCCTCAACGGAAGGCAGGTTAGTAGCAAATTTTTTTTTTTGCAGTTCTAATTATCCATTGAAGTCTGTGTTTGTCTTGATTGGTTGCCGAGCCAAACCAGACAGTTATAGAGGTGCAGATGACAGACTCAGTAATTCCTCTGTAGAACTGTATCAGCAGCTCCTTGGGCAGTTTGAGCTTTCTGAGTTGGCGCAGAAAGAATGTTCTTTGTTATGCTTTTTTGTTGACGTATTTGATGTTAGGTATCCATTTTAAGTCTTGAGATATGATAGAATCTAGAAACTTGAAGGAAATATGAGTTAAATTCTTGATTTTCTATTTATAGTTGTTATTACGGTATTACAAGTTTATTTACTTTCCCTTAGCATCATGCTTTAAACGCATAACTTAGAATTTCAGAATGCCTCTTTCATAGCTGCCTACAAAGAGGTATTTCACAAGTTCATTCTAGCAACAGAATGGTAAAAAGAGATCAAATGCATAAATATCTTCAGAGGATATAATACAGTCTGAGTAGATATGAACCTCTGTAGAGCATTAAACGAACCAGAGACATACTTTCAAAAGGCCAAATGTGAATTCCTTCAATAAAAAGTATAGTATACACATGAAAATGTGAAAGAATAGGGCAATTTAACAATTTTTTTGGATTCTTTTAAGGAATCCACTTACTCAGCTTAAAGTAACTCTCTTTGAATGGTGTGATCCTGAACTGAGGGTTTAGGATTCCTCTACAAGAATAAATAAAGCTTACTGAAGGCTGATATAGCATTATATCAACAAAAGATCTAATAAATTACGATAAAGAATGCAGAAAGATGAAGTGGAGAAATTTAAGTTAGTGGTTATGCAAAGAACAAAAAATTGTGGGTTTGCCATGTTAACATATATTTTCTTTTTTTGCACATGATAATAAATGCAAGGCAGAGGTGGGTTCCTCCCGGTTCAGTTTTGTGGGGGAAATTTTTTAAAATTTTTTTGCACTGCGCATGCGCGCGTGTGCCTGCGAGGCACAGCTACGCGGCGCAGGAGGAAGCGAACCGGCAGCGAGGTAAGTTAGAACCCACCCCGATGCAAGGAGGCCATTATACGGGCGGCAAAACGTTTGCATTTTTCCGCTCTTATTGCATCGGCTTATTCTCGCCCAGCCGCCCTGTTTAAGGTAACTTGTTCCCTCCTTAACATTGAGGGAAAGGAGGAACCTTTGCAGGGGAGAGCTGATGAATTTGTACAGTATTTGGCGGATAAAGTTGCTCAGATTCGGATGGACCTGGACTCTGATTGGGCAAGTCAAGCTGAGATGACAGGGGCAGGTCTTAATCCAATTTTGTGGGAGGAGTTTGAGCCTGTGACTCCTGAGGAAGTGGACAAGGCTATTGGAGCGATGAGCTCCTCCACTTGTTTATTGGACCCGTGCCCCTCCTGGCTGATCTCAGCCAGCAGGGAGGTGACACGAGGCTGGCTCCAGGCTGTAATCAACGCCTCCTTGAGAGAGGGGTCCGTCCCACAACCTTTGGAGGGTGCGGTGGTGAGGCCCCTCCTCAAGAAGCCATCCCTGGATCCAGCAGATGTAAAAAACTTTTGTCCAGTCTCCCACCTTCCCTTTGTGGGGAAGGTTGTTGAGAAAGTGGTGGCGCGCCACCTCCAACGGCTATTGGATGAACCGGATTATCTGGATCCTTTCCAATCGGGTTTCAGGCCTGGTTATAGTACGGAAACTGCTTTGGTCGCGCTGATGGATGATCTCTGGCGAGCCAGAGA
>QLTV01003780.1:1560814-1578230 GCA_003457575.1 Thermophis baileyi
TGCCGGCTGGCGGGACCGCGTGGTAGGGCCTTCTCTGTAGCCACTCCGACTCTGTGGAACCGGCTTCCCCCCGAGATCCGTACTACCCCCACCTTACTGGCCTTCCGTAAAGCCGTTAAGACCTGGCTTTTCCGGCAGGCCTGGGGCCAATAGTTGTTCTGATTGGCCCATGCATGGTTGTGTGAATGTTTTATTTTAAATATAGATGTTTTTTTAAAATTGTTTTTATATGTTTTATTTTTTTATGATGTAAGCCGCCCAGAGTCCTTCGGGAGTTGGGCGGCATATAAATTTTATAAAATAAATAAATAAATTTTATAAATTATTTTATTGTGATTAAATCTTTTGAAAAGGATACAATTCCTTTAATTATTTTTTATGCTTGTGACATATGCCAGGATTGTGTAAGTCACCTTGCCCTTTTTAACCTATGACTTTTGGATAATTGATGGGCATTTTAACGTAATGAGTTATTTTCTTAATTGCCAATTAGAAAAAAAGTCATTAGAACAAGAACAATTAAAGAGAAACACTACTTTTTATTGTCTTCATTTGTTACTCATCCCTTCCAGATATTTTGAAGAAACTGAAATGTGCCAAGTATTCAGTGAATAAACTGTTGAGGGTTTGTTTTTTTTTGTTTTTTTGCCAAGGGAGATCTAATTTAATCCCATTTTTCTTGGAAAGATGTTTACAGTCTGATTTTTCTCACTTTTCCATTGTTTAATCTGAGTTTGGAAAGTGAGTGCATGCAATTAGGCAGAACACTAAAATTAACTATCTCAATATGTGCAAGTAAAAATTATATAATAATTCTCTTTGGAGAACAGATGTTGGTATTTATTGATAAAATTGAATCTTCCATACCAAAATTAATATATTTAGCCGATGAGTCTTGAATCTTTTCTAGGTATAGTATTATTTGGCCTAAATCTGAATTGATGCCTCTGGGGGTTATTAAACTATAAAAATGAATTTTCTTTAGATAGATTGGTTTGTCTTCAGCTGTGAATACCTAGGGATATAACTAAGATTATTAAACTTGTAAAATATATGTTCATAAAAATGTTAAGGATTTTTTTTTTGGCAGTGTTTAAAATGTTAAGTTTTAAAGGGGTGTCAAACTCGATTTCATTGAGGGCTGCATGAGGGTTGTATTTGACCTAGGGGGCCAGGGTGGGCGTGGCCAGCTCGATGTCACTTGTGTTGGGGGTGCCTGTGGCGGTCCGAGCGCTCTGCCAGTGAAACGGGCTCCCAAGCTCCGTTTCAGCTGCGACTGCCTCCTGCAACCCTCTGCCAGTGAAAACGGAGCTGGGGAGTGCCACCCGCAGCCCTTGCGAGCTCCATTTTCGGCTGTGATGGCCTCCTGCAACCCTCTGCCAGTGAAAATTGAGTTTGGGAGGGCCGCACATAGCCCTCCCAAGCTTCATTTTCACTGGCAGAGACACTGAGGGCCGGTCCTTCGCTGCTTCCAGGGCGGCCCTGTGGGCCAGATCTAAACACTCCATGGGCCGGATCCGGCCTCCGGCCTTGAGTTTGACACCCCTGGTATAGGGTTTCATGCTTGAGCAGGGTGTTGGACTAGAAGACTTCCAAGGTCCCTTCCAACTCTGTTCTTCTGTTATATGGCAATCTTTGGAATGAGAAGGTTGAAATCAAATACCTTAAGAAGTATGGAATTTTCATATTTTCTGTATTATTTAGAAGGGAAGCAAGTCATGCAACTTCATACCATCTGCAATTTGGCCTCTATGATTGATTATGCTATTATGGAGAAATCCAAATCATAAAACAGCAAGCAATCTGTTTGTTGGAGAATCTGGGTGGGCTATAGACTGTAGGTAGTTATCATACTTTTAAAAAAATTAGCTCATTTTAAGAAATAAAATAAAATTAGTAGGCACCGAATATTGATATTTGATATTTCTGATTGGTGTAGCCTTCATAATTCCAGAGAAATAGGTGCAATGAAAATTGCAGAGATTGTAGAGATTATGCTTAATAAGATGCCTTAAAAACTATAAAACAATGGCAAGAGTTTTGCTCTTCAGAATTAAATGGCACTTGTTGGGATGGCCAGTGCCTAAGCCAGTGTTTGGATAGAAATTTTAAAATAATGGCAAAGAATCTTTAAAAACCTATATGGCTCAGTGACAGGGTAGCTTGAAGACCTCTTGTCTGAAGTGAATCTGTCCATCCAATGAGATTAGGGAGCAAAGCATTGCTGAGGGCTTGCCCCCAAGGGAATTCAGCAGAAACGATTCCCCATAGCCAAATCTTTTCACTTGTCCCAAGCTATGGAATGTCCTTAGGTAAATGGGAATTCTAGACTTTATTGCCTTCATGAAAAACCCAAACAGAGGATAGGAAACCCAGGACAGGAAGTCCAGACAGAACATGGCAAAACTAAATGACCCCAGGTTGGCAATGGATTGAAACAAGTAGATGACTACAGACATGTCCTTGGAGAATCTATTCAGACAGAGGCAGTTACAAAAACATACTTTAAGCTTGGAGAACAAAAAAAATATATTAAGAAACTTAGGCTATGCTCTAACTGCTTGAATGTAAGAGAGAAAGGAAATCACAGGCTTTTGAAATTCTACACTGTAGCCTGTATCAATAAAATAAAATTCCACTTGTATTTGTGAATTTAGTTTCTTTGTCTGATCTAGGCTGTGTACTTTCTCTTTATTTATATATAATGAGGGAAGTTAGTTTTGAAGAAGCATGGTTTTAAAATTGGAGGAAGAAACATTGTCTTTGGCATACTGATAACACTAGTCTGAAAGCTGAACATGCAAATTATCTGTAAGCTCTAATCATGGAAGTGGTGGTCTCCTTCTACAGAATAGCTTGGTCTTACATACAACCTTCCTACAGGGCTGTTAAAACATGGCTTTTGGACAAAACATTTGGATGACATTAAGATCTGACTTAGCCGTAGTTGATTGCACTGTTACTGTTTTTTTTTGTAATTTACTGTATATGGTTGTCATTTTACAATGTTTTAAAGCTGGCTTTTTAAATTATTGTGTAGCCCTCAATATTAGCAAGAGCAGAGTGACATGAGTGTCTGCCATTCTAGTTCCTTTTGTCTAAATGACCAAAGCAATGTCATGCCACTGATGCATGTTCAAAAGGAGTAGAGTTGATCTCAAGGCATGACACTGATTTCATTAGACTGATCACTCAGACACACACATTATTTTCTTTTCCTCCACGCACACTGGGCATAAAAAAGTTAGTAAGTAAGTAAGTTAGTAAGTAAGTAAGTAAGTAAGTAAGTAAGTAAGTAAGTAAGTAAATAACTTGATGTTAGATTTTAAAAATACTTGACGTTCACCATGGTCAAATATTTTGATTTAGAGGTAAACTTCAAATCTTTCAGTCACTGTAGTAAGACAGGCAAAGCCTGGGGGAAGAGTCAAGGTAGTCTAAGTCCAGCCTCTCTTGAATTCTGTTAACTCTTAGCTAGCACCAATGTAGCGCTGACTGTAAATTTATTAGATTCTTGTGTATAAGCATGAGCAATAAATCAGTTTAATTGGAACTTATTGTGTGGTCGCATATGGAGATTCTCAGTCATCCAGGTCATGGTTGTCCCAAAGGTGCTTTTTTCAAGAGGCAACTGGACTTTCTGGTTTTTCTTATTGTGTGGTCTGATTCTTCGTACCTGACAGTTATTTTGTCTGGGTATTTGAGATGAACAAATGCCTTAAAGTGGCAATCAGTGGCCTTTCCTCCATATTAATACATTTATTAATACAATTGAGCGAGTCCAGAGGTATTTCACAAGAAGAGTACTCCACTCCTCTGCTCACAACATTCATATTCATGTTTATACTTATACCTGTTATCTCGTTATGTTGGCAAACTAAATAAAGAAAATAAATAAATAAATATCAGGTTGGCCCTAGATAGGTGAAGGACTTCTTCAAAACTCTGTGACTGCAGAGCCCTTTAGAAGCATTAGTGTAAGTAGTATGCTCCCCCTGTCATATAGTCATAGATTTGGTATTAATTAGCCTGCTTTGAATTAACCTGAATTTGAGGCTCCCTAAGCCAAAGAAAATAGGCATTTGTCAAGTTGGCTGTGTGGCAAGCAGTGTGTATTAGGGATTAGGCAACATGCTTTACAACGAAGAGACAGCTGCAATTGGTGACCTCATCTGGTAGGAAGTAGTTTATCTTAAGACTGAAACTAACACATTTTTCTTTTTTTATTATATATGCTCATTTCCAACGTCTTTGAAAAGAGCAGCAATCTTAGCAATCATCATTTGTGTATGAATTATAGATGGGATAAGCTTTCAGTATATGTTCCTATATCCTGAGTTGTCTATTAGACACAAGAGTATGTGATGTTTCATAAATCTCATCATTCTTGACCTTTTATGCATCTTATACTGTTATTGATTGAAAAAAATGTTTTTCCATTCCCCGCCCCCACCCCCTGAATTAGCATTCAGGTACCTCTGCATCAGAAAATGTAGTTGCCATGATATTTGAGTAAATCAGCATGAGATTATTCTGAAGAAGAAAAAATGACATCAGAATAGCACTCAACTTTTTCCCCCCCAGCAGTTTCTTGGGCTTGGTGAATTTTACTGAAAAATACTGTGACAATAACTGTTCAATGTGTGAACCTTTCATGTAGAGAAAGAAAGATATTACTGTCCATCAGTGGCAGAAATGAATTATGAATATTATCTCTAGTTCTTTAACTGTAACTTTTTATTTTTGAGCAAATGAACCAATTCAGCTGCAATTTATCAACCATTTATAAGCTGATAATTGCACAACTTTGGGTAGACTAGCAACTCCAAAGCTCTCGTATCTTTGCATTGTCCACAAATGTGTTAATTGTGTATTAAGAATCCTTACCAAATCCTTTATAAATGTTGAACAGCAAAGAAGAAAGTCCTAGAACCGTGATGGCGAACCTATGGCACGCGCGCCACAGGTGGCACACGGAGCCATATCTGAGGGCACGTGAGGCATTGCCCTATATCAGCTCCAGCGCGCATGTGTGTGCTGGCCAGCTGATTTTTGGCCTTCCGGAGGGCAGGGGGAGGCCATTTTCACCCTCCCCAGGCTTCAGGAAAGCCTCCGGAGCCTGTGGATGGCGAAAAACGGACCCAACGGGCCTACCGGAAGTTCGGAAATGAACTTCCGGTAGGCCCGTTGGGCTGTTTTTCACCCTCCGTTTTTCACCCTCCCCAGGCTTCAGGAAAGCCTCCGGAGCCTGTGGATGGCGAAAAACGGGCCCAACGGGCCTACCGGAAGTCCAGAGGCTTCAGTGAGTTCTGCACACATGCATGGGGGGGGCAGTGTGGGGGGGTTGTGCGCGCATGCACGGGGGGGAGGGCATTGCATTATGGGTGTGGGCACGCGCACGCGCGCACCCTTTTGGCACCCGAGCAAAAAAAGGTTCGCCATCACTGTCCTAGAATATGCCACTCAACACTTGTCTGTGGAGATTCTCAGTCTTGTTTTGTCCCAAATATGCTTTTTTCAAAAGGCAATTGGACTTTTGTTGTTGTTGTTGTTGAAGACATTTTGCTTCTCATCCGAGAAGTTCTTCGATGAGAAGCAAAACGTCTTCAGGGAAAAACAAAGAAAGTCCAGTTCACTTTTGAAAAAAAGCACCTTTGGGATCACTCAACACTTCCTTCCAGTCCTGCTTGTTAGGTATGATTATTCAATCACATTTGCATCCATCTTATTTCCCATCTTCTCCCATTTTATAAGAGGCTTCGTCAAAGCCTTTACTGAAATCAAGATAATCCAAGATAACCCATGGCTACCGCATTCCTATGATCAACTAAACCGAACACTCTATTTAAAAAAAACATGATCAGGTTGACTACTTTGATAAAACTATACTACCTGCTACACAGCCATGGATTCTCTCCTAAATATTTAAAAATAAAAGTTTAATAGTCTGTTCCAGTGTTTAATGTGGTATCAGTATCACGACAACATGCCTATCTAGATTCTCTTTGTTTCCTTTTATGAAGGGAAGAATAATATTTGCCCTTCTCAAGCCCCCCCATGATGTCCTCTGTGATGTCTCAAAGATCTCAGAAAGGGCTTTCAGGATGACATCTGCAAGCTCTTTTAAGACTCTTGGATGTCAGTTATCTATCAGTCACATCCATACTACGTTGAAGCTAATAGGTGTATTTCATTAGGATTGCAAATTTAATAAATTGTTCCTGGTGCAGACAAATAAGACTGCACGGCACAGCAAATTGAAAAAATGCAAGGGGAAAGTGCATACTTGTATACTGGTGATGTTACAAGCCACCTATAAATTAATTACTCATTAAACTGCTCAAAATTAGATACCTGAGATAGCATCTTCATTTTTTAAAAATTTTCAGCCTATCCTGTTGTTCAAATGACATGCATCTTCTTTCAGAAGTTATAACAGCACTGAAAAAAGTGAGTTATGACCATTTTTCACACTTATGACCATTGCAGCATCCCCATGTCATGTGATTTACATTTGGATGCTTGACAAATGGTTCATATTTATGGTGGTTGCAGTGTCCTGGGGTCATGTGATCACCTTTTGTGAACTTCAAAGTCAACGGGAAAGCCAGTTTCGCTTAACAATGGTGGTACTAATTTAACAATTGCAGTGACTCACTTAACAAATAAGGCAAGAAAAATCATAAAATGGGGTAAAACTCACTTAACAAATTTCTCACTTAACAACATAAATTTTGGGCTCAATAGTGGTCATAAGTCAAGGACTACCTGTATTTGTAAAAACAATAGAAGCAGGATACAAATTAATTTTTTTTAAAAAAAATTAGTACAATTGTACTTATATAGTCTTTGTTATTATGACTTCTGTGTTATTCTTGTTACTGCCAGACACTATCCTCAGGTATGTTGTGGCTGTGTGATATTTTCATAGATATTTTCTCTGGGATCCCAACAATACTTTTTTACATTAATCTTAAGACATGGTTTATTTGTTTAACATGTGATATATATTCCACTTTATTCATATACTGCCCAACATGACCAGGGGTGGGTTCTAACTTACCTCGCTGCCGGTTCGCTTCCTCCCGCGCTTCGTGTGGGCGCGCGTGCATGCGCAGTACTGAAAATCCAGCTTCTGTGCATGTGCAGAAGCGAAAAACAAAATGGCGCCGCCTATGGCGCTGCCGAGAGCCGGTTTGGGGGCGTGTCCAGCCGGCCATCGCTGCCGGTTCGGCGACCGTGGGGAAATTCTCGCTACCGGTTCTAAAGAACCAGTTCGAACCAGCAGGAACCCACCTCTGAACATGACTAACAATAACCATTTCCAAAAGCCAGTGACAACTTTGTTTAAAAGTATATATTAAATTACAAAGACAGTAAGTTAAAAGTACAAGACTTCCAGTGGAATCCACATATCAATACAAGGCATGATTCAAAAATTAGTCAGCTCAATACAATCAATACTTTGTCTCAATAAAAATATTGTTACCTGATGCTGATAGAAAATCAAAGTAGCTGAGCCAGTCATTGGATATACAGGACATTAGATTTTTTTTTAAAACTGTACTTGTTTATATTTTTTTTCTTACTTTTTCTTTCTAATCAGTTCATGCAATAAAAATAAATAAATCTCAGAGAAAAATTTAGCCAAATCTACATTGGCCAATTTTCTTTCAAGGTATCCACAAACTGCTTTCTGAACCTTTGAAATAAATTGTACAGCACTAGAAAAGCAACCCCCCTCCAAAACAACAAACAAACTATACTTGAATTCAATTTCATCTGTTGTACTGCTAGTGGTATATCTAATTTGAAGTTATTCATTTGGAACTCTTTATAATCTGTTTGTATCCTTATAATACTGTCATCAAAACTGCTCATCTGGCTCTTTCTTGCATTTGAAAATAATTCCCCATTCAATTAGACATGCACAAAAACTTTTCCGTAGTTGTTGTGAAAATAGAGAAGCTCTGGCATTGTGAGCAGAGACTGTTTCTATTTGCCTGTCTGTCCTTGATCCAAAATACGCATGTTTGGGTGTGAGATGAATCTGAAATAAACATGCGTTCATTCACTTTTTAATTTGCTGAATTCATATTCACAATGTATTTACAGTAGGAGGAAAGTTTGTGCAAACTTTGGTTTTGAGAAAGCTGTGAATGGAAAAAAGATACAGATGTTTCAAACAGATTTTGGATAAAGTGCTTGGACTAATTCCATAGACTGAAGCAAGTTATTCTGAGGTTGCAACTAACTCAGCATTACAGAGATTTACACAAAACAACCATGACCTTCTGTAGCTTTTCTTTTCCGGCTAAAAAACGAAACCCATAAAATCTTCCCAAAACTTGTGCTTCATAATACATTGACATTATAGCAATCTTTCCACCAGAGTTCACTTCGCAGCTTCCTGGCTGAGAGCCTTTGGATGAATTATTGATTTCTGTCTTTAGTTCATCTTCTTTATTCTGTAGCGTTTGAGACAGTGAACAATGAAAACAAATTATTTCCCATATGTAATAATAAAGATGCAAATCCAAAAAGACCCTAAAATCACCACAAAATAGAACTGTTTGAAGTCGAATACCAGCTGAACTTAATCTGCCAGACTTTTCATTGCAAAGCTTCATCCAAGTAAGATGGATCTGACTTGGCACAGTAAGAAGAAATAAGGAATCTTGGCCCTTCAATAGAAAAATAACCCAGTATTCAATTGCTAATATTTTATTAATTTTTATTTATTTATTATTAAATTTATATGCTGCTCACCTCACTATATGGCTATCACCTTGACTTTTTAAAACTTCCTCAGACACCCTTGCCTTTCTTCCTCTTTTTGCTGTTTGCATTGGAAGATGCAGGGAAATATACTTGTGTGTTTTTTGTGTAACTGTGATTTAGGAATAAGAGAGGTTAATTGGTATGCAGACAAGGAATCCCTTAATTTTATAAATCAGGTACTTATTCTACAAATAGTTATTTTAATCAGTACAGTAATTAGAATACTTTATTGGCCAAGTGTGATTAGACACACAAAGAATTTGTCTCTTGCAGAAGCTCTCAGTGTACATGGAAAGCAACAGGGTAATAATAATCAATCAGAATAGAACTGGAAGGGACCTTGGAGGTCTTCTAGTCCAGCCCCCTGCTCAAGCAGGAGACACAATACCATTTCAGACAAGTGACTGTCCAGTTTCTTCTTAAAACCTCCAGTGATGAAGCACCCACAACTTCTGAATTCAAGCTGTTCCACTGGTTAATTGTCCTCACTGTTAGGAAGTTTCTCCTTAATTCGATGTTGCTTCTCTCCTTGATTAGTTTCCATCCATTGTTTCTTGTCCTGCCCTCTGGTGCTTTGGAAAATAAATTGACCCCTCATCTTTGTGGCAGCCGCTCAAATACTGGAATACTGCTATCATGTCCCTCCTACTCCTTCTTTTCTCTAGACTAGCCAAACCCAAATTCTGCAACCGTTCTTCATATGTTTTAGTCTCCGGGCTGTTAATCATCTGAGTTTAGTTTATTTATTTGTCAAGCATATATAAGATTACAAATAAAATTATAAACATGATTGTGAATACATGAAATGTATAAACATGATTATGAATACATGAGATGGTTACGAATAAAAAGGGAACATTGGGACAGGGACGGTAGGCACATGCTTATGCATGCCCCTTACAGACCTCTTAGGAATGGGGTGAGGTCAACAGTTGCTCTTCTTTGCATTTTTTTCCAAAGTCTCAACATCTTTTTTGTAATGTGGTGACCAAAACTGGATGCAGTATTCCAGGTGTGCTGTTACTAAGGTTTTATAAAGTAATTCTTTACGTGATTTTGATTCTGTGCCTCTATTTATACAACCAAGGATTGTATTTTTGGCTGCTGCTGCTGCATACTGCGGATTCATGTTTAAGTGATCGTCCACTAGGACTCCAAGGTCCCTCTCACAGTTACTGTGTTTGAGCCAGGTTTCGTCTAATCTGTACTTGTAACTTTGGTTTTTCCTGCCCAGGTGTAAAACCTTGCTTTTCTCCACATTAAATTTCATTTTGTTGGATAGGGTCCATTGTTCAAGTCTATCAAGATCTTTTTGGATCCTGAGCTTGTCTTCTGGGGTATTGGTTATTCCTGCCAGCTTAGTGTCATCTGCAAATTTGATGAGTTCCCCTTCTATTCCCTCATCTAAGTCATTTATGAAGTTATTGAAGAGTACTGGGCCTAAGACGGAACCTTGTGGTACCCTACTACTTACTTCCCTCTGTGTAGATGTAGTTCCATTAAGAACTATTGGTTGAGTATGGTTTGTCAGCCAGTTACAAATCCATCTGGTGGTGATGCTGTCTATCCCATATTTTTCTAGCTTACCAAGAATTAGGTTGTGGTCTACTTTGTCAAATGCCTTGCTGAAGTCTAAATATACTATGTCCACAGCATTTCGCTAGTCTACTAATTTAGTCACTTTGTCAAAGAATGAAATAAGATTGGTTTGGCATGATCTGTTTTTAACAAACCCATGATGGCTGCTAGTTATAACTTTATTTGTTTCTAGATGTTCACAGATCTGTTTTTTTTTTAAAAATTATTTTTTCCAGTATCTTCCCAGGTATTAATGTTAGGCTGATTGGTCTGTAGTTTCCTGTTTTTTTTCTTTCCTTTTTTGAAGAAGGGAACCACATCAGCTCTTTTCCAATCCTCTGGTAGTTCCCCGATGCTCCAAGATTTTTTAAAGATATGATACAATGGGATAACATCTGCCAGCTCCTTCAGAACTCTGGGATGTAATCCATCAGGTCCCAGTGATTTATATTCATCAAGGTCAGACAGGTGTTGCCTTACCATTACCATTATAATCATAATAATGATACCAAAAAGAGGGGGTAGTAAAGAAAATGAGAAGGATAATAATAATACTACAGCAATACTCCATGGGTAAATATACCTTGGACGTAAAACAGTACTGTGAGAATTAGGTGTTCAGAAGAGTGATGGCACAAGGAAAAAAAACTGTCTCTGTGTCTAGTTGTTTTGGCAGACATTGCCCTATAGCGGGGTCCTGAAGAGAGGAGTTGAAACAGTTTATGTCCAGGATATAAGGGGTCTTTAAATGTTTTCTTAGCCTAACCTGCACAATATACAGGGCTTCTATGGAAGGCAGGCTGGTTGCAATAGTTTTTTCTGCAGTCCTAACTATCCACTGGAGTCTGTATTTGTCCTGTTTGGTTGCTGTATCAAATCAAATAGTTATAGACAGTTATAGACTGTACAAATGCAGACTCAATAATTCCTCTGCAGAACTGTATCAACAGCTCCTGGGGCAATCTGAACTTCCCGAGTTGATGCAGGAAGAACATTCTTTGCTGTGCCTTTTTAATTACAGTTCTAATGTTAGGTGTTCATTTCAAATCCCAGGAGATTATAGAACCCAAAAACTTGAAGGATTCTACTGCTGATACTGTGCTGTCAAATAATAGTAAGAGGTGATAGAATAGAAGGGCTCCTCCTAAAATCTACTTTCATCTCTACAGCTTTAAGCATGTTCAGCTCCAGATTGTTCTGGCTGCACCCCAGGGCCAGTTGTTTAATCTCCTGTCCATATGTAGACTCATCATTGGCTTGAACAAGGCCAATGACTGTTGTATCATCTAGAAACTTCAGTATTTTAATAGAGGTTCCCTGGAGATGCAGTCATTAGTCTATAGAGAGAAGAGCAATAGAGAGAGCACAAGGTCCTGAGGGGCATCTGTGTTATTTGGCAGGTACTCAATGTGATTTTCCCTAGCTTCACCTGTTGCTTCCTATCTGTCAAAAAATTATTCAGTTTCATTTTGCCCTGGCCCTGCTTTTTTTTTTTTTGGAGGATGGATTTTGGGGTAAATATGGCTTTGGGGAATGATAGATAAAAGCACATTTATTGTGCATACACATAAATAAGAAGGCACATGCTTGCTCTGGCATCCATATTCCTTATCGAATACCTTTTACATTGCCAGGGATCCATTACAAAAGAGGTGTTTTCTATGGGAAAATGGGAAGAAAAAAGTACATGTTGTATGAAGGAGTCCTTAAGAACTGTAAGCCTACTCTGCAATAGTTGTCCATTAAATACTCCTTCCTTCTCTATTGCTGTAGGGCTCTGGGCCTCCCAGGCTGCTATTGTGATTGCCAGAGAGACTGGATGGGTCTTGCTCAGGTCTCTGTCTTTTTTATTTATTTATTTCTTGCTTTTGTGTCAGTCGTATGGAATATCAAATGTACATCTTGCACTCTATTTCCTTCTTCACACAAACTGAAGTTTTTTGTTTTGTTTTAAAGACTTGCATTAGTGGTGCTGAACTCATGGAAGCAGGAATGGCTTCCTTGCCTAGGTTTAACTGGGCTTAAGTAAGTAGGATCCCCCTCTTACGATGGTCCTTTCCAAGCAGTCTGACTCCACTCCCCCAGTTAACCAAGCCACCATCCCAACTGCTTTGGAGGAAAACATGATAGCAATGCTGGTTGCTTGAGAGCAGGTGAAACCAGAGCAGCAGGAAGCTGGGAGAAGTAGGGTTCACTCTGAGCCAGCAGTATTCCAACCCAAAAATGAATCCAGTAGGGGATCTGCTTCACCACTTGCTGCCTAGGAAGGAACCACATTATTTTCTGCATAAATGCCAAGACTGTCAGCTTCTGTGCAGAAATCCATTTTCAAGTCTGGGGGCTAGAATTCTGAAATGATGTACTATCTGAAGATCACCAGGTTGTGCGGAAAGCTACTATTAGAGATCTGGGAGCCAAGTCAGGTGGCAGACATGTCAATGTAGCCCAGGAGAAGGGGAGACACTAGGGAAAAGAAACATTTCAAGATACTCTGCTTCATTTAACTCACTGTAAAGGAAGCTAAGAAATTCCTGTTATACTGTAGTTTCTAAGAGTCTGTATTTATCACAGGTTAACATAAATTCTTATTGAAATTCATATTGTTTTTGCTTGATCTTACCAGCTATCTGAGGGTCTGATCACACTTTTATCTTTTTTCTCCTCTTGGATGACTGAAAACTATCAGAGCATGATTTTGAGAAGAAAAAAATATTTAAAGGAAAATGGTTAACCTGCTGTTCTTTTTCCTGGTTCTCTAGCCAACAATTTTAAAATATTAAATAATAATAACATAGATGCATAGTACCGTGTCTCGGAGGCTGAATCAAGTGCTTTCTAATTTTTGTTTTGAATTTTTGGAGACGTCCTGTTCTTCCATCAAAATGCAGGATGTACCTAGCTCCTGTTTTTTGTGCAGGAAAGGCCAATAAGAGGAGATTAGATTTTTCCTCATAAAGCCTGCTCATGCAATCCATGTCCATTTTCTGTTTTTAACACAACTTCTTTTCCCCCTGAAAACTCCTCCACAGAAGAAAAGTATAACTCATTAAGCTTCTTTATGAGGCATAGAGCAGTGCTGTGAGCTTAAATACTGTGAACCACTGATTTCTTCAGGGTCTTTTATTTTCATTGAACAATCCTCCCTCCACATATGTTCATGCCCATCCCAGCACACTAGTCTGCTGTGTATATGTGACATGGATGCAGGCAGAGGTGGGCGTCACATACTGTAACAACCGGTTCCCCCAATGTGAGCGCGGCATGCAAAAAACGGCAATATAGGATGGGATAACGCAAGGGCGGATGGGCGGGCCCAGCCGCTGGCTGGAGCAACCGGTTCGCCCGAACTGGTCTGAACAGGCAGCAGCCCAGCACTGGATGCAGGAGTTTATCATGGGTTAGTTTTGAGAAACACTCTAAAAACCAGCATGAAAAATACACAGTCCTCAACTTACAGTGACAACGGCACTGAAAAAAATGACTTATGGCTAGTTTTCACACTAACAAGGGTCGCAATATCCTCATGGTCATGTGATCAAAATTTGGGTGCTTGGCAGCTGGCATGTACTGAAGACAGTTGCACCAAACCAAGGGTCATATGATGACCATTTATAACTTTTCCAGCCAGCTTCTGACCTGCAAAGTAATCGGGGAAACCAGATTTGCTTAACGACTGCATGATTCACTTAACAACTGCAGTGATTCGCTTAACAACTGTGGCAAAAAAAGGTAATAAAATGGGGCAAAATTCACTTAACAACTGCCTTGCTTAGCAACTGAAATTTGGGGCTCAGTTGTGGTCATAAGTCGACAACTGCCTGTAAATACACAAAGTGCTCAGCAATAGGATAGGATAGGATAGGATAGAGCAGAGCAGAGCAGAGCAGAGCAGAGCAGAGCAGAGCAGAGCAGAGTAGAATAATTCTTCATTGGCCATGTGTGATCGGACACACAAGGAATTCATCTCCGATGCATAAGCTCTCAGTGTACATACAAGCAACAAGTGATAAATCATGATCATAATCATCATAAAATACATTCATCATAAATCCATAAGATACAATACCTAATGACAGTCATAGGATACTAAATAAGCAATCAACATAAATCATACTAGGATACTAAATAAAACAATTAATATAAATTGTAAGATCTAAGCAACAAAGTTATAGTCATAAGAAGATAAGGAAATAAATAATAGGAAAGATGAGAAGGATACTAGTAATACAGCCCTACTAGGTAGTTTTGAGTGTTGTGGGAATTAGTTATTTAGCAGTGTGATGGCATGGGGAAAATAACTGTCCTTGTGTCTAGTTGTTTTGGCATGCAATGACCTATAGCAGTGATGGTGAACCTTTTCGGCACCGAGTGCCCAAACCGGAATGCACGCATGCATGCATGCACATGTGCGCACATGCGTGCGCCGGAGTGCCAGAAACCCGAAGACCAGCTGGCCGGTATGCATGAAGACCAGCTGGCAATGGCACGCATGCCCACAGAGAGGGCTCTGCGTGCCACCTCTGGCACGCGTGCCATAGGTTCGCCATCATGGCCCTATAGTGTCGTCTTGAGGGCAGAAGTTGAAACATTTTATGTCCAGGATGTGAGGGGTCTGTAGATATTTTCACAGCCCTCTTTCTGGGACATGCAGTATACAGGTGCTCAATGGAAGGCAGGCTGATACAAACTGCTTGACTATATCTTTCCAGAAACCTGATCCTCTCCCCGGTTGCACTGTAAGCCCAATCGAATGCTACAAAAATTCATAAACAGAGGTGGAAGAATACCATCCTGTTGCTTGCAGGCGCCGTAATATCTTTTCATGAAGCTTTCTGTGTTCACTGGTGAAAACTGAAGGTGGTTGTATAGATGCAGCATTAGGTGCATGTTCTAACTCTAACTCTAACCCTTGAATACCATTCATTTCTTTAATGTAACAGGACAGTCAAGTTAGTCTATGATAGCCAAAATTCAGATAGACTCTATAATAATACTAACATATTTTATTATACAGGATAGGTTTTATGAGGTGGCTTGAATCCACCCATTAAACTACTCCATGTATCTAAGGCTTGGCTGGCAAAATCCTATGGCTTATATTAAAAATGCTTAAATGTCTTAAAAGCTACTACTGGACTCTGAAATTTGGCATTTCCTCATTGGTAGCTAAGATAGTCAAATTTGTCAAGTGATTCCCCTGAGGATGTTTTGGCTCAGCTGATTTATTTATTTATAAAATATCTGCTTTTCATTACTTCCATACTAACATCAAAGCAGAATACAAAATAGCATTAAAAACCATAGCATTATAACATCTTAAATCCAAAACAGGAACAAAGAGATGCATAGCAATATAGATTCAATTAAAAGCCTGGTGAACAAATTAAGATTACAGCTGGTTCTGAAAACTTCTAAGGCTTAGTGACAGCTTTAACTGTATACTGAAATTTTCTCATGGTATTATATCTGCCATGACTCATGGAAGTTATCCCTTATTATTGTGGTTGAAACTGGATCAGATAAGTTTGGTAGTCACTCATATCATTTGATCATATGATTCTGTTTCTTTCTCTATCTATATGTACAGTATATATATTTATGAAATAAAATACAGAATGTTGAATGGCCCTAAAAGCAGCTTTGTATTTTAATCATGTAGTGGGATTTGCAGTATTATAAATGCATATCAATGCCCAAGGCAGAAATCCTGCAGAACTTGAAAGGTGTAAGCTTAGTTGTGTCTTGCATGAAGTTATTTTTGCCTTTTGGCAAAATGTATGTACTATACGCTCTGTCACATTCTTTAATTCAGTTTCCCCCCTCCTTTCTGTTGTTACAGCAGCCTTGCTGTTTTCCCCTAATAGTAAAACCTTGACTCGTACGTGGGAACGAACGTCGTCATCTAGGCCAAGCAGGATCCAAAGTCATACATGATTTGCTGGGAAGGGACAGCGGAGATCTAAATGAGTCTGGATCTGATACTGAATAACGGCTGCACCTGTTTCTTCTGATTATATCAGCAGAAAGTCTGGGTCCCAACTCAGCAAAATCGAGGCAAGTTAACTTGCAACCTTGCCGTTGAGTTGCCACACTTGAGACCCAGAAAGATAAAAACCCTCAGTAGCCTTTTCTGTGGGTACTGTTCAGCATCTCCGAGGGCTCAGCCTTCATCTTCCAAAAAGCCATTTAAAATGGGGGGGGGGGGAGCTTTCTCACTGCCAGCCCATCTTCAAGCAACTGTTTTTCTCCCTAGGAAACGGCTTTCTTTCCCCATAGCTGTAGCAGCCCAACACGGCAGGGGGGGGGCGGCAGGGGGTTCATAGCCGATTGTGACAGCCCCTCCCCCACTTCCTAACTACCCTGAAGCAGGTGGACTGCTGACCACTGGTTCTCCCCCATTTTTTCCAAGCTCTGTGAAATGAGCATTCAGGTGGTTGGAGAAAGAACAGTGGGGAAGCTTTGGGGGATTTTCAGAAACAGTGGAAAATTCTTTTCCAGGCAGCTTGGAACGGCCTAGTAATGGACCGGCACCGGCAGTGCGGGTGTAAATAACCCTATTAATATCTCTTCTTGGTCCTGCAGCTAAAGCTTCGCCTGCTTTAGGCAGGCTTAGAAAGTCTTGCCAGGGTTCCTCGCTTGGCAATGCTTTAAGGAGAATTAGGGTCTAGAGACAGTTGATGTTCTCATCTCTGCTACAGGTGAGGCTGTCAGAAAGACTTTTTGGCAGGCACGCAGCGCCTTCTCCTCAGCCTCTCCGGCACTAATGAGAGACGCGGCTCTACTGCCCAGGGGAGGCAAAGCCTCTCGTTATGTACACACCAGCCGCTGCTGGCGGATACGCACGTATGGGTGGCGTGGCGTGTCCATCCTGGCCGCGGAAGTTCTGCCGCTAGCCCGGCCAGAGCCGCCGGTTTTTGTTTTTTTTTAAATTATTATTATTTTTCCTACGGGAGGCTACCGAAATAGGAAGCGCGCTTCTGCCTGGGGGGACGACGACTAGGGGGAGACTCTCCGCCCCGCCAAAACCAATGGCTCGAAAGCGGCTCCTCTCTCACAC
>QLTV01003780.1:1579949-1613909 GCA_003457575.1 Thermophis baileyi
TTCCATTCACTCTGTCTGGGAGGTATTTATTTATTTCAGGGCAGCCAAAGAGCCTGGCATCGTCTTAGACCATCAGGTTTGTTTGTTAGAGTAAGAGATGGGTAGGTTTTAAGGTGCCTTAAGACTCTTTGCTATCTTTTGTACAAGAGACTAACTCAACTAATCCCCTGGGAAATGTTGGCTGAAGCAAAAGGCTTTGCCCGTGAGGCTAGTTTCCTCTGGTGACTGGGCAGGGACAGGCAAAATTCTGCAGAGGAATTTCTTTTCTTTTTTTAATGACCTTTAAAAAAAGTGATCTGACACCCTTCTGGGCTGTTTCCAAGGAGTGCAACTGCTACCCATCAAGGGGACAAGGTGGGAGAGGGCTGCCACCAAACTATGATTAAGTAGGGTTAAACAGAAAGCAGATGAAAAAATGTCACTATCTTTTTCCCTCCATCACTTTCTCCTTTCATTTTCAAATGAGTACAACATAAAAGGCTTGTATACAGCAGTTTTCTTTCAGCGCTTCCTTTCTTCCTGTGCCTGAAAATATGAAGTTTCTCCTTCCATTTCAGAGAAGAGTTTAGCTTTGCTTTAATCCCTCTCACCTTTTGAGTGGTTGCATTTTTTTTCCTCCTTTTCTGGTTGGAAAAAAAAAAGGCTTTGAGTCACTTTAATCTTTCATCCTAAGCTTTGTCTGCTATTCCTTACTGGTCTCTTGAGTGGGGCAGGGGGTGGGGTGGGCTGTAAAACAGCAGAGAAAGATCAGAAATGCCTGAGATCATGGCTTACGTTTCTCAAAGAAAGAAGTCGGATCTCTTTTGGCCTCCTTCTCCTTCTAATCCTAGCTGTGGTGAGAGGCTTGTTGCAATGATTTGATAATGAGGGGAAGACATGCTACACACACTTTGCATTTCTCTATTACTATATCACGTGTACCACTTCAGCCCTACCACTCCAAATGTACACCGTGCCTATGCAGCAGTCTGAGCATGTTGAATGAGAATATGAGTTTCCTCTACGTACTCCAGAAGAAACCTTGGATTTATGCTGCCAACTTTGGCATTCCCTGCTCATAATTTAAGTTGTCCCTCGGGCATAGCATTGCCAGTGCAGGATTTCCTTTTGATCCCTCTCCTTTCACTATTCTACTGTTTCCTCAAATCTTTCTTGAGCTTTTTCAGAGATGCCTGTCCTGCTTCGCAGCCCGTCAGGCCCAATTGGTGTAGTGAAGCTGACAAGGTTTTTGAAAGAGGAGGGCAGTCAGGGTGGGGGAAGGTGCCTGGTTCCTCTTTTTGACAACCAAGGGGTGAATGTCTTAAGTCTCACCATCTGATGTGACACAGTGTGCATATCTTTACCTTGAAATATCAGGAGTAGTATCTTTGCAGTGATAGTCAGATGCTGTGCATTTAATTGTCTTGAAAAGATACACATTTATTCAGAGGCAAGTCTTACGTTGAATTAAATATCACCAAACTGAACAAGACTTACTCTGAACGTTTTGGAGTTCTCTAAACATTCTGTACAGAATCGTACTAGATCTGTTCCTAAAGTATCATGCATATAATAGATACATACTAACATACTTAACAGCATGAGGTGTTTCTTATTCATTATTCATTGATTTGGGGTTCTCAGAGTTATCAAGCATTTGCTTATTTTGAGAAAAAGTTTGATCTAACATACCAAGTCATGTATTTCAGTGTAATGGGTGCCTTTATTCAGAAAGGTGAACAGATGCCATCTTATGTTCAATACTATCCATCATTATTAGATAAATGAATCCACATCTAAACAGTAATAGTTATGTCTCTACTGTTGATGATTGATAAAGGATAAAATGTTATCCTAGGTGGAAATCTAAACTGGAAGACTAGGAATTATAAGTTGATAAAGTGATCTTGAAACTTTCCTCTGGCTTATTCTTGCATTTATATCGTGTTTAATGAGTTTATTTAAATACCTGGCTGGCCACCACTGAAATAGAATGGCTGATTAAACTAGACTTAGGAGAGAGTCCAGCAGGAATCTTTACGCTTAAATTGTACAGTTATAACAGTTTCATATTGAACCACAGAAAAGTATGCCAAGCTCACATATGCAGCTCAAGCTCTTGGTGTTAAAAATGTTTTTACACAGGCTTAAGTTTGATTCATAAATCTAAAATTGAGCTCAGTTTTTGGCAGTGATAAGGGCATTTGTAACATGTTGGCGCTGACTGCTAGGGAAGTCAATTGCCAACCCACTCCATCTTCGCTGTATTGCTGTTCAGCAAACTACTTGAATAATTTCTTTCCTTTGGTGCAAGCAATGCCAATCTGGGTACTTAGTGGGGCTATCAAACAATTGCTCTGCCACCTGGATAGCTGGCAGAGACATCAATTTGAATTCATTGAATGGTTTAGGCTCTGAGTCTGGAGTATACGATGAGGACAAAACCAAGGTAACATTGTCAGAGAGGCTGAGAGAAACATTACATTTCATTTACTAAGATGCAGATTAAATCACTGAATTGTAAAGGTTCACACAGTTAATAAAAACAAAGATTTTTCTCACTTTGGTGTTATGTTCCACTAAAAGTACAGAAGAACTAACATTCTGTTAGAACAAATGCCCCAATTTACATTCCATTCTGCTGAGACATGAAGTACTGTGAGATTACAACACTGTACATGCTTCATAATTGTAGCCAGGAATAACCGGGGCAAAAAACCCCAGGGAATGGAGAACAGATTTGTTCTCTTTCCAATCTTCTAAATGTCCTTAATATACATTTTTTTAAATGCATGACTAATGTCACAACTTTCCTTCGCTCAAGTGTTTGATAAAATATTATTGTGGCTTTCCTGTGTCCTGTTGTGTTTCTGGTTTCTCTCAACTCCTTTTTCTACAATAGTCATGACATTTAGGTAGGATCCTCTGGCATTTGTTCTGAGGACTATAGAAAAAGAGGTCTATTATGCTGGATGGATAGATCTCATTTGGCCACAGGTTCCTTCTTTTCTGAGTGCCAAAATCTGGTTCAAAATATTGTTAAGTAGGGAAGCTTTATTCAGGGCAGCTTTTTCTGTTCTACTCTGAACCTGTCTGTAAGCATGAGATTTGCAAATGTATTGGGAGTGAAACTCTTGAGATTTTATTAAATTGGTAGTCCTACAACCTCTAGAAAATATTACATGTAGTAAAAAAAAAAAAGTAAAAAGGTAAAGGAGTCCCTGTGGATTTTATTCTTGCCGATTATAGGGAGTGGTGTTCATTTCCATTTTAAGGCTATTGAGCCAGCGCTGTCCAATGACAATTCTGCGGTCATGTGGCCAGCATGACATCACAGGGCACTGTTACCTTCCCACCGAAGTGGTACCTATTTATCTACTCACATTTGCTTGCTTTCGAACTTCTAGGATGGCAGAAGATGAGGCAAGAACAAGAGCTTGCCCCGTTGGAAATGGGTCTCGAACCTGGGCTTTCCAGCCAACAAGCCTGGTGTCTTAACAGCTGAGCCACTGCGCTGTCCATCATTAGTCATAAAGTCATTAGTAGGATGACTTTATTCTGTCTGGAAACTTCTTTTCAATCTCAAGCCATGATCATTTTCAATTCCAGCCTTTTAACTGGTGATCTCATGGCTTGAACGTAGAACGTCTTCATGCAAAACCTGGAAGACAGTGGCTATTTTTGTTTATTTCACGAACTTCCTAGGTATTTTAATATATTGAATTTGTATTTGGAGAAGGGAAGAAGTTGTAAGCTGCATCTTCTACCATTATTTGATGGTTCTGTGGAATCCTGCTGAATTTATGGATTGCTTTACCATAGTAATGGATCAAGTCAAAAAATATAAAGAAGAGTAAAGAGACTGTAACAATATGTTTAGAAAGTGGGCAGAGAGAAAATGAAAAAGAGAAGTACGTTCCATCAAACATTGTTTAATGTAGGCAGCATATGGTGTAGCAGTTAATGGTAAGATGGTGAATCAGTAGGAACTTATTATATCTAGGGCAATGTTGTCTAATAAATTTTGGAATTAGAAGAAAATTCAAGTGAGCGCCAATATGACACTCAATTTGAGTCTGGAGATAACTCACAAGTCCGTTTTTTGGTTTTCCTCAAAGATGTGCCTTGGCTTCCTGATTTCTATCCTCTTTCTGGCTTGAATGCTTCGGAGGAAAGCGAATGGGGGAAAAGCAGACACTTGCTTCAAAATCTTTTTCTATTCGTCTACAGGTTTGCCTTTTTGAAAAGGACATATTGGAAGGATTATTGTAATACATCTTGCTTTGGAGCTTTTTAAATAAATTTTATTTAAAAAAATACCTGTTCTTGTTTTACACTTGTTGTCAGAAGTGTTCCATGGGGAAACTTAAACCTCTAAAAGAGACATACGGCATTTTTCACAAGGCACTAATTTCCTTTTATGACTGTCTTATAAACTGTCATGGATATGATATGGTAATGATGAAAAAACAAGCATACTTAAAAAAAGAACACACAACTCAATATACAGTACATGAAAACAAAAAGTCTTTAAGCAGATGAGGGAAAGTGTGAAGTTTCCCCAATGTAATGCCATCAGATATATTTGTCCAGAAGAACAATGACCATCAGTTACACCAACTGGCAGATGTAGGTGCCATGATCCAGTTTATTTGAACGTATCTCCAGGAAGAGGAAGGGTATTCTAGAGGATACAGTATATAGGTCAAGTTATGATTTCATGAACTTCCTGTAATTGACAACCCTCTTTTTCTGGTTCCGTACTGAATAAATGTCCCATTTTGACATGATCATTTGCATTGGGATCATGTACAATGATCACATTTCCATTTAGACTCTGCTTTTAGGGAGACTTTTCTCTCTTACTGATGGTCACTTAAAACTAATCATATAGCAGAATTAGAGAGGAACCTCATTACAGCAAAGCTGCATAAATCTTTTTAAGTAACATTTTCCTTTTCTAAAATGAGCTACTAACTGGAGAATAAAAGCAGTTTCTCCCTTCCCTGAATTAAGGTTTGTTTCACATTAGCTAGTTTTATTTGTGTGGATTCAGTAAAACAGTTCCCACTTTTGCTGATTGTGGCAGATGATTATTATGAATCCGTCAGATTGTTTGTTCTTCCCTGAGAAAGAATAATTTGCAAATTTTTGCTATAATACGATTTGTAACAGGTAAATTTGTAATAGTGAAATTGGCTATGTAGATATGTGAACAGATTTTCCTCACTTGTTTCTCTTAAATGTATGTCATAAATCAGGAACACATTTAAAGCAAGAATTCTCCTTTAACTATAGCTATTTTTTTAAAATAACTACTATTTATAATTTGATTGCCATCCAGTCAGCTCTATTGAATTCAGTGGATTTTTCTTTTCAGTAGACATATACAGGACTGTTATTCAGAAGTAAATTCCACTCGTTTCTGTGAAAATAAATAAATGAATGCCTAGGTATGTGACATCATAAAATGCCTTTGAAACGTCCTTTACAAAAACTTCCTGTACAAATAAAATCAATACAAGTTGATTTTATTTCATCAAGTTGGTTTTATTCCCCATTTGGGATACTTTGCTGACATTTTCTTATAAAGCAGGACTTTTGCCTTCTAACTAAGCTTGACCTGCCAGACCAAAAAGAAAAGTGATTTAGAAATGCTGACCTACAGACTTCATACCAAATGTTGCCCCAGACTTTAGGCAGACGTGTATGAATGGAAGGTAAGATGAAATTGCATGAAATTGCAAGCTACAAAGAGAATTTAATTATCTGACAGAAAGGTTAAATTGTCCAGATAGGTAAGATCTGGGCTGGATCTACAGCAGTGGTTCTCAACCTTCCTAATGCCGCGACCCCTGCCCCACCGCTGCGACCCCTGCCCCACCCCCGCCCCACGCGCGATGAGGTGACAAAGGGGGCGTGGCACCAAGATGGCGGGCTAGCGCGCGTTTAGGCGACCTGTGAAAGGGTCGTTCGACCCCCAAAGGGGTCGCGACCCACAGGTTGAGAACCGCTGATCTACAGTTTCTGACACTGTCCGTTGCTAAAGAAATAGGAGTGGGGTAAAAGGTCTTCCATGGGAAATATCCTGTAGAAAAGGGGTGAGCAGCTATGGCATCTGTACAACCTGTGGACTTCAACTTCCAGAATTCCTGGAATTGTGGGAGTTGAAGTCCACAGCTTATAAAGGGGCCATAGTTGCCCACCTCTGCTCTATAACTACCTGCAGCTTTTCTACTGGATTTGGACTTGACTGAAAAGATAAGGGAGAGAACAGGAACTATAAATGCTGTAGCGTATGTTACTGGTTTCTGTGCTAACACATCTAATACAAGACACTGGAAGCTTGTTCCACAAACCCAGATAGTAATTTTCTGTATCTGCCTTCCCTAAGTTGCTGTTATTAGTCATGAACTTATTTTCTGCTTCCAACATGATAGAACATTCTGTGAAGCCTGACTCTTCAGATAACTACACTATATAAATGACCCAATGTGCCTTACTAATACTCCACAATAAGTATAATTTATTAGGACCTTCTGATGCCCTCCAGATGTGTGGGCTGATGATTCTTATACTTGCCAGCCAACAGTACTTTGATAACTGCAGGCAAACAGACCAGATTTCAGGGTGTGGAAGGCTGATTTGTATAATACAAAACCGTCCTGTATTGTTCAGAGTTCCAATCTCAATTCTGCACAATTTAATGTATGGCCTGTATTCCAATCTAATTATTAGACTTGCATTCTCTACGACTAGACAGACAGTTCGGGTCCTGCTGTTAAAAGATTTAATGGAAAATGTAATTCATTATGTGGTACAAAGAGTAAAAGCATTTGGTTTTGTCACTTCAAAATGTGTTAGCTTAACAGTGTGCTTCCTGTTAAGGAATTCATTCATAAACAATGATTTTTAAAAAAAAAAGATTGACGAAACTAACATCAATAAGATAACTTCCAGATATTCTGACTCAGTTTAACACAGCAAAAGGCTTAAAGAGCTTTATACTTAAAATAAATAAATAAACAAAATGACAATGACAAGTGTTAAACTGGCAGGTTCTTAACTTGAGGCTCAGGCCTGTGCTTTCCAAATATTAATTGCCCATCCTCTGCATAGTTTATTTGAAGGTTTGTGGGGCATGTTATTTTATTGGAGAAGGGCTGGCCTCTTTCCCCAGTAGAGATGGACAGGGGAAAGGGGCATCTTTCTTTTTCTGACTGCTGTTTGCTCATAGGCCTAGACATTTAAAAAAAAAAATCCTCCCTTGTCTGCTTAGCGGTAGAGGGTCTCCACTGTATCCTAGCAACAAGAGGCTAAAACGCTGGTCTTTTCCCCATCTCTGTCTCTTTAGTCGCCTTGATTGTGTCAGTAAGGTGGCAGGGCTGGGGCTTTGGATAAGTCGACTGAGGATTAACTTGGGATGACAGGTCCCCTCCGTGTGGCAATTTCAGAGGTTTTTAGAGCCTCTGTGTGGTGCAGTTGTTGGGTCCTCCTAGCCCTCGCTCCTGTTACGGGCATCCTGTGTGATGAGGATTCAGCTGCGTGTGGGATATTTGAACTGTGCAGCGTAAGGGTGAGCTGTCTCTTTGGATCTGCTTGCTTTCTCTTGCTCATTTCTGCCTCCCTCAAGCCAGATTATATACTTCGAGGGCTTTGCACCTATATTATGTAATGCTGTTTTACTCCATTGACAACGTTTGTGTGAAGAGTAAGCCAACAGAGATGCAACTGGGCATTGTTAAGTCCTGTAACTTACGGGTCATACATGATTAGCCTAGAAAAGAACATGATGAATACTCCAGATGACTGTAATTGTCTAATTTCAGCTCACTTAAATTACAGGTAGTCCTCATGTAGACTTACAAACACAATTGGGACCAGAACTTCCATTACTAAGTAAAATGGCGCTTAAATGAGTCAAGCCTGATTTTATTATTTTTTTTGCTGCAGTCACTAAGTGAATCACAGTCATTAAACAAATCCGGCCTCCCTCATTGATTTTCCTTGCCAGAAGCCTCCGGGGAAGTTGGTAAATAGCAATTACGTGACCACAAAGATGCTGCAACATTTGTAAGTGCCAGAGCTGGTCATAAGTGATTTATTTTCAGTGCTGTCTTAACTCTGAACAGTCATTAAATGAATGGTTGTAAGTTAATGGCTATCAGTATATAGGTAGTCCTCGACTTATGGCACAGTGGAGCCCAAAATTTCTGTTCTTAAGTGAGGCATTTGTTAAGTGAGTTTTGCCCCGTTTTACGACCTGCTTTGCCACAGTTGTTAAGTGAGTCACCACAATTGATAAATTTGTATCCCGGTTGTTAGGTGAATCTGGTTTCCCCATTGACTTTGCTTGTCAGAAGGTCACAAAAGGTGATCACGTGACCTTGGGACACAACAACGGTCATAAATATGAACCAGTTGCCAAGCATCTGAATTTTGATCACATGATCATGGGGATGCTGCAAAGGTTGTAACTGTGAAAAACGGTCATAAGTCCCTTTTTTCAGTGCTGTTGTAACTTTGATCACTAAATGAATTGTTGTAAGTCGAGGACTTCTTGTATCTTGAATGCAGGTAACTTAAGGTGGGGAAGACTCAACTTCCTTCAGCTATGGAAGTTCACTTGGTGAGTTTGGGCCAGTCATTATATATTTAACAGTGTTGTTTATGGGGACAAAAATGGAAAGACAAAATACTCCATGGGTCTCTTCAAACTCCTGATAGGATATAAATCTAAAAAATGATCATAATAATTAAACATAATTTGTTTGTCCTGCTTGGATGTTAAACTCACTCAGTTGGCTATTTATATTTTATTTAAACAATTTATAGAGCAGTGACTTTGGGTGGTGTACAAAGATTAAAATCACCATTACAACTCATAGGACATTTTGGTTAAAATATTAATACTACTTCCATTTCCGTGGTGAAAGGATCTGCTAGTGACATCATCGTTGCCCAGTTGGGGGCTTCTTTCATGTCACCGTAAAGTTTCCCACTAAAGTGGCACCCATTTATCTACTCTTGGTCACCCGCTTTCGAACTGCTGGGTCAGCAGGAGCTGGAGCGTGTGACGGGAGCTCACCCCGCCCCACGGCAGCAACCGGGTCTCAAACACAAGCCTGCTGATCATCAGCCCAGGGTTCTAACCTCGTCAGCCACCTCACTCCTTAATTGGTTAATTAAATTGGTTAAAATAGCAACACTCCAAACAAAAAGTCACAAAAGTAACTTTGCTTAACACCTAGGGAAACAACTTTATGACAGGGTTGAGGCCATTGGCATCTCTGCAGAGATGCTGTTACACAGGGCAGGCAAAACCACAGAGAAGACATGACTCGGGTCCAACAAAACAACATCGTTTGATTCAAGGGACCTGGAATATGCTCTCCTGCTAGACCTGAGCAGCATGCAGAAACAAGAGAGAACAGGCAGTCCCTCCAATAGACTGGTCCCATGCCATGTAGGGCTATTTTACCTGGGAATAAGCACAGACATACATTTCTTTTCTTTTTTTAAAAATAATTTTTATTAAACATTTTCAACTTTAAAAAACAAAACACAAAATTTCGCTCATTATAGCATTTCCATATCGGTATCAATATCATCCATAACATTCATATTTACATAAATTCTATTTCTATGGTTCACTATCCTATATTATACAATCATTTGAATTATAATAATATTTACACGCATATACGCTATAATCATATTATCATCAATGTTATATAATTCTTATACAGTAATTTTACTCCTATTCTCTAGCCAGGTATACCATCTACTCCAAACTTGATAGTACTCCGATTCTTCTCTCTCTTTCAACTCAATGGTCAACCTATCCATCTCTGCACACTCAAGTACCTTTCTTATTATCATTGCCTCTGAAGGGATATTAGTCTGTTTCCAATTTTGAGCAAAAGCGATTCTGGTTGCAGTTAACATATGTAATATTATATATTGAATTTTTTTACCCATTTTCCCCTCTAAAAGACATACATTTCTTAAAGTAGTATATAAAAAGGGGGGGTCATGGACTGTTCTCTTGGCTGGAGGAGTTAGCTTTTGCTCTGAGGTTCCATTCTGGTTGGGAAGAATGCAGGGAATCTGCCCATATTTTTCTCTCATCCAAGCTTATTTTTAGTATTTGAGAGCAAAGAAAACAAGGTAGTTGGGCTCAGAACCTCTAGTTCTGGGTTGCTTTTTCCCTTTCTTTTGTGGACAGCTCACAGGGTCATTTACCTATGAACTGGGCAGGCCTGCATTTAAAGACTGACACTGGTAATTAGTTTCTGAGTTCATTTCAAAGCCCTTTTCTTGATGTGGCAGCATTATAGAAGTGTGCTTTGATAGTTAGACTATATATTTTTTTACATTAAACTAATGGTAATAGGGTGAAACAGACTTCTTCCCCCCCCCCTCTCTTACCTCTTGCCTTTACTTTTTACTCTTTACTAACTAAACTCTTTTTCAGCACTTTGCATAATGCTGCTTACCTTGAAAGGGAATCATGAAATGTGTAAGTATGGGTGTAAAAATGTAAGAAGCCATGATAAGCTTCCTCCTTGGCACAGAAGTCCTGTCCTTTCCTTCCCTTCCACAAATGTAATATTCAAACGTAGTTATGCAAATTGTGTGGCTACTGTTGACAGTCTCATTGCTCCTCTCCATGACTAGCAATTATAACAAAGATGCTCAGATACAAAAGTTCCATCTATATGCACAGCAAAGTTAAAAGAACACTGGAAATATTTCCCAGGCTTTTAGAAATCTCCATAGTCTACTGCTTTCAATAAGTAGTAAACTGTATTTTACTATTTCAGACTCGCAATGACGGCCATACAGTTTGTACTACTACGTTAAACCCCCGCCCCCAAAAAGTGTACTTAAAAAGTAGTTGCCAGAAATAAATAGCCTGATTTTATCCCCAATGCCCATTTTTCCTAGATGTAATGGAAATATTTATTCACACAACTTTCATTTACTTTCTGGGACAGCTCAGACAACCTTTTGTGAGCTCAGTATAAATTAAGCCTGTGTGGATAATGATATGAAGATAAATATCTTGAAATTCCTGCCAGAAATGACACACAGTGTGCTATAATATTAAAAGCACCATCAGTCAACTGGTTGAATTCTTGAGGGCTCCAACCTCAAGAATACTTTAAGTATTGGCTTTTAAGGAGACCATCTTAAAGCTATTAAATATCCTTAACTTCAGAACCTGGTACCATTTTGACATGCACTTAAGATGTTGGATGCAATACTCTCCTCCATAAACACTATCCATAATAGAGTTGGGTCTGCCTCAAACATAAACACTTCCAAACTTGGTGTTGTGCTTGTAAATTAACTACAGCGAAAAACATTGAATTGTAGGGGAAGTCAATGACTGTTAATAACACTTTTTAAAAGCATGTGATATTTCACCCACAAATACAGGTCAGTTGGCATTGCAATGAACTTATAGACTTTTAGGCATAAAGCAGTCCTGCACAAACCTTACTCTCTTTCACAAATAGACTGTCTTATCCTCCCTGCAACACATCAATAGCAACCTATTTCTTCCAGTTATATTATTCCATGCTTTTTAATTGCCCTTTAATTAATACTTTTTGCTGCAATCTTACTGGTTATAAGAACCTGCTAAGCCAGCCCTTTATGAAGGAATGATACAGTCACAACCGCTATTCTGTCTCTCCTGATTCTACTTTTTCCTGCATTTTCAATTCGTTATTTCCACAGATTTTTTGCCCTTTTAAGGCAAATAGCTTGATGAGCGTTAGGCCATGATTTTAAACAGATCATTTAAAAGGCTATGTGAGGCTTGGGTTCTTTTTAAGAGTCTCTCTTTATTTCCTCAGTCCCTCTGTCACAAACAGAGGGACTGGTCTGTGTGAAGTTATTGAACTGGGAAATATTGGTTCAACTACTAGTCAGTGGGAAAAACCAGCTCTGGGAAAGCAGAGTAATAGAGTAACATGTCTAGTATAGCATATGTTGTTATAAACCATAAAATTCTTCAAACAATATATAAAGTTATCCTAAATTTAAAATCCATCTACATCCATGCTAAGGGAATGATTATAGTGAGTGGGATTTTAGAGCCCACTGACTTGGACATACGTAAAAAAGAGGAATGCAGAATATACAGATAATGATAACTGTATTCATGCATACCATTCATAAAAACATTATTGTAACATTAATCTTACATTGGTGAGCTGATTGACAAATATCATCTGAGGATGATAGTAGTGATACTTTTTTTTTTTAGTAGCAAGCTAGAACAGGTACAATTGAATCTCTTACCGATGAATAGTAGCTTTGCCATTTTTGCATTGAAGATTTTTGTTCAATAACTGCCACATTAATATCAGCGAAGAAGCCTCCTGAGAAGTTATTTTCCCATTACTTCCTTAATATTGCCAATCGGGTGGGTTCTAACTTACCTCGCCGCCGGTTCGCTTCCTCCCGTGCCGCGTGGCGCATGTGCGGGCGCATGTGCAGTGATGAAAATTTGCAAAAAAATCCAAAAAAAAAGCTGAAAACAAGATGGCGGCGCATGCACAGTGCCAGGGACTCGGCTTCTGCGCATGCGCAGAAGAAAAAAAAATAGCAAAAAATAGCAAAAAATAAATAAATAAAATTCCCCCCCCCCCAAAAAAAAATTCAAAAAAAAAGATGGCAGCGTCCATGGACCGGCACCCACAGAACCGGCTCCGTGACGTCACCAGCTGTTTGCTACCGGTTCTATAGAGCCGGTGCGAATCGGGAGGAACCCACCTCTGTTGCCATTCCTCAGTATCTGTTTCATAATGGACTTTTGCACAGAGGATGGTCTGTCATAAATGCACCATGACAAGTCATTGCTAGCACAAGGCATATTACATCAATAATTGAAACAGGTAATGAACTATATGAGGTGGGTGATACAAGGTAGACCTGTGATAATGTCAAAATAGATGCAGAGGAACGTTGGGTTCTGGGTACAGAGACAGATTATAGGTCTGTATCTTTGCAATGTGGGTTGGTATGGCTAATCATCCTTTTTACTTCGAAAGTAATAAAGCCAAGAACCTGTGAGAAAAACATGTTTGAGGGTGTTGTAGATCATTGATGATGCATTTGAATAGTTTTACTTGGGATCTAAATCTATTCTTTGACGGTCTTCTCTCTATTCATATCTATTCCTCTTCCCAGGTAACCAGATTAGCTTTTTGCCTCATTCTTTTTTATTTTTACACTCTTCTGCTGTAAATTTAACAACAATAATAATAGAAATAGAATGACTGTTGCAAAAGAAAGTAGTCCCAATAGTAATAGGCGCCTTGGGTGCAATCCCAAAAACAGCTGGAGCACCATTTGAACACCATTGGCATTGACAAATTCGCTATCAGTCAATTGCAAAAGGCAGCTTTACTCGTAACAGCTTACATCCTGTCACGGTATCTGTAACACCATCAAACACCCACATCTGCCTATCCCAGGTTCTTGGAAAGGACTTGATAGATAGACAGAAATGCCAAATCCAATCTGAACATCTGGCTGACTGTGCCGATGAACCATAAAACAATTAAGAAATGGAATTGGAAAAAAATGGATACAACAAAAAAAGTTTTTGCTAGTTTTTAATCAAAGGATGTCCTACCCACTTCTATTTTATAAGTAAATGTATTTATATTTGGCTTTACTTGAATGTAAACTTGTTTCTGGTTAAACATTTATCATGATTCAAATGCTGGTCTACTGTTCTGGTTAAGCGTTTAAGCCAGGATTTTATACTTAGCTTGCATGGTTGCCTGGGTTGTATATAATACTATCTAATGACTATAGCATTTTCTCACTGTCTGTTGTATATAACAGGATTGTGCAATAGGTGAACAAGGCCATTAGCCATGTATTGTGATCTGCTGGGCACTTGAAAAACCTCCCCTATTTTAAATAGCTCCAGGAAGTCAACTTAAACAGGTCTACTGGGAGGGGGGGAAGATAACATTTGTTTGATAAAATACAAGTTATTCAGATCTTTTAACTATTTTATTAGGGGCTAAATGCTAGTGAGATCAAAGTCTCTGTGATGAGGAACAATTATAATCATTTACTGCAGGTAAATGGTAGTGGTATAATCTTTCTATACATTTGAATGGTATAGAACGGTGATGGCGAACCTATGGCATGCGTGCCACAGGTGGCACGCCGAGCCATATCTGAGGGCACGCAAGGCGTTGCCCTATGTCAGCTCCAGCATGCATATGCGTGCTGGCCAGTTGATTTTCGGCCTTCCAGAGGGTGGGGGATGTCGTTTTCATCTTCCCCAGGCTTCAGGAGGCTTTCCTAAAGCCTGGGGAGGGTGAAAAACGGCCCAACAGCCGAACTTCCAGTTGGGCTGTTGGGCCATTTTTCACCCTCCCCAGGCTTCAGGAAAGCCACGGGAGCCTGTGGATGGCGAAAAATGGACCCAACAGGCCTACCAGAAGTTCGTTTCCTAACTTCCGGTTGGGCCGTTGGGTCCGTTTTTTGCCATCCACAGGCTCCAGAGGCTTTCCTGAAGCCTGGGGAAGGTGAAAACGACCTCCCCCCTGCCCTCCGGAAGGCCAAAAATCAGCTGGAATCTGTTTTTCGCCATCCACAGGCTCCGGAGGCTTCAGTGAGCCCTGCGCCCATGTGCGGGGGGGGGGGCAGCTGGGGGCGGTTGTGTGCGCATGCATGGGGGGAGGGCATTGCATTATGTGTGTGGGCATGCACATGTGCGCTATTGCGTGCGCATGCGCCCTTTTGGCACCCGAGCAAAAAAAGGTTCGCCATCACTGGTATAGAAAGTACTGAAAGCTCAGAGGCTTTCCTTTTCTTCTTGCTTGCTCAGATTGAACTGGTATTTATGGCATAACCTTCTCCAGTCTCTCAGACTAAGCCTGACAGAATTGCTCTATTACTCTTTAATACAATTGATGGTTTACGGGAACTCTTGAACTGCTACATTGTGGATTTCCTTTGCCCTCCAAAGTAGAACTGTGAGGCAAAATGAAAACACAATTCTGTGTTTTTGGTTTTGCAGTTCTGGTTTGCAAGTCATATTCAATCTATTGTTTGCACTGATATCACACAGTAGAGAAAATAAGTTGTTCCTGCCTTTGCTATTGTTTATTTTCAAGTTTTTATTTCTTTCTAGCTATACCTAATATTTATGTACATTTATTCCTCAATTTACGACCAGTCGCTAAATAACCATTTACCAATAGCTAATAACTTGAAAAGTTACTACTACTCCATCACCCCAACAGTCACATGATCATATGTGGCTTGCCCATGGGCTTGCATTGATGATCCATTGCAGCATCCCTCAACCACATGATCACGTTTTGCATTGGGTTTTTTCCTACTGTTTTCTGGCAAAAAATGCTAATTGGAAAAAGATGCATTCCGACTTACATCCATGTGATTTGCTTAACAACCATAAGGACTTGCTTAATGACCAATGTAAAAAATGGTACAAATAGTCCTTGATTTACGATCACAATTGAAATCAAAATTTCCATCGTTAAGCCAGGCGGTTAGTAAATGAGTTTTGCTCCTTTTCATGACCTTTTTTTTGCCACAGTTGTTAAGTGAATCACTGCAGTTGTTAAGTGAATCATGCAGACCTTAAGCAAATCTGGCTTCCTCATCGACTTTGCCAGAAGCCAGCTGGGAAGGTTACAAATGATGATCATATAACAGTGCAACTGTCATAAATACATGCCAGTTTCCAAGCGCCTGAATTTTGATCACATGGCCATGGGGATCCTACAAGGGTTGTGTAAAAACTGCTCATAAGTCACTTTTTTCAGTGCTGTTGTATCTTCGAACAGTCCCTAAACAAATGGTTGTAAGTTGAGGACTGCCTGTAGTAAAATTGAATCTGGTCATGTGGTGACTCAACTTACAACAACAAATCTTACAACCAAAATTCTTGGCTCAACTGTAGTCATACATTGAAGACTATCTATATGTGCATATATATATATGTACCTCAACCAAAACCTGTTTTAATGCTCTTAGAGGCAAAAATTATATATCTATACTGTTCTCCTTCCAACTTTAAACTCTGTTTTCAAAGCCATGTTCTTCAGGCTATACTATGTTTCTCCAAAAATAAGACCCGGACTTATTTTCTTTTGGGCTCCAAAATAAGCACTAAGGCTTATTTTCAGGGAATCTCTTATTCCCCCCCCCGATATACTTTAAGAGTACATAGGAGGCCCACTTCTTCTGCTTGCTCGCAGCAGGGTAGGAGGCCATGCGGCACGCCAGTACCGCCACCATGAGGAGGGGGTGGAGCTGCCTCACACGCCCAGCACTGTCTTACCTCAGGGACCCCGCAGCCAGGCTATCCACACCAGGGGTGAAATGCTCCCAGTTCGCTCTTACCTGTCAGTCGCCGTAGAGCCGGTCGCCAAGGTAGTGCGAGGCGCCGCCCACCCGCCCGGATGCCGCCATTTGAGTTCTTTTACCCTCTGCGAATGCACAGAACGCTTTGCGCATGCGCAGAGGGTAAAAGAACCCAAATGGCGGCGTCCGGGCGGTGTCCGGGCGGGTGGGCGGCACCTCGTGCTACCTTGGCGGCCGGCTCTACGGCGACCGACAGGTAAGAGCGAATCGGGAGCATTTCACCCCTGATGATTACCTATAATCCGGGCGGCGTCCGGGCGGCGTCCAGGCAGGTGGGCGGTGCCTCACGCTACCTTGCCGACCGGCTCTACAGCGACCGACAGGTAAGAGCGAACCGGGAGCATTTCACCCCTGATCCACACCCTGACACCTGACTCACCTCACGGCGGCGGCTCAGCCATCCCATCCAGCAGGACCTTGTGTGGCTGCCGGCCCACTTCTGCTTGCTCGCACAGCCACAACAGAGCAGGAGGTTGAGCGATGTGTTGGTGCCGTGGCCACGAGACAAGGCAGGTCTCGGGGTGTGGATGGCCTGGCTGCAGGAGCCCTGAGGTAAGCCGGTGTGGGGTGCGTGAGTCAGCTCCACCCCACCTTGCCTCGCGGCTGTGGCACCACAACCAACCAGACAGAATGGGCGGCCATCCGGCTGCGCAGGCGCTTAAGTATGGCTTATTTGGGGGGGGGGTAGGGCTTATATTGGGCACACACGCAAAAACATGTTGGGGTTATTCTTAACAAGGTTTTTCTGGTATTACTATTATTATTAGAAAAGGAAGAAGGACTAATTGAAAAGTGGTTTCATACTAGATTGCCCCAGATCCTAAATTTGCATCAAAAGAAGGAAAGAAGAAGCTTATACTATTTATTGCACATTTGTTTATCTATTTGGATTTAGAGGCTGCCAAACTCCCACATGACTTGCATTTTAAAAATTAGAAACAGTAAATTGGAAAGGAAAAAGAACATGTACATCCAGAAAAATAAACCCAGCATATCAGAAGGAAAAAAAACAATAGAGCTTGACAACATGTTAACTTCAGGCTTGGGAGGAAAGCTAGTTTTTCAAAGATTTTTGAAATAGCTCCATGGGGGTGGGGCATATAGATCTCTTGGGGTTGGGGCAAGGCTGTTCTAGAGGCAGGTGCTATGATGGAAAATGATATAGATTACTTCCTAGATGATGTAGATTGCTTTATTGAGGGAACCCAGAGCATGTCCACTTTTCCCAATGTTTCTGGAAGGGCAGAACCCATTAGGGATGGCCAGTCTTTCAGAAAAAACAGGCCTTGTAACATGAAGGGTTTTACAGATGATAATCAACACCTGGTGAGCATTATAGCTTGCCAGGAGCCCTGGTGGTTAGAATGCAGTATTTCAGGCAATGTCTGCCGGCAGCCTGGAGTTCCATCCTGATGGGCTCAAGGTTGACTCAGCCTTGCATTCCTTCCTAGGTCAGTAAAACGAGGAACCAGATTGTTGGGGGGGGGGCAATATCCTGACATTGTAAACCATCCAGAGAGTGCTGTAAAGCACTATGGGGTGACATATAAGCCTACATTTTATTTATTTATTTATTTATTTATTTATTTGTCAAACATGTACAAGATAGCAGGTATAGGTATAATCATAAACATAATCAAAGTGAATACAGATAGATGAAGACAATAGGACAGTAGGACAGGGACGGTAGGCACGCTGGTGCGCTTATGCACGCCCCTTACAGACCTCTTAGGAATGGGGTGAGGTCGACAGTAGACAGTCTAAGGTTAAAGTTTTTTGGGTTTGGGGAAGAAACCACAGAGTCAGGTAGTGAATTCCAGGCATTGATCACTCTGTTGCTGAAGTCATATTTTCTGCAGTCGAGTTTGGAGCGGTTTACATTAAGTTTGTATCTATTGTGTGCTCGTGTATTGTTGTGGTTGAAGCTGAAGTAGTCATTGACAGGTAGGACATTGTGGCAGATAATTTTATGAACTACATTTTGAATGAAACTACATATGAACTACATTATAGCTGTTGCTATTACTATAGCTCTTGAAGCCTTGTTAACACATGGGTGCCTTGTCCAGCACTACCTGAGCTATATAGCAATAGCACTTAGACTTATATACCACTTCATGGTGCTTTACAGCCCTCTCTAAGCAGTTTACAGTGTCAGCCTATTGCCCCCAACAATCTGGGTCCTCATTTTACCAACCTCGGAAGGATGGAAGGCTGAGTCAACCTATATTGTGGATCAGCTGTAGCTTCCAAGTGTCTTCAAGGGCAGTCCTATGAAGAGCACATAGCAATAATAGGCTATTTGTGAGGTGATTAGGGTATGACTAAACTATTTTATGAGCCTCCTACAATAGTGGTGGGTGTAACTGGCATCACAGGTAGATCTGTGCAAAGCACAAAACATCTATTCTCCAAGCAGGAACTGTGAGATAATGATCTCATACTCACAAGCTTTTATTTTGTTGATGTCTTTCCTCTTGTGAAATTAAAACAACATACATACTGTAGTTCTCTTTCTTTCTACAACAACCCAGTAGCTGTGAGATAATGGGCTGTGTGTCATCAGTGAGGCTCATGGCTTTGTGGACATTGAAATCTGATTCTCTCCATCCTGTCCATCATTCTAACCTCAATAGATATGCTATGCAGATTCCAAAAGCTGCCTGGTTTGGAAATTTGTTCAGTTTCTTTCCCTTCTCCCAAATGAACTGTTTGCCAAACTTAAATATTAGCAATTATACCTGATAATTTCAATATGTGATTAAATAATTTTCTCTTGGGTTCACAGTGGCAGAATGGGATGCTTTTATATGCAGAGTGAACAGGTAATAGAATTGTAAATACTTGTTGATGAAAATAAGCTTCACCTAATCTGTATCAGTGACAAGGATTTTCATTCTTGATTTTGAAATATGAAAAATCACTCAAGAGACAGAGCACACAAACACAGTGTAATAAGAATTATGAAAGAAGCTGGTATATTCATTACAAGGAAAATTACTAATAAGAATAAGCATTTCCATTATGAATGCACCGTTATGCCGTAAATCTGCCCATTATATTTAAAGACTACGAATAACACTTTAACATACTGCTGCGGACAGGACCGCTATTTACTACACTGCAGCTTCTGCATAGGTTGTGTCATTTGGGCTTCTTCAGCTTGGCATATTGCAGATGCGATAAGACAATGTGGCAAGGCATTATGGAATCCTGGAAGTTGTGAAAGCTGTTTAAATACTATTTAGAAGTTGTGTCAAGCTGCAGAACCAGAATTCAAGCTGAGAAGTGGAATTCTTTATAAACCACTGTTTTGAGAGAAAAGAAATTCATAGTCCTCATAGTATGTTGTTCTGGGGGTTTTGTTTTTTTTACTTTTTCCAAAAATGTTGGCTAAATAATGTGTTATGGAGAAGGGGGAGGTCAGATTTGCACATTTACACAGTTTACTTTTGAAATCTGAAAATGCAGTTGCTCGATACTGAATTGTTCATGATGATATTTTCAGAAATACTCCAAGAGTAGTTTGACTCTATTAAAAGTGTAATTAATTCCTCTGGCTGATGTGCCATTTCTTCTACCCAAAATACTTTGGACTGTAGTTTGGTGAAAAGCAGTCAGAAAAGAAACTTCTTTTCAGTTTCTTCTCCAAGTTATAATTGTCATTGTTTATTTCAATGTGTGTACAAATGTTGTAAGAGACACAGCCACAGACACACACTTAATATTCTCTAAAGGAAGCATCACTAGAGCAATGGCTCCCAACCATTTGGGTGCCAGGGATTGGTTCCGTGGAGGGTGGTTTTTCTGTGGACTGGTTTCACACGCTGCCTGGATCCCACATGTGTATAGATAGGGCTTTGCTCACTTGCGCAGACCGGTTCCTAGCAGGCCACGGAACAGTGCTGGTCTGCAGCCCATAGGTTAGGGATCCCTCCACTAGAGAATCCAATGGGATTGTCTTTTCCACTCATTCAACTTCAGCATTTACAACTAGGCCTAAACACATGCACACTCTTCCCATATACACATCTTCCCTCTTATCAACTCTTCCTTCTTATTAATAACAGAACAACAGACTTGGAAGGGACCTTGGAGGTCTTCTAATCCAACCCTCTGCTCAAGCAAGAGACCCGAATATCATTTCAGACAAATGGTGGTCCAATTTCTTCTTAAAAACCTACAGTGTTGGAGCAGCCACAACTTCTGAAGGCAAGCTGTTCCACTGATTAATTGTTCTAACTTTCAGGAAATTTCTCCTTAGTTCTAGGTTGGTTCTCTCTTTAATTCGTTTCCTTCCACTGCTTCTTGCTCTACCTTCAGGTGCTTTGGAGAATAGATTAATCCCCTTTTCTTTTTGGCAGCACCTTACGTAGATGTTGGAATACTGCTATCATGTCACTAGAGTAGACATATCCAATTCCTGTGAACGTTCTTCATATGTTTTAGCCTCCAGTCTTCTAATCATCTTTTTTTGGAATTCTCTGCACTTCGTTTAGAGCAGGGATCCCCAACCTCCGGTCCCTGAACGGACACTGGGCCACGGCATGCCAGAAACCGGGCCACGCAAACAAGCGAAGCCCATCTGCAGGATGCAGGCAGCATGCAAAACCACATCCCCCCCCAGTCTGCAGAAAAACCTCTGTCCACAGAACCAGTCCCTAGTGCCCAAAAGATTGGGGGCAACAGTTCTAGAGTGTCAACATCCTTTTATTTCATGGCGACCAAAACTGAATGCAATATCCCAAGTATATACTTAACATAGCATTATAAAGTTATAACACTTCACGTGATCTTGATTCTATCCCTCTGTCCCATTGGTTGGGTTTACAAACAACTTAGCTTACATATATGATTTCCGCAGCTCATCAGATTCAATTCTCTTCCCCAACTCCCTTTCAATTTTTAAAACTTACAATTACTTGACAAGTGAGAACCTGCCTAAACAGTGGCTAATAATTGCTTTAGTTTAGGAAAATATGAAAGTTTGTGGGTCCAAATCTCTCTCTGAGAGACCGAGGGTTTTTCTCCTGCTTCTGTGTTCTGCTGTGTTTGTAAAAAGCCTTCCATCCAAATCAAAGATAAGAACTTTTTTAGAAACCAAATCACAAGGGAAGACGACATCTGAGAATTGCAGCTGGGATGGGAGAATTAGCCAACCCTGTCATTCCCATCTGCTGTAACCTTCCTCCTAAAATTGCTGCAGCAATTTGGCTTTTATTTTTTTTTAAGCTTCCCTTATGCAGATTGAAGGCTTGTTTTAAAGCCTAATAATTATGCACAGGAGGCATCTATATGTGTTTATTAGGAGCGGAAATAGAAATGCATGTGTGTCAGTAGTGGGTTCTAAATTAGTTTGCTACCGGTTCGCACGCGCGCTCATGCGCGCGATGCTTCTGCTCATGCGCAGAAGCGTCCCGGGCGGGTGGGCGGAGCCTCCTGCCACTGCCGCTACCGGTTCTAAGAACCAGGACGAACTGGGAGCAACCCACCGCTGATGTGTGTATGAATAAATGGATGAATGCAAGCGTGTGAATGAGTACATTACATAAGAAAATGGACATACACAGAAAGGAAGAAGGCTCCATTCATTATATCTTTGATTTTATTTTGGCTCTACCTTTCCTCAACATTGGCATGTGTTCTCTGGAAAGTAATAGATAAATAAAGAAGCCTTCTCACTTTAGAGATACAACTAATTTCTAACTCCCTTTTTACGACCCTATCATTCCTTAAGAGTTAGGGCGACAGGATGGAGTTGAGCGTTTACTGGCTGGATGCCCTTCCTGACACCACACAGAGTTCACAGCAGATATTTTTTCTTTGCGCCTTAGGAGAGAAACATCTGCCACTACCTAGGATTGAACTCTCAACCTTCCAAGTGGGAGCCAAGCAGCTTCACCACTAAGCCACCATACCACTCATACAATTAATTTCTAACGGTTTTTTATAATCCTGTTGTTTTATCCTAAATTCTAGTGAGTACTAACTGTGGAATCCAAATGAAATATAGCTGTTCTTTCTTGAAAAGAGAAGCAGAAGCTTCCAATTTCATTGTGACTGCCCTGGAGGAGAAGGAAGAATCCAATTTGTGGCTCATTTACACTTGATCTCACAGGGTTATATTCTAATTTATTGTTGTGTGCTAACACAGTCACCCTAGACATGAATCTTTTCTCCAAAACATCTCTTATATTTCAGAATAAGAGCTACAACTCTTATGTTTAAGAGCTGTTTTAAGATAATCTTAATGATAATGTTATTTGGTTACCAGACATCTGAATATACCCCAAATGTTATATTTTTATTAGAAGCTAAACGTCAGGAAGAATGTGATGCTGCTGTATGTTGTTGTTATAAAAAATACTGCAAATTATGGAAACTTAAAATCCTTAGGAGTGAATTATATAACATGGTTGAGACATTTTGACACTTGATTCCAAATATTCAAAAACTTTTAGGAAATAAAATAAATTTAACAAAGAAGTGTTTTGTCACTTGTGGCAGGCGGCAACATGAAAAAAACAAAGTGATAGATCTAAAGATGCAACAAATATTGATCTTGCATTTTACTTACCATCCAATTATTTTCATATTATGGTATCAGAAAACAGGATAAGATCAGCAAAATTGCAACAGCGAAACTATCATTGTTAAGAAACGAATATGCCAAATATTGGAAACTTTTAACAATGCCTTCTACAGAAGACAAGACATATGGGAATATGCTTGAGATAACAAAAGCTTTGTCTGGTTTAGTATTGTTTGGCAACAAGTTATGGATTCCAATATTCAGAAAAATGTCCTCCTGTACTTGAATTATATGTTTTATGGCAGAGTTCCCCAACGTTTCCGGATTTGCAGACTGGCAGTGGGGAAAGGGCATGGTTCTGTCTGAGCGGCTGGCAAGCGCGCACTTCTGCGCGCAGCTCTATTTGCACAAGCGGCAAGCACACATGCCTGCCACTCACTTAAATGGAGCACGCACACATGTCTCCTGCTGCTTATGCAAGTGAGGACGTGCCTGATTGTAAACCCCTCACATCCCACTAGTGCAGGTGTCTTCAACCTTGGCAACTTTAAGACTTGTGGACTTCAACTCCCAGAGTTCCTCAGCCAGCAAAGGAACTCTGGGAGTTGAAGTCCACAAGTCTTAAAGTTGTCAAGGTTGGAGACCCCTGCACTAGTGGGCTGCAGTCCACAGGTGGGGGATCCCTGTTTTATGGAACACTGCCATGTATGGAACACTAGGCTCCTTGGTTGTATTTATTATTTTATGAATGTATAATGAAGGAAGGAAGGAAGGAAGGAAGGAAGGAAGGAAGGAAGGAAAGGAAGGAAGGAAGGAAGGAAGGAAGGAAGGAAGGAAGGAAGGAAGGAAAGGAAGGAAAAGAAGGAAGGAAGGAAGGAAGGAAGGAAGGAAGGAAGGAAGGAAGGAAGGAAGGAATCCCATAGTTTCTGTCTGTTAGATGCAACATTGAAAAAGTGACATTTATAATGAGCATCTGAAAATTGACACTATATTGAAAATGGGGATGCGATGAGGGAGACAGTAGGCTGAGACTATATTTCCATATAGTGCCCACTAGGACAGGGGTCTCCAACGCTGGCAACTTGAAACTTGTGGACTTCAACTCCCAGAGTTCCTCAGCCAGAAAATTCTGGGAGTTGAAGTCCACAAGTCTTCAAGTTGCCAAGGTTGGAGACCCCTGCACTAGGACACAACTCACTGGTTTATTAATAAAGTTACTTAGCCTTAAATTTGTTTGCAGGAAGAGACTATTTCTCCCTTTTCTCAAAAACAACCTTTTTTCACATGTGACTAAATGCTCTTTTTTAAATATTATTTTGGCATGCAGTCCTCTGCCAGAAATGCTGTTTCCTGTCTGATAGCTTATAACACAGATAAAAGCCACGAGTGGTCCGGCTTGCTATTTCTGTACCCACGGTGGCTTGATATCTTGGCCCATTCTCTGCCAACCAGCTGGATATCAGTGATTCAGAGCAAAAAAGGGAGGAGAATAAAGCTTCTTCCTTTTTCTAGCAGTCCTGGGTATGGGAAAGGAATGTGTGTGGTAAAGAGAGGAAGGTATGAATGGATAGCTGGAATCCCAGCTGTGTAGGTTTCTTCCTGAAAAATAAAATCAAGGGGAAAGTGGCTGGTTAGTATCCCTCACAAAATTCTTCTAATGAAGGTTCTCGGCTTTTTGCACAAGCACGTGAAATGAATGGACATAGAAACCATTGTCTTTTCCTTCCCTCTGCTGTGTGGGTTCTATTCTAATCCCCTTCAGTTTCTGTCCTTCTGAAAATATTTTTCCTGACATTATAAAAAAGCTGGTGTTTAATCAAACAAACTCCAAGCACTGACTGGGGAGAGCAGGACAAAAGACATTCACGTGTTTATAAAAGACAAGTTGGCAGCAAGGCAATTATCTACTATGTATTTGGAAAGATGTCCCACTTGATTCAGTTGGACGTATTCCTGGGTGAGTGAGGACAGATTTATAGCGCAAAATGTTAGCTTTTGGAAGCAAGATCTATAATATATTCTGTTTGTTTGGGGAAAAAAATATAACTTTCAGTGCGAAAATTAATGCGTGATATATAGCCGTAAAAGGCTGTCTCTATTCTTTTAACCTTCCTTGGATTGAGTTTTGCTACTGCCATTTATAATATAGGAAATTATTTTTCAATAGCGTACTTAAGACTGCTTCTTTAAACACCACACGTCACTCTTTTTTCTTCTTTTTTTTCCTATGGGAAAATATATCTTTTAAAAATGTTTTGCTTCGTGATGGACCACAGCTGTATTGCTTCTCGACCTTTTCGCTAAGATCAAATGTAGCATGCATTTTGAAAACTGCACATTTTGTCCCTGTGGAAATCACCAGCTCTGATGGGAATATATATTTTATGTCAACAGAATAAAGAAATAATGGATTTCTTTTATACTGGATCCTCTCCCAGAGTTCAGTGCTGGGGGATATAGGATTTGACCTACTTATTTAAGCATGCACTTCCATATATGCTTGGGTGTGTGTGTCATCAGCACACACACACACACACACACACACACACACTTTGCAAGAGGCTGCAGCACTAGAGGAGAAAAAAATGCAATAAAGAACAGAGACCCAAATTATATGTCACAAAGTTTTTATTCTTTTGGGAGCATGCGTAACAAAACCGACAAAATAACAGTGAGTCTAGAGGCATTTTTAAAGGATAGGGTACAGTCCAAGAAGCGGTTCAGAAATTTTAGCATCTTGTCATGCTCAAAAGGAGTCCTCCAACTAGTTTAAAGGTAGAAACTAGCTTTTCTTTTCTTTACGATTCTGATTCTAACCAAAATAAATTTTATCAGCACTTCTCAGTTTGGTGAAAACAATGATTGTGTTTTGTTGAACATGTTAGGGCAGGGGTTCCCACCCCCCAGTCCATGGACTGGCACCAGGCCACGGCCATGCAAACACACGAAGCCCCATCCGCGGGATGCAGGCAACACACAAAACTACGCCCCTCCGGTCTGCGGAAAAAACTCTCTCTATGGAACTGGTCCCTGGTGCCCAAAAGTTTGGGGGCCACTGTTTTAGGGAACATTTCAGGTTCTTAAAGATGGTAGAAGGAGGCAGGAACAGATCCTTGATATCCAGATAAAGTCTTTTTCCTTGCTTTCTCCTTCACTTGAAATGTTTGTGAACTTCAGATATAACAAGTATGAGTCTCCTCAGTGTCCCCCTCAGTATTCCAGTGGGTGAGTGATAGAAGTTCTGCTTCCACATACCATCAACGTTGTCATCAACTATCAGCAGAGTATCTATGGATAACTCACCACTTATCTTTTGTCTTTGCAACACCTTTTCAGTTCTACCTAGATGTGGTTAAACAGAGAATACCACATTCTTCCATGGTCTTTTACTGCATTTCTCTTCCACAGGAATTGGTGGCATAGCTGTCAAATCTTTGGCAACCCCACCTCCCTAAAAGCAGGATCTTTCTAGAGATTATCCACCAATATTTTTTAAAAAATGTGATCAAATTTCAAAAATCAAAGCAACTGGTTTGTTTTCCTCCTTAGAATTCAGTTTATTTCCTAAGTTGTATCAGTCACTTCATAGGCACTGTCACTTAACCAATAATGGTGGAATGTCCAGTTACTTAGAATGTGAATCTTTCTCCAGTTCTAAAGATGCTATTATAATAGCTCAGCTAAGGAATATTCTATCCTGCGAAACAAATTGGTCTAAATAGTGTGAAGGCATCAATTGTGCCTTATTCAATAAATCATGGGTAGGAATTTCCCCTTAGTACACGGGTGTCAAACTCGTAACTTCAGATTGTCATCATGTGACGTATTGTGACTTTTCCCCCCTTTGTTAAACCGGGAGTGGGTGTGGCCAGCGTGTGATGCATCCGGCCCAAGGGCCACGAGTTTGACACCCCTGCCTTAGTACAATGGATTGGCCCACACCACATGTAGACAAAGGCAACTGTTCAGGAAACAGAATTCTCTATTTCTCTCATATTTAATATATAATTTTAATTATAGCTAGTCCACATTACCTTTCCCAACTTTCTATCTCAAATGTATTAGATCTGTGGATAATGCGAACTGTTGTTAGCACATAAAAAGCACCAGTTTGAAGGAAGTTAATCTACCTATCCTGCAAAATGAACTTTCTACTAAAAGCTTGCTCTAAGGACAGAGAGATGAAAATATATAATTCCTCCTCTTTGTCTTTCTAAGTGAAATGAAACTCATTTGTTTGACTGCACACAAGCGCTATTACATGGGATTCTTGAACTGTCAGAATATTCTGATTCTGACATTGTAATGAGTATTAGCAATCGTAGTCTTAATAGTAATATTGAGGGTCGCTAGCATCATTATCATCCTTGTAAATGTTGGGCTGCATCTAGGACAGTGATGGCGAACCTATGGCACACGTGCCACAGGTGGCACGCGGAGCCATATCTGAGGGCACGCAAGGCGTTGCCCTATGTCAGCTCCAGCGCGCATGCGTGCGCTGGCCAGCTGATTTTCGGCCTTCTTTTTGGCTGTTTTTGCTCTCCCCAGGCTTCAGGAAAGCCTCCTGAACCGTGGGGACGGTGAAAAACGGGCCAACGGGCCAACCGGAAGTTCATTTCCGAACTTCCGTTTGGCCCATTTGGCCATTTTTTGCTCTCCCCAGGCTTCAGGAGGCTTTCCTGAACCCTGGGGAGAGCAAAAAACAGTCCAACGGGCCTACCGGAAGTCTGAAGACTTCAGTGAGGCCTGTGCGCATGCGCGGGGGAGGCAGCATGGGGGGGGTTGTGTGCATGCGTGGGGGGCAGCGCAGGGGTTGTGCGCATGCATGGGGGGGAGGGCATTGCATTATGGGTGTGGGCACCCGCGCATCCTTTTGGCACCAGAGCCAAAAAAGGTTCGCCATCACTGATCTAAGATGAAATCTGAAATAGTAAGAATGGAGAACCGTGAATGTAAGGCATAACTCAGAGGAGATGGAAGAGGAGGGCCAAAGGAAAGAGTGGATAGTATCCTCAAAAATCGCTCCACTTCACTTACTATAAATAAACACTCTGTTCTGCCAAGCTGTGTACACCCACACATTGTAGCAGGCTAACAGATGAAACTAAAACAGCCCTAACTATATCTGTGTCACACATCCGAGAATGCTAGATGTGCATGCAAAGCAGGTTAGCTCATGTTCAGGCAGCAACCACTTGTGTGCACTGTATTTTCACATTCAGTTTAAGCTTTGAGGAAAATGTGGGGAAATACTTTTAGCTTTTGTAAATGAGGAATCATTAGATGAGACCTCATTTGCACATTCTCACTTCCTTGGCTTCCTTTGGCAGCTCAGTTGGTAACTCTACTGGGTGGTAGTAGCAGGATATGCTGGTGGCATCAACATATGTGGTATTTCTGGCAATAATTAAACTAAAATGTCAATTTTGATACATAAAAGTAGCAAAAGTAATATGATCTGGCATTTGCCCAACTAATACACGATTGTGTTATTGATGGCAACTAGCATACACAGATTAGAGCTACTGGGGAAAGGCTACAACTGAAAATAAATTGGCTGTCACAATTGTTAAAAATAAAATCAAGTGTTGTCCTAGTATGGGGAGGCAACTTCGTTATTTTTAATTGAATAAGGATATGTAGAAAGATTGGTAACATCTAACCATCTTGGAGGAAGATGGCTTTGAATTCTTGAAATTCCTAAGCTGTTATAAGGTCTAATTTGTAACACAAAACTTGGAAAAATACTTCTTTCTGCTGGGATATTATATATGTATATTGTTGCAGCCTGCCACTTGCTCCTTAGGTCTTTAAAGGAAGATAACTTGATTCTTGTTTTCTTGTCACTGGCCAGACAGTTTTTCATATCGCTGAAACGCATCAAATATGTGATGCACAAAGTTGAATGCAATCACAACAATGACTGGCAATGTTTTATGAGAGTTGTGTAGAGAAAAAAAATACCCAGATGGGTCTCTGTTAGCAAAAAAAAAAAAAGTATTCTGTCCTGCATTATAGATCCTGCACTGATCAAGGAGGCTAGACTAGATAACCTCCAGGTACTTTACACCGTGGGATTCCATGGAATAGTTGTCAGGCATTCCATTGAGAATAACAGAGCTGAAATCCCAAAGGTGCTTTTTTAAAAAGGCAACTGGACTTTCTTTTCCCTTCAAGACGTTTCACTTCTCATCCAAGAAGCTTCTTCAGTTCTTCAGATGAAGCGATGAGACTTCTTTGGATGAGAAGCGAAACGACTTCAAGGAAAAACAAAGTGCAGTCACCTTTTGAAAAAAGCACCTTTAGGGCAACCATGATCTAGATGACTGAGAATCTCCATAGACAACAGAGTTGGAAGGGACCTTGGAGGTCTTCTAGTCCAACCCACTGCATAAGCAGGATACCTATACCATTCCAGACAAATGGCTGTCCAGTCTCTTCTTAAAAGCCTTCAGTGCTAGTTGTTGTTAAAGTGATTTGTTAAAGGCTTTGTTACTCCTTTACTCCTGCTACTCTTACTCTTTGTGTGTGTTATTTTTTTCCCCTTTTAAACAGGAAGAGTGAGAGATGCCTGTATTCCTATTATTAAAGTAATAAAATGGAACTTTTTCAGGCATAGCTAGCTTCCCTCACCCCTAACTAAGCATTTTATCAGTTGATGCAACATGAGTTTATCCTGTAAATTTACTCTCAACTCGCTCTGCGTTTAGAAGTCAATTCAGCACTCACCAGTCTGTCCCTTGGAGCAAGTGCATAGTGGATGCTACAGACTTCTAGAAAAAAAAACAAAAAACAATACGCAGCCACAAACCCTGTTTCTACTGAATGAGCTGTAACTGCAGAAACATTGTCTGCCATTTTTTTTAAATCAACACTCAGCAGAATGTTGGACTGGCGTGTACCTAATAGTGATTTTCTAATCCGGACCATTCCATGTAGGCTGTATATTCAAAAGATACGAGCACTAACAAACAAAATGAGTGCAAACAATCAAACACTGCTGTTAATGGTTTGAGGCAGAAAATTGTGCACAAAATGCATCTCCTGAAATTCTTGCAGAACTGCATGAATTCAGATATAGTCCTTGCTTTTTCTTTTTTTTAAAAAAAGATTCTGTGATATAATAGAGAACAAGTATCCTATCTTTGGCATGAAGCCAACTGGGTAACTTTACGTCAGTCACTCTTTTTTGGCTCCAGGAATAAGGCATTTTTGAACATCTTGCCAAGAAAACCGCTAGGACTAATTAGGGCAGTTATCAAGAGTTGAGATTTAACTGAAGGTGCGCACACGTGCGTGCGTGCGCATGCGCACACACACCATCATATAGTAAATGTTTTCTCAGTAGATCAGCTTAATAGATCTATTCTGTCTATTAGGATGCACAAGTAAATTCTCAGCTCCACCCAGTTGGTCTGACTCTACCTCGAATAGGGACTACAGGGTCATAATAAAGGAGGGTTTGTTTTTTTTAATTAAGATATACAATGAGTGGTTAATTTGTAAAAACAAAATTGCTTTGGCTCAGGGTAAATTGAATTCCAATCCGCAACTATGGAAACTGTTTACAATTAATTTTAGGGGTGTGAGAACACGAGTGTAGTGGAGGAGGTGGTACATTTAAAAAGCAATGAAAATATCACTTAATCGTTACAGCATCCCCTTTATCCACGAGCATGTCTTACTCCTTCCTTGAACAGCCTTCAAGATCTAGATATCTAGATTCTTCAATAGGCTTGTAGGACTCCTGTATTTTATTGTTTGGACTTTTGTTGAAATCCATATTTTGAAAAGTAATGCTGAAACAATTTAATGCTTGTTCTGTTTTAATATTGTTTTGTGTTTTTAACATGTTGTGTTTAACATTAGAGTTACAGTTCTTTGTAAAGTGCTTTAAGTAGTTTTCATCTGAAGGAAGCATGTAAATATTTTAAAGAAATGCAAAATAATAATAATAATAATAATAGAACATTTTTCCCTTTGATGTTTGACAACAAAATTGACAGATGCAGAGTTTTATTTTCTTTAAGTTACAGTCCACTCTCCTATTCCAAATCAAATCAAATCAAATCAAATCAAATCAGGATTGTTCCCAATTCTAAAATATGAAATATTGTACATAAGTAACCAAAAATAAAAGCAAATTGGCTAAGGACACCAGAAATAATGGGGGGGGGGAAAGGATCCACCAATTTAAACTTGTTGAAGGTAATGACAAACTATGTCTGTACTGGTGTCAAGAAGACATCACCAAGAGCTTGACTGATACTTTACCTTTTATAAACAAACAGATTAAAAACCAAAAGTCTGTATGAATAAAATCATCTTTACTGTTGGGAAAAAAAACCAAGAAGCTATAGATACTCCTTGACTTATGACTGTTCGCTTAGTGACTGAAGTTGCCACTGACCCCTGAAAAGGGACTTATGACTGAAGTTCTAAAGTTCTGATGGTCACCTCCTCCCACTCGTGTATATTGCACGAGTCAAAAAGAGGGCTGTGAAAATATTTACAGACCCCTCACATCCTGGACACAAACTGTTTCAACTCCTACCCTCAAAACGACGCTATAGAGCACTGCACACCAGAACAACTAGACACAAGAACAGTTTTTCCCCGAACGCCATCACTCTGCTAAACAAATAATTCCCTCAACACTGTCAAATTATTTACTAAGTCTGCACTACTATTAATCTTCTCATCGTTCCCATCACCCATCTCCTCCCACAAATGACTGTATGACTGAAACTTTGTTGCTTGTATCCTTACGATTTACATTGTTTCCCAGTATGATTCGATTGCTTATTTGTACCCTATGACTATCATTAAGTGTTGTACCTTATGATTCTTGATGAATGTATCTTGTCTTTTTATGTACACTGAGACCATATGCACCAAAAATAAATTCCTTGTGTGTCCAATCACACTTGGCCAATAAAGAATTCTATTCAAAAAAAACAACAACTCTGGGAGTTGAAGTCCACAAGTCCTAAAAGTTGCTAAGGTTGGAGACCCCTTCTATTCTATTCTATTCTATTCTATAAAATGTGGATACGTGACCACATTTTGAGTGCTTGGCAACCAACCTGCATTTATGGCCATTTGCAACATCCTGTGGTCACATGACTACTGTTTACAACAGGCCTGTCAAACTGGCGGCCCATGGGTCGGATGCGTCATGCACAGACCACGCCCATCCTGGCTCTGCAAAGGCAAAAAACATCGCGATACGTCACAATCCGTCCCGTAACGTGATTTGAGTTTGACACCCGTGGTTTACAACATCCTTGCCAAACACTGGCATCTACTTCCAATACGTTTTTGGCCTGATGGTTTTTCCACCATAAAGATTCTAGGCCAGTGATGGCGAACCTTTTTTTGCTCGGGTGCCAAAAGGGTGCGTGCGATAGCACATGCACGCATGCTCACACCCATAATGCAATGCCCTCCCCCGTGCATGCGCACACAATCCCCCCGTGTTGCCCTCCACCCCCGTGCATGCGTGCAGGCCTCACTGAAGCCTCCAGACTTCCGGTAGGCCAGTTGGGCCATTTTTCATCCTCCCCAGGCTTCAGGAAAGCCTCCGGAGCCTGTGGATGGCGAAAAACGGACCCAACGGGCCTAACAGAACTTCCGGTAGGCCCGTTGGGCCCGTTTTTCGCCATCCACAGGCTCTGGAGGCTTTTCTGAAGCCTGGGGAGGGCAAAAACGGCCTTCCCCCACCCTCCAGAAGGCTGAAAATCAGCTGGCCAGCACGTACATGTGCGCTGGAGCTGACACAGGGCAATGCCTCATGTGCCCTCAGATATGACTCCGTGTGCCACCTGTGGCACACGTGCCATAGGTTCACCATCACGGTTGTAGGCCATTCACCTGACAGGGCCCAGGAATAGCAGAAAAAACAGTACAAGCTCCCTGCTTCCCCCCCTCCCTTATGTAAAATGGTCATAATGCTCTCTGCATGCATCAGTCATACATGTGAACCATGTGGGGATAGTTTTTAAGCATGGATTAACATGTTCTTGCTGCAGCAGGTGGGAGCTTTCTTTGAACTACTTTGAATGTATATAATATATGGGATTACAGTCCATTTTACTATGGAGAAGAAGGAGCAGTAGTTTAATTAAGTCATACAATGTTACAAAAATAAGAAAAATAATTCATCCCACTGAAGCTGGCCGGGTCATGTCACCCAAGAATTCATGTTCCTTGAACTATAAAAGAACTAGGATCTGAACTGGGAAACCTATAACCTTTCATGGTAGGATTTCTGAAATGGCCATAATAAGAATGTGAGGTATACCAAAATGCACCACAATCCTTCTATATGCAGAATTGCTGGTTTCCTAGGAAACTGGTGCATGACAAAGTATACCCAAGGCATGTATGTATGTACATATGTACGTATGTATAATTATAGTTATAATTGTTATTAAAATGTTTACACGGATAAAAGGTAAATGTAAAATATATAAATAAAAATTAGAAGAAAAAAGATACAAAAACAGTACAATTAGAAACAGAAAGAAAAAGACAAAAAGTGACTTCTGATCTTCTTTGTACTGTATCAGTTATTTTTTTATTATTTATTTATTTATTTGTCAAGCGTATATACAGTTGCAAGAAAAAGTATGTGAACCCCTTGGGATTACGTGGAGTTTTGCATGAATTGGTCATAAAATGTGCTCTGAACGTCATCTAAGTCACAACAATAGAAAAACACAGTCTGCTTAAAATAATACTACACAAACATTAGATGTTGCCATGGTTTAATTGAACATAACATGTAAACATTCACAGTGCAGGGAGGAAAAAGTATGTGAACCTTTGGACTTAATAACTGGTTGACCCTCCTTTGGCAGCAATAACCTCAACCAAACGTTTCCTGTAGTTGCAGATCAGACCTGCACAACGATCTGGAGTAATTTTGGACCACTCCTCTTCACAAAACTGTTTCAGTGTAGCAATATTCTTGGGATGTCTGGTGTGAATCGCTCTCTTAAGGTCATGCCACA